>LR812519.1:22195579-22333079 GCA_903798195.1 Danio kyathit | reverse complement strand
ATTTTAGTTTGAGCTGCTCAATTTATGAATAAAAGTGATGTGTATGTATTTTAATGTGTGTATGCTCTTTCATACATTTTATTTATTATTTTGTTGTACAGCAGATGACTGAAATATTTCTGACTTGACTACATAAAAATGATCACTCATACTAAATCACTTTAAATGTTTAACCAATAAGTTGAAGTTAATTTAAGGTTCTAATAAATGAATTTTTATTTTTATAATTTCTTTTATTTTGTTTATTAACTTATTTTCACTATCATTCATTAATTTATTGTTTGTTTGATTGTTTCTGTTTTAATTTACAATTTAATTTGATTGAATTATTGTTTAACCTCCTAAACTCTGAGATCCGGTACAGGGTCTGTGACGTCATTTACTTCCGCATTCTTTAAATTTTAAATGTTCGTACTGGCCCAATAGCCCCATAAGTGGTTCCGTTCTTTCATCAGTTAAAATAACATTTGCATAGATTATGATAGAGACATTTTTTTTTCCTATGATTACTGAGATGTGCAGGAACCACCAAAATTTAATTACAGCAACCTAGACCACACAGAAACTAAAAGTTACACTTTTAAATTTGAGTTTACAAAAAAAAAAAAAGTGCCTCTTTTTTTTTTTGGAGGGGTTTATTACAACACAGACAACATATACAATTATTTTAATCACTTTCCACAATGTTTTATGAAAATTCAAAGGGTTTTCTTTAAAATGATACCAAACTTTTGCATTTACACCTCTGCATGTTTATTTGGGAAGCTTTTTAATTTGGGTTGGCAAAGTCCAGCTGGAGCACCCAAAAAAGCACTTGACTTTAAGGTTAAGTATGTATGTTTCTGTATTGCTGTTATATTGTTTTTTATACAGCGAGAAAAAATAAGTATTGAACACGTCCCCAGTTTTCTCAGAAAACATATTTCTAAGAGTGCCATTAACTTGAAATTTTCCCCGGATGTTGGTAACAACCAAAGAAATCTATAAATTGTATGCAAAGAAAACAAATCTAATTAGTTTACTAATTAAGTTATGCATAATAAAATGAAATGACGCAGAAAAAAGTACTGAACACATGAAGAAAGAGGTGTTGAAAAGGCAGTGAAAGCCCAGACAGCAGCTGAAAAATCAGTAGTTCTTCAGCAACCCTCTTCCCTTTACCATTGTAAATTAATATAAGCTGCTTCAATCAAACATCTACATTACCAGGATGATGGAGATGAAACCAGGGTGGACATATCAGAGAAAGAAAATCAAGCTGTAGAATGGCCCAGCCGATCACCTGACTTGAATCCAATAAAGCTCAGATTTGATAGACAAGACCCACAGAACCATCCAGATTTTTACACTCTTTTAAAGTATGTGAAAAACTTACACCTGAGCAATTTATGTGACTTCATTCTCCATATGAGAGGTGTCTTTAAGCTGCCATCACCAAAAGAAGTATTTTATATAAAGTATTAAATACATTTCAGTAGCTCAGTACTTTCTCCTTGTGTTATTCCATTGTTATTGCGTTGCTATTTGTTTTGTTTTTGTTTGTATTGTTTGTTTTTATTTAGTTTTTTTTACCAAATACTAGTTCAATTCCGCCGACGTGGTGGCGCAGTAGGTGCTGTCGCCTCACAGCAAGAAGGTCGCTGGTTCGAGCCTCGACTGGGTCAGTTGGCGTTTCTGTGTGGAGTTTGCATGTTCTCCCCGCGTTCGCGTGGGTTTCCTCCGGGTGCTCTGGTTTCCTCCACAAGTCAAAAGACATGCAGTACAGGTGAATTGGGTAGGCTAAATTGTCCATAGTGTATAAGTGTGAATGAGTGTGTGTTGATGTTTCCCAGGGATGGGTTGCAGCTGGAAGGGCATCCGCTGCGTAAAACATGTGCTGGATAAGTTGGCAGTTCATTCCGCTGTGGCGACCCCAGATTAATAAAGGGACTAAGCCAAAAATAAAATGAATGTATGAATGGTTCAATTCCATGTCAACAGCTCCTTAAGAAATATTAATCCCAGGAAAATAAACATGACATGTTCAATTCTTATTTTCCCTGCTGTATGTAAAATGTATTAAAAATATAATATAAATATGAACTAATATAATGTATTTCTGTATTTTATGTTTTTATTGTGCATGTATTTTTATTGTATATGTAAGTATTATATATAATATTAATAATAATTAATAAAAAATATATAATTAGTATTTAAAAAAATAAGTGTAATAATAATTTAAATCAAAATAAAATGATTTTGGAAGCAACAATCATATTTTTTAATTTAAAATTTAAAATGATTTTACCAATCTAATGTTTTTACATTTTGATGTAAAGATAAATTAATAAGCTAAACATCTAAAAATAGTGAAAATCCACATGTATAATTAATTCAACAAAAACTGTCAAACTGGGCGAATATTACATCACCTAATTAATATTCATGAGCAGAGCTGGCAGGTTACATATTGTGTCTCCTCCCCGAATCAGTGTTTGTTTTTCCAGCATCACCTGATGCTCCATCATAAATCATCCTCTGTGACCTTCCCCTCTCACTCCAGCCGTAAAGCAGGCTGATCTCTCTTAAAGTGCTTTTTCTGTGGCTCTGGAGGACCTGAGGGTGTGGATTGTAGGTCTCCTCTCGTTCCTTCAGCACAGCTCTTGGCTGATGGATGTTTTCCAGCCAGGGTCAAGGTATCTTCCCCTGGCCTCAGATGAAAGAGAGGTGGAGAGGAGGGTCACAGCGGCCCATAAACACTTTTTACAGGATACTGCTGCATCCCATTCACACACAATAGTATACATAACAAATAATAAATGTGTCCCAAATTGTAGTATGTTTATTCTAAAATTATATAAATGGTCAACTATTTCAGGTCGAATTTGTATGTGTGAATTTGTAAGATAAAGTTTTAGGTGAACGATCCATTTAAAGGCAGTTTGATAATGAGTTTTAAAATAGTTTGCATTTAAGCTTGAGTGTTTTTGATATGTACATTTGCTATTATTATTACTAGTATTATGTTTCTATTTAGCTTCAAATGAATTTTATTAAAATAAATTAATTTAAATGCGTTTGTTAACTTCAAAAGTATTTGATTATAACTTCCAGATGAAAGAATATAATATAGAAAATAATAAATGTGTCCCAAATTGTAGTATGTTTATTCCAAAATTGCATGGATGGTCTACTATTTCAGGGACAATTTGTATGTGTGGATTTGTAAAATAAAGTTGGGTGAACTTTCCATTTAAAGAAACACTTAGGCTACTTTTAAAAGTCTCCTAGAGTTAAACAATTGACTTGAACCACTTTTTTTTAATCTATTCAGCTGATTTCTTGTTTTGGTGATGTCACATTTAGCTTAGCTTAGCATAATTAATTGAATGGAATTAGACCATTAGCATTTCATTCATTTAAAGGCACGGTACGGCAGCAGAGTTTTACACAATCCCTACATGCTGTCCCAACACAAATTGATTAAGTTATCTTAATCATTTTTTAGAAATTTAAGTGAATTGACCCTGCAGGCACAGGATGTCAACATGACGTCATATTGACGTTGTACCCCAACGTCGTGGGAACGTTGGATTTTGTTTGGAAATGAAAATTGGGTTGACATCAGAAGCCAACGTCCGGTCAACGTCAATGTCCGTCAATGTCATGTTACACCTTGACGTTGTGTGGACGTTATCACTATGACATGTATCAGCTGTTGGATTTTGGTCTCTTTCCAACACAACCTAAAATCAACCAAATATCAACGTCATTTATCGTCATTATTGGACGTCAAAATAACGTTGTCTTTGGACGCAGGCAAGACATTGAATTTTGGTCACCTGACGTCATGACCTAAATCTAAGCTAATATTAACGTCTTGTGATGTTGTGTGCCTGCTGGGGAACATAAAACAATTAAGTTGTCAAGATTGTGTTGTTTTAGCTCAATTTAAATGAGTAGTTTGAAGAAGCAACAAAGGTATTTTTTCTAAATCTGTAAATACAAGAAGTATCAAGCTTTAAATAGGAAAATTATCAACACTCTTTTCAGATATTTTTTTAACTAAATGCTTATGGTCTAATTCGATTCAACTAATTATGCTAAGCTAAACTAAAAGTGACCTTGACAGAACAAGAAATCGGCTAAAGGGATTCAAAAATTGTTCAAGTCAATAACTAGGAGGCAACTTATAAAAGACTAATATTTAACCTGGTTAAAAGCATTTAGTTCATTTTATCAATATTATATTGTATATGCAGCAGCTTTGTGAACTTTTATAACACCATGTTTAGTAATTGACTTTGAATACATAATTACGTAATAGCTAAGGAGGTTTCTCTGTATGAAAGAACAGAACAGTCCATAAATAATGAAGTAGTATGTGCCAAAGCTTGCCAACACTTTTGTTACACACTCAAATGTGTACTTTTTCTTCACATAAAGGGAACATACTTTGAGAACATACAATATGTTTAGGCGAATCAGGACGAAGCCTATGTTTTAGTTTTAATGCTGTGTTTTTAATCTTTTTACATAAGTTGTAAAGACTCTTGCTGACCCCCTTGCATACATTTATTTCATGTGGCCATTATTTAGAATGCATCGCTTTAAAGTTTCCATGGTGGTGCATCATTCCTATGATGTGACATACAGTACACCATACAGTATATACACCACAGGCAGATGATTTAACAGTGTATTTATGAATAGCTTTCCTGTTTTCTGGCTCATTGAGAGTGTCGATATAGTTTTTTGTCAATTTTTTCCCCTTTGGATATGGATTACTTGTAGTCCAACCTTATTTTTTGTTTGTAATGGTTTAGGATCTTTTGAATGGAAGTTCCTCAATCCAGAACTGCATAATTTGAAATACAATAGTTATGTGTGATAAATGATGAATATTCGAATTAAAATCCAGTCTATAATGGTATTCGTTATAAACAGCTATTAATCGGAGCAATGAACAGGAAGCTGTGACCGTTTTTTTTTTTTATTATTGTGAAGCAGTTCCTAGAGAAACAGAATATTAAATGAGAGAACATAATATTAAATAAGAGAACAATGAGCATGGCTTGTTTTTTTGTTTTTTGTTTTTTTTTTTGACTGCAAGCTGATTAGATATAGTAAAGTAGGCATTTCATTCAGAAAGATCGGGAAAAGGGTTTTAGAAGCGAGAAAAATAAAAGTCACATTTAAGTTGGCAGCAAATCTAACAAATATTACCTTTATACAGAATAGGAAAAAGTTCAGAAATCTGAAAAATTTGAACTATATAATTATGGCAAAAATTGTATTTAGTTTTTAAATGAAGCATGAATTATAAAAGTATTGTTAAAAGAAAGAGAGTGAAAGTCACATTTAATTTGTGGTAGATCCTTTCAATTTTGCTCTTATTCAAAAGAAAACCATGTAAATATCTGCAAATATTTACAGTACTGTGTATACAATTAATGCTTGCTTTTTGCCTCATCATCCCTGCTTTTCTTCCTCTTTAAACTCATTGGCCTCTTCCCTAATTCCGAGTATCTTCAAGAATGCTGCGGCTTCAGTGAACAGGATGTTTGTAATTAAATAATGTATCGGAAATGACTGAGCAATAGAGTGTGGGTGTAGACATGGTAAATGAACTGTGTGTGTGTGTGTGTGTGTGTGTGTGTGTGTGTGTGTGTGTGTGTGTGTGTGTGTGTGTGTGTGTGTGTGTGTGTGTGTGTGTTTATGTATGTGTGTAAACAAGCAAAGCGTATAGTCATAAAGTCTGAGGAGATTTATATTCGTCACATGCAGACTGAGAAAAAAATATATATCGTAAAGGTATGATTTATACTGCACCACTAGTGGCATCAAATGGAACTGCAGATTGTTTGTAACTAATGAATTCATTCATTCAACAATGGAGGGGTAGATTATACTTGTTCATAAATGCAATTCTATTTTCTACCAATAACTAATCAATTAAAACTATTTTCAAATATTAATAATAATGAAATATAAAATAAAAAGTCGGTGTGTTTGTGTATGTGCGTGTCTGCATGTGTTGGTATTAAATATGGACAGATTGTTAACAAGATTAATAAAATAATTTTATTAACTTAAATTATTTTTTTCAACCTAACAAAAACAAACACCAACTTAAAAATAGTAATAATGCAATAAAACATATTTTATTTTAAACAAACTAAAAAAAATAAAAAATTAATTGACTAATTGAAGCTATATAGACATTTTTTTTTAAATAATATTAATGAGAAATTTGGAAAAATAACTGGGAAAAACACAGCTAACGTAATGGAACTTTAACAAAACGGTGTATATATACAAGTATATATATAATTAATTATTTCATTCATTCATTCATTTTCATAACATGACAAATGCCTTTGTTTTTTCCCATGATGTCATTACAGTTATAATAATTGCATTCATATTTCAGTTTAATTTTAACATAGTTTTTAACATGTTTTTTTTTCTGCCAGACATAATAACCAACTTATCCAACAGTTGTAGTCCACAGAAGTTCAAGCTTATTTGTATAGCGCTTTTTACAATAATAGGTGCACATTATTACTTTACAATCAAATTAAGTTAAAGTTAACTAAAGTTAACCAGCATTCAATTTTAGACTAACCCAACGAGTAATAATAAAAAGCACAAACCCAGTCTAATTAAACTATCCTCCTCAGTTGTTCAGATGTGTACATGACATTAGTGTGATTTTCTCAACTAACTTTCTCCACTGATAGATTTGAAGTGGATTAACAAAAGCTTTTCAGCGTCACAACCCAGCAGGCCAGCGGCTGATGAAAGTTCAGACTTCAGTTTACATGATGTCTGATTTCAGGCCACCAGACGACAAACTTACCGGCTAATGGAATTACATAACCTATAAACGGCTTTGTCTGACATAAATCATTCAAGAAATGCTATGAATGGGAAACGGAACACGTGTTTTCCATTACAAGATTGAATAAAGCCATGGGGGCTGAGTCAGAACTCTTTATTCAGAAATATTGGTCTTATTTTCAGATTTAAGAAGATTAAATCGTATTGAGAAACTCTTAGATGAATAAAAACATTATTCCAGAAAAACAATATTATCATTCCACTGTTGAGTTTGAATATACAAATGTATCTAGTAAGTCTTTACGAAAAACTATTTATTCAAGGGGTCTATTTGTATCCTACTTTTAATCTAAATAAAGTACATTATAGTATATAATAATAATATAATATAATACAGCATTTTGTATGAATTTGTCCAGTCTCATTCGTACAATTTACTACAATTTGCTTATCCCCCAATGACAATGGGGTTTAAGAGCTAAACTTGTCGTACGAATTTGTATGAATTAGCCACTAAACTGACAAAACGTAAAATAGTTATGTTTCCTCGTGAGATCAGGCTGTATATAATATACTATACATTTAACCAGTAATGAACTAATTTTAAAGGTAATTATAAGTATATTAATAAATAGTTTGTTAATAATTATTAAAATAAATAAATGATTTATTTTTAAAAGTTTTAATATAAACAAATAGCATACACATAAATATTAGATTAATTTATTCATGTTTTACATTCTTATTTTTCTTTTTGCTTTTGTCATTTTGTTACCACATTTTATTAATTAAATTTGTATTACTAATTTTTTTTTTTTTTGCAATTTTCATGTTGTTTAATGGTTTATTTTTAGATTTTTACACAAAAGGCTCCATCTGTCAAATCAAATAACAGTAAAAAATTCATAAATAAATTGGTAAATATATGAAATACCGACCTATAACACAACTATAAGTACTCAATTATAATTCTTACATTTTATTTTTACATTTTTATTTGACTTTTTACAGTCTTTATGTAGTTTTATTTTAGTCCATTAGTAAATTTGACTACATTATATTTTATTAACATACACTAAAAATAGACAGAAGTTTGTAAAAAAATTCAGGATTCCACACAATTAATTCATGTTGTCCCAACACAAATCGATTAGGTTAACTTAACGAATTGAAGTGGATTTAACTCTGAAAACTGAACTGACACAGCTTCAATTTCAATTTACTAGAACTTCTATGTTAAGCTGCTTTGATACAATCTACATTATAAAAGCACTAGAGAAATAAGGATGAATTGAATTGATTGAACAATTAAGTTCTGCCTAAAAAATCCTTAATATTGTGTTGTTTCTGTTCATTTTAAATAATTAGTTTAACCAGCCAGAAAAAAAAACATGTTTTTGAGTGGCTTCATGACCATAAATCCAGAATGAAGACCTCTGCGCTTCAGAAAGTCTCAAGTGGCCTCCATCAGGTCCAACAGCTTCATCTGCACATCCGCTGTCATGCCGTGTGACTTTGTTGCTTTTGCTAGTGGGTGTCAGTCTTTTGTGTGTTGAGTGAAAAGCTCGCCGGTGGGGAATCTTGTTGGCTGGTCTTGTTTAAAGGGTCCTCGTCGCGCTGCAGCCCTCAGACCAAAGCCCGCTCTGCTGGATTCAAACCCACCGAGAGCCACAATGTGTGTGTTCATGCCTGCCGGTCAGTGGAGGGTGAAAGCTAGAGGTGTGGTATTGTACCTTCAAGCTGTTAAGTGTGAAGAATAACAAAGCCACACGGAAGTGTCAAATTAGCCGTTTTGACTTGATCTCTAAGGGTCCTTGAACGCTTAAGTCAGTTTAATTTTTTATTTTTATTTTTTTTTGCGAAGTAAATTGTTGCACACTAAATCTGATGCGTATTAATTAAAGAGCCCTTATTATGGGTTTTTGAAAATGACCATCCATGCAGTGTGTAACACAGCTCTAAGTGAATGGAAACATCCAGCTGACGTTTAAATCTGAAAGTGCACCGTGTTTGAAACTATTGATTCTATTTAGTTAGTCTATTTAGTTCTATTTAATTTGATTCCTCCTTTGTTCAGATCTTTTGCCTACACGTGTTGACGTTGATACGGGACATCATCAAATATAAACTGCCTGTTCCGGTAAAACGTGCCTTTCCCTTCAGACACTAGCGGAGTGTAAGGGATCATGGGAGGAAAAGAAAGCAGATGAATATGAGAGGATGATAATCGCTGATGTGATGCGCGCAACTGTTAAAAAGTGTGCGCACTACCGTTTACTTGTGCGAAGCAATTGTGCCTAGAGGAAGCGAAACTGGTGAGATCTGTTCTCTTTTAAACAGACTGGACAAAAAGCGATGCTGGTGCACTCGCAGTCCTGCTGCTTTCGAGAGCTCAAGATTTTTTTTTTTTATATATTCTTTTGCAAGCAGCAGCAGTCGCTGCTTTCATTTTAATTATTCTTTGAACAGATTATTAACAGGTCTAACATTAACCATGTGCGCGTGATCCTCCTTTCATTATCACTCACGGTATGTTTTTTTTACCTGCTTTCTTTTGCTTACAGTTATTTTTGTTAATATGGTTTAATTATCTTTTTTTTTTACAATAACATGAGAATCTCAATAAAAATGAGATTACTCCCCGTTTATGTGTAGTTAACTGGTAAACTGGGACCTTTAGCCAGGGCAGATTACCGTGCATTTTTTAGATACATGACAACAATTCCTTTTTAAATGTGAATTTTTTTTAAAGAAAAGTTTTGTTGAATTAAAAAGTGCATGTATACAGCTATATTTAGCTTGTTTTGACACATTTAAATTTTGTGGCTAAGAAATAATAATTTATTTTTGGTGTGGTCAGAGATAAATTTGGTAAAACCTTAATTATGAGCCCTGTAAAGTCATGTGAAATAAAAACTAATTGCAATGCGACACAACCCATTTGCTCATGCACATTGAGCAAGCTCATACACGACACACAAACAGTGAAATGAACGAGGAGGCATGTGGACATAACACAACATCTAAATCAAGTAATTTTAGCATGTCAAAGTCAAATTGATGCATATAAAATATATTTTCCCAACAACAAAGTGTGGCTAGTGAAAATGGCGAATGAAGTTACAAAAAAAGTTAATTTGTTTGTTCTATTATTAGAGCAAGGATCAGCAAAGACTACTAATGTATGGGACTTTGTCAGTAACTGTTACACAGCTTGTATGGACCAGTTTCTTCTTCCTCCAGTTCCTGTAAATGTTTCTCCTTTCTACACAACGTGCACTCCTGGGCTCACACATATACTCTATGCTCTACTTCTTAACCGGGCTGGCCATTGCTCTCCTTCTCGCGCTGCAGTCAACCAATCACAACAGACTGGGTCATCGGACCAATCAGCGCAGATTAGCCTCAGGCAAAGGAGGGGTTTGGGAACCAATGATTTGCTGAACGAATAATATGGGAGTCGCTGGGATAATTAGGTAAAAATAAATGCATATTATAAGACAATGAAAGGGTTTTTTGACCTTGCATGCATATTAGCCTGTTGTTGGAGACCCCCAAAACCAAAATATGACCTTTTATAATGCATAATATGGGCTCTTTAATAAATTGTAGAAAATTCTTAAAAAACAAAAATTCACAAAAATGTTGTCCGAACTCAAATCTATTAAGTTAATTTAATTCTTCTTACAAATTTAAGTGGGTTGAACATAAAACAATTAAGTTGTCCCCAAAACACCTCAAGAATGTGTTATTTGACAGTTTTTTTGAGTGTGGTTAGTTCACCCACACTCAAAACATGACTTTTGCTTTATTTAAAATGTGTTGAAACAACACACTTCTAAAGTTGTTTTTGGGACAACCTAATTGTTTAATGGTGAATCCACTTACATTTGTAAAAACAATTACGTTAACTTAATCGTTTTGTGTTGGGACAACATAAGGGAATTGAGTGGAACCCAGCATTTTTTACAGTGCAAAAAATTCAATTTGTGTTATTAGTTACACATCTTCATGTTGTTTTAAACCCCAGAGACGATGAAATCTGAGCTCTCTCCTCCTCCATATACAGTAGAAGTCAGAATTATTAAACCCCCAGATTTTTTTTGTCCCGCTGTTTATTTTTTCCCCCAATTTCTGTTTAACGGAGAGAAGATTTTTTTAGCACGTTTCTAAACATAATAATTTTAATACCTCATTTCTAATAACTGATATATTTTATCTTTGTCATGATGACAGTAAATGATATTTTACTAGATATTTTTCAATACACTTCTATACAGCTTAAAGTGACATTTAAAGGCTTAACTAGGTTAAATAAGTTAACTAGACAGGATAGGGTAATTAGGCAAATCACTGTATAATGATGGTTTGTTCTGTAGACTATCGAAAAAAAATATAGCTTAAAGAGGCTAATAATTTTGACCTTAAAATGGTTTTTAAAAAAATAAAAACTGCTTTTATTCTTGCCAAAATAAAACAAATAAGACTTTTTCCAGAAGAAAGAATATTATCAGACATACTGTGAAAACTCTGTTAAACGTAATTGGGAAATATTTAAAAAGGAGGTTTAATAATTCTGATTTCAACATCAATAGTCCCAAGATGTTTAAACCTCAAATATTAATCATAAGAAGCTTCAAGAACAATTTTGTGTGGCAAAAAAAAAATACTTTGTCCTCAGGGTGTGTGTTTACTACGTTAAATACACAGTGTTGCCAACTTAGCGACTTTGTCGCTAGATTTAGCGACTTTTCAGACCCCCCTAGCGACAAATTTTCAAAAAAGCCACTAGCGACAAATCTAGCGACTTTTTTGTGTGTTACTGGAGATTTTTATAGACTGTCGTTTGTCCATTACTGTACCATTCCTACTATTCTCAACGAGCTGCGGGTGATGCCGCCGGCCCTTCCTCCACCTCAGAGCACTGACAGGCGGCCCAGTCCTCGTACAGCAGTCTCTCCTACCTGCAGCCTGACAGCAGATCACCCCTCTGCGTACCGACGGCAAATGATTTAGCATCGGCAGTGTGAAGGTATTTCCCTTGTACAGTCAAACCAATCTGCTTCTCCTTTATTTGAACAATTTGATTTGACCGTTTATTCTTTTCTTGTTCACAATCAGAGATGTTTTAAGTAAGAGTTTCAGAACTTGTCTGAGTTTATTAAGTCTGAGAGATTACTGCAAATTCACTACTCATCTATAATGATATACTGTATTCAAACAGCAATAAATTTAGTTAAATTGACATGCTTGCATAAAGCGTAGTGCAAATATAAATACCCCATTTATTTACCATAGGCTGTTAAACAGAAATGGTAGAACGTGATGACGTCAGTAATATGCAAATTAGCAGATGACGTAATCTAGCGACTTTTAGCGACTTTTCGGGCAGAGCTTAGCGCCTTTTTGTTGAAAATAGTTGGCAACAGTGTAAATACAACATATGGTCATTCGAAACAGCAGCATAAGGTGCAAGCGTTGTATTACTCCCTGGTACACCCTTGATCTGATATTGAAGACATTGATGTTGAGTTGTTTTTTGGTGGCACAAAGATGTTTGGTGCTTTGTATGATTACAGGTTGAAAATGGTTATTTTAAATTGTAACAATATTTTGCGAGTGTACAGTTTTTACTGTATTTTTATCAAATAAATTCCACCTTGAGTGTGCAGAATAGGCTTCAATATTTTATTTCTATCTTTATCTTCTTCTATTGGTAACGTAGGTTTAAGTCAATATCACGAAGACTCTTTCACACAGTGGATTTCTGGCATGTTGTTGATTCGCGCAGCCGGCTGAGGCTCTTTCTCAAGGTCTTCCTCTTTCCTCTCCACCTGCTCTCCATCTGGATCACAGCACCATATTGACCCCGAGGGTTCAGTGATTTACAGGGGAGTTCATGAGTGGTGCTGATTCAGGAAATCTCCAGCGTGGAGTTTTGTTTGGGCTCCAACTAGACAAGTTTCTGAGTAATTCTGGGTGAAGCAGATAAATGTAGCGTTTAAAGCCATGTGGTTTGCCTGTTCTTAGACAATAACAACCACATCTGTAGAGTCCTCTTCATCCCAGAAGAGCCTGTACCATAATCAGCTTCAGACCAACTTGTTTTTTTAAATGCATTGCCACAGTTCTGGCCTCAAGATATGCTTGATACATCGTTCTACAATTACCAAGACCAGAATTCACACACCCACTTGTTTAGTTTTTGTAGCTACTAGGGCTGGGCGATATGGCAAAAAAAAAAAATCTCGATTTTTTCATAAAGTTTGACCGATTCACGATTTCGATTTCGATTTTTTATTTATTTTTTTATTAATTTTTTTTACTGTGTAACTACCTTACCAGCTTACCTTGTTCATTTAAATTTAAATAAATGCTGAAACTAGTTTTTTTCATGCTCACTTGTAAAAGAAAAGCAATAGTGTGACTAAACACGGTTATGGCACTCTCTCATATAGGGATGCTAAACATAGCTACAATAGAAGTCACAGCAGGTCATATGTTGTGCAGCTTTGGGCAAATTTTATTTGGAGAGAAAATGACCAAAATGTAACTTGAAGATTAAAAAGGATTGGAGGGGAAATAAATATTCAAATCTCTGTACATAACAGAAAAATAAACAATGATAATGCAACAATAGTTTATCTGTATTAGTGGCAAGGCAGAAATATATATTTGGACAGGCCTTGTCAAAGTGAGCGGGCACTTTCACTAATAAAAAATATAGCACTTAAATTATTTCATAACAATCAATAAAATAACAGCGGTTTTATATCAAAAGTTGGTAATGATATAAAATATACTACATTTTGATGGTAAAATATAACCATTTAAACGATTTTGTATTTAAGAATTAAATAACGAATGCATGAAGTTAAATATAAAAAAAACAATGAAACAACACATAGCATATCAGGATATAAAGGACTATATTTAGCAGAATGCTGCTCTTTTATCTTTGTAATTTTATAGTTTTATTTTTGTTATTTTAATTATTTTTTGTCTTCATAAATAACTAACGAGCTGTAGACAAATATCTGCTTGACGTTTTAGAAAATATTTGTGCGTAGCTCCACCACCCAGTGTATATTAAAGATCACCGTGAAAAAAAAAAACCCACAGAAACCTGTTACATATCTATATACATTTAAAGGTCTATCTTATATTTAACTGAATCGTATAATGGCCTATAGCTGAAATGTTGGAAATTGCTTTATTTTTATAAAACATTTGTCGATACGTATTGATATTTTTTGGAGTAAAAACTGACGACATTTAAGAATCCATATTTATTTTATTCATTCATTCATTTTACTTGTTTATTGGTGCACATATGGGTTATGATTTAATTCATACAGTACCTTGACAGCTACTGTGCCACTCCATAATTCAAGCAAAAGTCCAAATTAAAGAAAGATTTGACTTTCTGCGGTGACCGACATTTACAACACGCCGTAACCGTCCTTTAGGTGGAGCGCGGGTCCCCGTCTCGCAGCTCGCGCGGGAGACACAGACGGCTGCGGGACGCGAACAACAGCACGACGCGCATGGAAACATTCGCGAAGCTGGCTGGCTGACTGCGGGGCGCTTGTTGCTCTAGCGGGAAAAGCACATCAACAGAGCCGCGACGTCAACACACAGAATCAGCACAATTCAGCACGGTTGTCTAACAGTTTAGAACGGTTTGGCACGATAGTGGAAAAGCGGCTTTAATATTTTTATTAAAAAACCGCGATTCCTCGATTTTGTAAAAAATAAAATCGTCTTAAAACGTAAATTCGAATTAATCGAAAAAATCGGAAAAACCGCCCAGCCCTAGTAGCTACCTCTTCCGTAAATATTAAAATGTACATTTAAAAAAAAAAATCAATGGTGTTTAATATTTTTCGTTTATTTTTATTTTTAAATTTCCACCTTATTTTCTTGTTATTAGTTATGTTGTTGATTAGTTTAAATCTTTTGTGTTTTTTTCTTCATATTTATCTGTTACTTTTTTTGCAATTGTATGCTTTACCGCCTTTTTACATGTTGTTTAGTTTTAATTAGTTTGTTTTTATTTAATAATTTTTTTAATGTATTTTTTGATTTTATGCAAATTTATGTTTTAACCTCTCTTTCGTGTTCAGCATTATTGTATTATTTATTTGTCTTTATTTTATACATTTATTTCCACTTCTATTCATTCATTCTTTTTCTAGCTTTTCATTTTATTTTTTTACATTCTTATTTTTTACTATTTATTTTTTTCATATTTTCTTACCACGCCTTTACCATGCTATGCTCTATTATGTAGTATTATTTTTGTTTAATTTATTTTAAATGCCCTGCCCTGCCCTGGCTAAATATAATTTATGTTTATTATATTTTTAATTTCCACCATATTTTCATGTCATTTGTTATTTGGTTAAATAATTTACACCTTTTTGTGTTGTTTATTTATTTATTTTTTTCATATTTAGCTGTTACCTTGGTAATTTTATGCTCTACCACTTTTTTATGTTGTTTAGTTT
This sequence comes from Danio kyathit, assembly GCA_903798195.1. Classification (NCBI taxonomy): domain Eukaryota; kingdom Metazoa; phylum Chordata; class Actinopteri; order Cypriniformes; family Danionidae; genus Danio; species Danio kyathit. The sequence goes on along the minus strand of LR812519.1, from coordinate 22,317,744 downwards.
TAACTAGTTTGTCTTATTTTATGTATTTATTTTATTTTATGCAGATTTATTTCATAACCTCTGGTTCATTTTAATCATTATTGTATTATTTATTTGTTTTTGTTTTATACATTTATTTTCACTTTTATTCATTTATTCCTTTTTTACCTTTTCATTTTACTGTATTTAAATTCTTTTTTATAGTCCTATTTTTTACTTTTTATATATATATATATATTTTCCTACCACCCATTTACCATGCTAAACTTTATTATTTTATTTTAGTAGTAGTATTTTTGTTTAATTTGTTTATTATTGATTTATATTTTTATTTTCATGTTATTAATTATTTAGTTAAATAGTTTACACCTTTTTAAGTTGTTTATTTTAATATTTTTAATATTTATCTTTTTAATTTATGCAACTTTATCTTATAATCTCTCTTTTGTGTTCAGCATTATTTTTTTATTTATATTCATTCCATTTTACCATTTCATTTTATTTAATATTTTTTTACATTCTTATTTTTTTTTTTACATTTTCCTAACCTTTTACCATGCTACGCTTTATTATTTTAATTTAGTAGCAGTAGGAGTAGTTTGTGTGTGTGTGTGTGTGTGTGTGTGTGTGTGTGTGTGTGTGTGTGTGTGTGTGTGTGTGTGTGTGTGTGTGTGTGTGTGTGTGTGTGTGTGTGTGTGTGTGTGTGTGTGTGTGTGTGTGTGTGTGTGTGTGTGTGTGTGCGTGCGTTTGTGCATGCGTGTGTGTAATTTATTTATTGTTTATTTATATTTTTAATTTCCACTTTATTTTCATGTTATTAGTTATTTAGTCAAATAGTTATACCTTTTTAGGTTGTTTAATTTCATTTTTTTTCATATTTATCTGTTACTTTTTTGCAATGTTATGCTCTACCGCCTATTTTTCATGTTGTTTTGTTTTTAAAAGTTTGTTTTATTTGTATGCATTAGTTTGTTTGTATTTTATGCAAGTTTATAACCTATATTTCATGTTCAGCATTATTGTAATATTGTTCATTTGCTTTTATTTTATACATTTTTTCCACTTTTATTCATTTCCATGTCTACGTTTCCATGTTATTTAATATTAGTTTCATTATTATTTTTACTATTTTATTTTTCTAACTTTATTAGTACCACCTCTTTACCATGCTAATCTTTATTATTTTATTATTTATTTCCAATAATTCATTCCTTTTCATGTTGTGTAATATTTGTTACATTCTTATTTTTACTTTTTTTTTCTATTTTTTTTTTACATCTTTACCATATTAAGCTTTTTAATTTAATTTAATAATTAAATTGAATTTATTTTATTTTATTTTATTTTATTATTTTATTTTATTTTTTTTTTTAAGTCCTAGGCTTAGTCCATGGTTTATCATGGTCGCCACAACGGAATGAACCCCCAACTATTCCAGCGTATATGTTTAGCGGATCCCCTTCCAGCTGCAACACATTACTGGGAAACATCCATACACTCTTACACTCTCGTTTTATTTTATTTTATTTTATTTTAACTTAACTTAAGTTCTGTTGTCTCCACTGGTAAATCGTTAAGAGGTCCTGCTTCATCTGGTAAAACTTAAATGAGGAAAATATTGCAATAAAACAAATCTTCTGAAGTATTCCTGACATTTCAGCCCCATTAGCGTTAATTATGGCTTATATCGAAAAGAAAGAACAGAATGTGAAGACTCTGCCTCACATTACAGTGCAAACCACTAAACAAAGCATGCCAAAGCTATGCAGTGTGTGTCAGACGCTCATGAAGGCGGATGACGAATGACGAACATTCACCTCATAAAGGCAGGAGAGCATTTGTTTTATGTAGCAAAACCATTAGAATCAACTAACAGAAGCACTTGTCAAAAAAGCTTTTTTTCATGAGCATGTTAAAGAAATTTTATTTAAATGAACATATATGCAAAAGACAGTTGGCCAATTTAAGTGGTAGTCAGTTTCTGCAAATAAAAATAAATAACTCAAAAGTTATTTATATTAACAATGTATCTGTTAAAGGTGCAGTATGTAAGTTTGACACCCAGTGGTTGAACTAGGTATTGCACTCCTAGATCAAAATAAACGCACGCGTGGGATGCCAGATTGAGTACAGGAGCGAGTGATTTAAACCATGTTCTAAATAAAAGCAACGACACGCGACAAGAGGGAATATTTTCCATATTAAAAGGAGTTTTAGTTCTAACCAACACCACGAATTGATATATTAGAAACGGCATCTATTTCTCACAGCCCAACATGTGAAACCTATGACAGCTAGATCACCTCAGGTAAATCTTGTGTGCTTTATTCAGTGCTAAATGCTAACAATGTGAGTTTGAATGGATTCTAAACCGTTTCGTGAGTGAGTGCATGTTCTGTGCTTCTGAAAGGCTGTATTTAAATTTCTGTCGGGTTTCGTCTGGTGCAAACAGCCAAACTGCTGTTTGCGTGTTGTTAGGACACGAGATTACAATGTAACCTTCTCATCTAATGTTTACGTTCGTAATATTTATATCATTTGCTAATTAATAACCTCATGTGGAACTGAATCTGTCTCATTTCGACGTCTGATACTGTCCATTTCGGTCACGGACGCATGCTTTCAGAGCCTTTCTGAATGAATGAAATACGCTGTTTTCCAACAAGGCAACCCGGGGTGCTGAAATATAATTGGCTAAACTGGCATTCTGCAGGTTAAATTTACCTAAACAAAGACAGTGTTCCGGCACGGAAAAACCATTTTCAAAGCAGAATATCTGACTTCAGCATTGTTTTTCAGTTAAACAAGTATGTTCACTTAGCATGTTTCATAAATATCTGCAAACATATGATGGTATTTTTATGCTTTAGAAGAGTCAAAAACTTACATACAGCACCTTTAATGAAGTACAGCTATTTTCTGTTCATTTAAATAGTTCTGTAATGCTTTCTATACATTTTATTGATTTTTTTTTTTTTTTTGACAACGTACATGTATGTAATACTGTGAGGAATACAAAGAGAAAATAATCTGGAGGAAGAAAACGTAGTTTATTCTCAAAAGAGCGTTTTCCACAGATGCCTACCAATACAAATATAGTAGAGTACTTATATAAATGTTATTATTATTATTATTATTATTATTATTATTATTTGTATTATTATTACATTATTATTATTATTATTATTATTATTTGTATTATTATTACTATTATTATTATTATTATTATTATTATTATTATTATTATTCGTGTTATTTATTATTATTATTATTATAATAATAATAATTATTATTATTATTATTATTATTATTATTATTATTATTATTATTATTAGTGTTATTATTATTAGTGTTATTTATTATTATTAGTAGTAGTAGTGTTATTTATTATTATTATTATTATTATTGCTGTTGTTGTTGTTGTTGTTATTATTGTTGTTATTATTATTATTATTATTATTAGTGTTATTATTTTTAGTGTTATTTATTATTATTATTATTATTATTATTATTATTATTAGCATTATTATTATTATTATTATTATTATTAGTGTTATTTATTATTATTATTATTATTATTATTATTATTATTATTATTAGTGTTATTATTTTTAGTGTTATTTATTATTATTATTATTATTATTATTATTAGCATTATTATTATTATTATTATTATTAGTGTTATTTATTATTATTATTATTATTATTATTATTATTATTATTATTATTATTATTATTATTATTATTAGTGTTATTATTTTTAGTGTTATTTATTATTATTATTATTATTATTATTATTAGCATTATTATTATTATTATTATTATTAGTGTTATTTATTATTATTATTATTATTATTATTATTATTATTATTATTATTATTACTGTTAGGGGAAATTTATAAAGTAATGCATCACAATATTGAGTTACTCCCCAAAAAACAACTGGCTGCATTATGGTAAGTAATGTGGTACGCTACTTTTGAGTTACTTTCGCGTTACTTTCTGACCTAGCTGAGGATTTCTTCTTAAGGATCTCTTTCATAGCTTGCAGGTTTTTTTCTTTTTAAATAGAGGAGATCTGCAATTCTGCAAAGGAGACCTTCATTTACCTTTTAAAAAACACATAAAAAATAATGTAGGATAATGTTATCTTCTGAGAACTTCCTGACCCCAGAGCTATACATGCTGTATGTACAGATTAATGAAAGTTAAAAAAGCAATGCGTTTGCTGCTTTTGTACTTTTTGTCTTATTAAAATGTAAAATCACTGTCCATTTAGATAATCCTCCTTTCCTTTTCTTCCAAGTGTTCAACATAAAAAGAATATTTCTATTGCAGAAATGTAAGGCTGTGTCATCTTTATTTCAGTCTGTTCCTGTATTTTCTCATAGCGTGCAGTATTCAATGTGACTACGATCAGTTTAATGTAGATATTTATTTTTGATAAATATCAAAAGTTTTTAAAGTGAATTAACTAAACTAAAAATAACTTGCATTACATTTTTTTAAAAGTAAAAGGAATGTGTTACTACTCATTACTTACAGTAGAAATGTAATATTATTATGTAACTCGTGCTACTTTTAATGCATTACTTCCAACACTGGTTATTATTATTATTATTATTATTATTATTATTATTATTATTATTATTATTATTATTATGTATTAAAATACAGTATATATGATCAAATTATGAAATAATATTATCATTTTATTAATTCATTATATTATTTATAAATACATTTAATATTATTATATCATTTCATTAAAATAAAAAAAAAACTGGAATTGGAACCCGCAGCATGGTGGCGCAGTGGGTAGAATGATCGCCTCACAGCAAGAAGGTCGCTGGTTCAAGCCTCGGCTGGGTCAGTTGGCATTTCTGTGTGGAGTTTGCATGTTCTTCCCGTGTTCGCGTGGGTTTCCACCGGGTGCTCCAGTTTCCCTCACAGTCCAAAGACATGTGGTATAGGTGAATTGGGTAAGCTAAATTGTAACTAAGTTGGCAGTTCATTCCGCTGTGGCGACCCCAGATTAATAAAGGGACTAAGCCGAAAAGAAAGAAAATGAATGAATGAATGAATGAATGAATGAATGAATGAATGAATGAATGAAGTTAATTTAACTGATTTGTGTTGAAGTTGATATTCCAGCATCAAAAGTCGACAGTGCAGAACCACAAATGAACACTTGTGAATAACAAAATACTGAAACCGTTAATTAGCAGCTATTATTCACAGTAAACTTTACAAATATAATATAAAAATATTACTTCAGAAATATTTGCTAGTGTTTTTTTTTTTCCACAACAGCCTTCATTGCAAAGTAAAGCATACTTGCTAAGAGTGCCAACAATAGTGGAGGGCACTGTATGACTTAGATGCAGCTGGTTTACTATGTTCGTCATAACCTTCAGTGTAACCCTGGTTGTGTTTGTTTCAGGCTGTGTTCAGAATGTACGCGTCCTCAGCCTTGAGCCATGTAGCATCTTCAAACACATTCTGCACGCCCCGCTCATAAACCTGAGAGAAAGAGAGAGAGAGTGAGTGAAAGAGAGAGATAAAGTTTAATTAGACCACAATCTCGAGGGAGTTTTAGTGCGTTTGGGGCTCCAGGAATGCGCTGTGCGTCTGTGTGTTTGCGTGTGTTTTATGTGTTTGTCTATCTTTATTCCTCCTCGCCGCCGCTGATGTTCACAGGTTTCTTATCTTCCTCATGGTTTGCAACATTCCTTCCTGTTTTCTGTCAACGGCGCTGAGAGTCTTGCAGCTGCCGCGCTGCATTACACCCTCACTACATCTCAAACACTTTTTTATCATGATCAAATGAGGAAAATATTGTTATGATTCTCTTGCTACTCATTTTGTGTGTTTTCATACGAGAGATGTCTGTACCATTTCATTTACATATAGATTTACAGTGCTCAGCATATATAAGTCCACTCAAATGTATCTTTTAAATTAATATTTTTAATAGGAAGCTATACAATATGAAATTTAAAATACAAATTTAAAAAAGAGGAAAAATCAAGAGAAGCAAAACATGGAAAATTGTAGTTGAAATTTTGTAGGTTGTAATTTTTTTTGCAATATTTTGCTTGAATTTAATTGTATTATCTTTCAATTTCTAAATATGTTTAATGACTAATATATTATTTTAATAAATATATCTGTTTAATAAATCTGTTTTGTTTAAATGCACCAAAATACATTGCCTATATTCACTGAGAAATGGATACAAATATAAATTTTCAAAATAGGGTGTACTCAATTATGCTGTGGACTGTACATATACATTTTTAATATTTAAACTTTTTTTTTTTACAAATTTAATTAATACTTTATGAAAGGAAAACATTTTAATGAAAATAAATAGCAATAAAAAGTCATTAACACCCCATATTTTATTTCACATAGCTGATTAGTCACTATCCTGGTGCAGGACAGTGTAAAATTAAAATAAAATAAATAAATAAATAAAATCAAGAAAAATCAAGTCAAAAAGTGAAATTAAAGATGGGACGAAAATACTCTGTATAATTTATTTGTTTATTTTTGCTCTCATATTTTATCATGTGATATAATCAACATTGGCTCATTTTGAAAACATAGCCCTATATACATTTCTGGAGATGGCAAATTATGTAGCCAGAAGTACGTATGGCTGTATTTCGTCTTTAAAACCAACGCTACGATGCGGTATGACACCTTTTTGCACTTACCAGCTGACCGCTTACCTCCATGTGGACAGCTTTCCCGCTGTTACCAGTTTGTACAGTGGCTCGCCGTGTATGTCGGTGAACTTGAGATGCAGAGAGGAGGTGACCACGACGACGGGGTTTGAGTCTGTCGAAGAACGGTTCGGTAAAACCAGGTAAAACTAAAATAGAAGCCAAAAGATTAAACAAGTAAAAAACAGGGTGAGAATGTGGTAAAATCTAAAAAACGTCATAAAAATCAGGCGAGGGCTTTTCTTTTTCTGAATTGCTTTTAAAAAACACTGTCGGTTGGGTTTAAGGAAGGGGGTGGGGCGAGTCAATCTGTTTTATTGAAAACACTATTGGTTGGGTTTAGGGAAGAAGGAGGGTGGGTCAGTTGATCAGTCAGTCAATCAGTCAGTGAGTCAACAGCGGCCTCTGGTGGATTTAAGCGAGAACAGCAGGCGCGAATGGCACTCGCGAGAGAAATTTGAGATCTCAAAAAGCGTACACAGCTGCCTCTGGTGGATTCACGAAAACAAAAACTGCAAAACAAAAAAAACGTATTGGGACGTATTTGGCGCTCTCCAGAAATGTATATAGGGTACGTTGTCAGAATGAGCCTGGTTGGATATAATTAAGCAAAACCACACAAGCAAGTTTAATTTCGCATTTGTGAAAAGTTGAGTAGAGAAAAGCAAGTTGAGTAAATATTTTAGTCAATTTCAGCAGTTCTAGTGATTGACAGACCTGTCAGATTTGTATCGTTTAAAAAACTGACCTTTAATTTTATAGTGTTTGTACCTGTATGTCTTGTAATAACTCTTTTTGAAGCCATTAAATCTGACAGCCTTTAAATTTGTCCTATTAAAATTGGTGGTAAGTGAGGTAGCAAATTTTTAAACAACCTTGCAGTGTTTTATGTGTAAGCAAACATGAGAATGGTATGTGCAGGAGTACGGTGTGCGCGTGTGTGTTACTCTAATTCTACTCTAATGCTTTTAGTCTGCCTCTCTCTCTCTCTCTTTTGCACTCATTTACTCTTTCAATTCAAGGGGAGTGAGAGGAATGTTTTCCTAAACCCAGTGACACTGTGAAACTTACACCGAAGGCTATTTGCTTTCCTTTCATTCTTTTTTTTTTTTTTTCGCTTTTCCACGTCTCTCACTCTTTTCACTTTTTTTTTTTGTTTAGGAACCTTTTGGCATTTGGTCATGACTGTCATGTTAATAATAAATTGCTCAGTGTGGCACATGTGGTCCTTGTGGTACATGTGGTCCCGCATGTGATCTTTTAGTTGAAATAGTCAAAGACAGTCAATTGTTTAAGGTTTTTATTTGTTAATAGAACACTCCTATTTATTTTATTTATTTATTTAAGTAAAAAAAACATTTGTTTTACAATTTTGGAATCCATTTAGCTGATCTTGGGGTCTGGCGGGAACACTTTTAGCTTAGCTTAGCATAAATTAATCTGATTAGAGCATTAACATCTCACTCTAAAAATTCAAGGAACCTTTCTATCGTACCATAGCTGCAGCAAGCACAATGATATTATGCAACACCTGAAAAAAGTCCACAGCTAGGTAACTGGGTAAAAATGCTGCGTAATATCATTTCACCTGCTGCAGCAATGGTACGGCAGCTAAGTTCCTTGATTATTATGCCAGAATGAGATATAGTTCCTAGCCACATCAGCCTATGAAAATAGCAACTATTTTCCATCAGTTTTAGTACACAAAGTAACTACAGAAAAATTAATCTTTAAAACAAGAAAACCATCTAAACTCAATTTGGAATTTTTTGAGTGAGATGCTAATGGTCTAATCCAATCCAATAATTTACGCTAAGCTATGCTAAAAGTGCTGAAAAGGGCTGAAAGTAAAACTCAACAGTTTACTCTAGGGCAGTTGTGAAATATAACAAGAAAAAGAGGTTTAGGTATCCTTTTGTATTTACACACAGTTTCATCAATCTGGTCACAAGTGAAAAATGTTTTGGGTTTGTCTCCTTTTGAATTCATGTATAATTTTGCACTAGAACATGATCATGGACTGGCATGTTTTATCAGTGTGGACACAATATGATAAGTTGATTTATAGAATATAATTTACATAATAAAGTTTTTTTATTGACTACATTTGATCATATAATTGTTTATTTAAATGTGCTGTATGTACGTTTTTGACTCTTCTAAACCATACAAATGCCATAATATGTTTGCAGATATTTAAGAAACATGCTAAGTGAACATTCTTGTTTATCTGAAAAACAATGCTAAAGTCAGATATTCTGCTTTGAAAATGTGTTTTACGTGCCAGAACGTCTGTCTTTGTTTTGATCATTTTAACCTGGCAAATGCCAGATTAGCCAATTATATTTCAGCACCCCGGGTTCCCTTGGTGGAAAACCGCGTATTTCATTCATTCATTCAGAAAGGCTCTCAAAGTTTGCATCTGTGACCAAAATACGACAGTAGCAGACTCCAAAATGAGACGCAGATTCAGAGTTCCACATGAGGTAATTAATTATCAAGTGATATAAATATTACGAACGTAAACATTAGGTGAGCAGGTTACATTGTAACCGCGTCTCTTAACAACATGCTTCGTGACGAGATCACGCAGTGATAAGCAATTTGACTGTTTGCACCAGATGAAACACGACAGAAATTTAAATACAGTTTTTCAGAAGCACAGAATAGTGCACTCACTCACAAAATGGTAAGGTTTATAATATATTTAATACATTTTAACCATCTTTAACATTATTAAATGTACATGCTGAATCACTGATATTTGTTTAGTTCTAAAGTTCAGTCAGTTTCAAAGTTTTTTTGTTTGTTTGTTTTAAAATCTGAGGTAAGCTATCTGCTGCTGCTTTCAGTATATGGCAATAAATGTCATGTACAATGGCATTCAAACTCACATTGTTAGCAATTAACAACGAATAAAGCACATAAGGTTTACCTGAGGTGATCAATTGTCATAGTTTTCTGTTGTTCACCTGTGAGAAATAGAAGCTGTTTCTAATATATCAATTTGAGGTGTTGGTTAGGACAAGAACTCCTTTTAATATGGAAAATATTTCTTCTATCGTGTGCCGTTGCTTTAGAACACGGTTTAAATCACTTGCTCCTGTACTCAGTCTGGCAACCTGCGCTTGTGTGTGTTTTGGTCCAGGAGTGCAATACCTAGTTTAACCACTGGGCGTCAAACTTACATACTGCACCTTTAAGATTTTGATATAAAAGACAACACAAATGCAAGTACAAATGTAAAAATTGTCCTCAAAGTAAGAAAAAAAATCTATTCCACAAGCCAAATAATGACCATTATTTAAAAAAATAAAAAAGTTAATCAATTTAAAGTCGGCACAAAATCAAAAATTGATCTTCTTTTTATTATATATAGTAGTGCTTGTTATAAATGATGTGTCTATGCACTTCGTTATTTTGTAGAAATGCATTTGCCCTCATCATCTTTTATCAAACATCATAACCTGCCTTGCCACCTCGAAACAACTTTTCTTCTCTTCTGGTCACATGGAAAGCCTTTAGGGCGGGGCTATCAGGACGTGTCTCATTTCTGCCCTTTTCTTGTCCATTCGTCAATCTTCCTCTATTTTGTTAGCAACACTCATCATGCAATGATCAAATCGGTTCCCAAAGGACGTAATCATGCACCACCCTACTTTTTTTCTAATTTTAGGATCCTAAAGCTTTTCGCTCCTAGCTTTACTCCTTAGAGCTCTTTTACACAACAACTACTTATCTCCATTTAATAAACTACTAATTAGCTGCTATATATTAGCTGTTAGTAAGTTAGTAGTTGGGTTTAGGTATTAGGTATGATTAGGGATGTGTAATAAGACTGTGCTTTATAAGTGCTAATAAACAGTTAAATGTCCCATGAAATTAAAATAAACTTTTTTAGATGTTAGTATCAGTTTTGTCATTTTTAGGGATATCTATAATTCAGTGTGCTACAAAACAGTGACAAAATTTGCGTTTAGAAGATATGAACCTAATATAAATATCCAAAGTTGGTAGTCTGACACTTCCACCTCAATGAATCAACATTTTTTTAAATGTTTATTTTATTTATTTTTTTTCTCCTAAAATAGCTCTTTTACATAATAACTACTTATCTCCTTTGTTATGTTGGTTTAAATTAGATGTTATATATTGTTCTCATTTATTTTTAATTTTTTTATTTGACCAAAGAGCTTCAATAAGTAAGAATAAAGAGTCACTGTAGTGTAAAAATGATTCAACTGGTTCATTTCTGGTGCAAAATGAACAGACTTGCCTTAAAATTATATGAAATTATATGTACAACTTTCTCAAAGGGGCGGCATGGTGGCTCAGTGGTTAGCATTATTGCTTCACAGCAAGAAGATTGCTGGTTCGAGTCTCAGCTGGACCAGTTGGCTTTTCTGTGTGGAGTTTGCATGTTCTCCCTGTGTTCATGTGGGTTTCACCCACAGTCCAAACACACGAGGTATAAGTGAATTGGATGGACTAAATTGGCCGTAGTGTATGAGTGTCTGTGTGTGTGTGAATGAGAGAGTGTATGGGTGTTTCCCAGTTCTGGGTTACAGCTGGTAGAGCATCTGCTGCATAAAACATATGCTGGAATAGTTGGCGGTTCATTCCGCTGTGGCGACCACTGATAAATAAGGGACTAAGCTGAAGGAAAATTAATGAACTTTCTCAAATTTGACACTTAAAGTGTGCAAATAATGCCACTGAAATCTGTAAAAATCGGTGAGGCCTATTAATAGCCCCAGTAAAACAGGTCTTAAGATGATGTCATTGCTCAGTCATGAGCTCTGTCAACAGACAAACCCAGACATAGTCAGACCATTTAGACAGCGGTGACCCATCAAACACCTTTCTACAGAACCGCTCAGAATTAGCCCTGTCTGAAAACAACCAATATATGCGTTTTCGTGCAGAAAAGCCTTCCTGAAAGTGGTATGTGCAAATATTTGTAAACATTGCTGGGTGCTTTTCCTAAAAGAATGTCTGATTTTACATCCTGTCTAAAAACACCAACTCAGCACCATTTTTAGCACTGGACTAACACAACAGAAATCCAAGAGGGAATTTTCAGGGCAATAAAGCATCTTCTAATATAAACCGACACAATTAATATGGACATGTTTTCTAAATTATTGCGGCACAGAAGTTTAACATACAACTATGCTGATGGATTCTCTATTTTAATATTCTTTATTTTATTTAAAAGCTATTTTATGTTAAATGAAAGCCCTATTTAACCATCCTGTTTACACAGTTTGCCCTTTACTAAACCTCTAAAATAAAGCAGTTACATTTATTAAAGCCAGTTTAAACTGTTAAGTTTCATTTTTGCATGAAGAAACAACTTCATCTAAATCACAAACTCTGTGAATGTTGAGGTTTTCCCTCATCAATGTGTAGTTTTTCATCAATGTTTAACCATTGAGAAACACTCGTTGTTGACTAAAGTAAAGGGTATATTTTCATTCATTCATTCATTTTCCTTTGGCTTAGTCCTTTTATTTATCAGGGTTCGCCACAGTGGAATGACCTGCCAACTTATCCAGCATATGTTTTACGGAGCGGATGCCCTTCCAGCCGCAACCCAGTACTGGGAAACATGCAAACTCCACACCGAAACACCAACTGACCCATTAAGGGCTCGAACCAGCGACCTTCTTGCTGAGAGGCGACAGTGCTAGCCACCGTACCACCCTAGGGTATATTTTCTAGTGCTTAAATTACCTGCATGAGTGTGAAAAGTTTTTAGCAAGACAGTATTCATAAACGTTAAAGCAGCAGATTCTTATTGTGTGTCTCTGTGTGTGTTTGGGGTTTTGGAGTGTACATGTGTGTGCCTGTACTTTTTGTGGTGTAAAAATGGTTTTATAGCCTTCATTACTACACTGTAAAACTCAACAGTCAACTTTAGCAAATGAAATGAGTGTAGTTAACTCAAAATTGACTGAAACTTAATTCTACTCATTTGAAAAGAGTTTTGAACTCAGTGTTGAAGGTAATGAGTTAATTAAATACCTCATTACTTCAACTTAAATGGAGTAAGTTCACAGCACTCATATAGATTAGTTTTTTTACTCAAATGAGTAAGTCTGAGTTGCCCTAACTTATTGGGTTTTACAGTACTCAGTTGGTTTGCGTTCTCTTCATTTACTGGGTTTTACTGTGCTCAAATTGCTTCATTTACTCAAATGGATTACAGTTTTTTCCAACTGTTTACACACGTTTTCAAAACAGGGTCACCTTTTTTCAAAACTCTACATACAGTTCTCAACACTGCACACACAAAATGCAGAATGCCTCACATCTCCTTCAAAATGTAACACTGCATTCAAAATGCCATAAACACATGTCAGAATCAAGCATTTGCATCAAATGACAAACACTTCTATCATAATATAAAATTGTTGGATATAGCATGTAAACACTGTTGTTCTATATAAAGCTCTTTGCTCTTTAGGCTTATATCTACATTCCAATAAAATGTTCTACAGTGACAGCAATCTGCTGAGAGAGGGAACAGGTACAATGTAAACAACAAATTACATGAAAAAAACAAAAATATTTATTAGGCCAAACATTACTGGTGTATACAGTAGCATACAACAAAACCATAAACATACTGTATAAAAAATTTTAAAAACATATGTAAAGCGAAAGTATATTCTCCAGAATACAGATAAGATCTTGGACTAAGCCGAAAAGAAAATGAATGAATGAATGAATGAATGAATGAATGAATGAATGAATGAATGAATGAATGAATGAATGAATGAATGAATGAAAAGGTGAATATGAGGGTAGGTAGAAAACTACAAATTGTGAATGGGTGCCAACCAGTTTTTTTTTTTTTTTTTTTTTTGGACTAGAACACCTATTTGTCCTAGTTGCACGTCTATACTAGCAGTGATTGATTAGTGATCAGTTAAGAAATTAGTGTTTGCACATGTGAGGAGAGAGTGTGCGTGATCGTGTGAATAAGTGTAGCATTTTGATTGGTTGTGTTTAAAAAAGGAAAGCAAGTAGCTTCCTGTTAGATTTATGTGTTTTAGATAGAAAATTGTGTGTAGTGTTTTGAAAAAAGTGTTTTATGCTATTGAAAACTGCCGAGAAAGGCTGAGAAAAAGCTTCTGGTTTTGGAGATTTGGGGTGTAGTTTTGCATTTTGAGATTCGTTTTTGAACTCAAATGGTTTGTTGCAATCGGTTTCCTCAAACGGTTTGAGTTGTGTTGGAATATTTAATATTCAATGCGTGTTCAATAAAAAAGGTCAGGAGAGGGTTTTCTTCAACATCAAAAATCATAACAATGTATTGGATACAAATGAATAATTCAATTCACAGAATTCTGTTATCCTCAATGCAATGCAAAAGTTACATTAAGGAGGTGCGCAACAACTTTCATTTCCTGACTTCAACTTATATTAACAGGTGGAGTTTAGTGGAATTCGTCACTTGTCAATCATTCTTCAGTCTTCCATTGGCCGCACCCCAGACATAAGTCCTCTTTTTCTACGACTTTTCTGCACAACAATAAAAGCATAAGACCTTCTGTGTTCTGTATTCAGTTTTAACACCTTTCTTCAGACAGGAAGTTTCTGCAGAGCTGAATTTAATTTTGGACCAGCATTTATCTACGTCTGCAAAAATGCTAATTAGTATGCACAGCATCCCATACACAACAGTAAAAGTTCAGTTAATATATGACCCTTAAATGACCAATACAAATAGCTGTTTGATAAAAAGAAAAAGAGACAACAATAATAAAAAATATATTCCTTTTTCTCAACAGTTGCCTTAACTTTTGGGGTTTTAAAGTGTATATAAAAAAGTATATATATATATATATATATATATATATATATATATATATATATATATATATATATATATATATATATATATATATTTATTTAGATTTTTTTAATATTAGGGTGCTTTTAGAAATTGTTGCCAAATTTTAAGATGTAAAACATTGGTTAATTTTTCTGCTGTTCAAATAGTGCACATGTCATTTTGACCCATAAGTGAAAAGAAGGGTTAAGGTCTTCAGTTTTAAGCAGAAGCAGTTGGTAATAAATGTAACGGTATGTAGATTAGACACACAATAAGAGTCTCTGGTTTCCTTATTTTTATGCAAAGATGAGTGTGTTGTGGGTAGATTTGAGCCCACGCTACATACCCTGCTCTTATCTTCAGTGCTTCATCTGTTCTGTTGTTTGTTTACCTGTGGTGATAGTCGAGACTGTGGGAGCTCCACAACGGCTATCAGGGGCCTCGTCTTGCTGACTCCGCGGCCCCTGCACGGTATGGGGTCCCTTGTGCAAGTGAACCACATCTCCATGAACTCTATTACAATCCTTCTGAAATACTGTTTATTTAAAGGGTTAGTTCACCCTAAAAATGAGAAGTTTCATCATGTTTTACTTTTAATATGGGTTTACACTGTGCCTTTTTTTAAATAATCCCAAGTGATTGTTGCCTTTCAGAAATCTCTGTTGTCGTAATGTCAGACTGTATGACAATCAAGATAGTTTGGGCGAAGTTACTTTTAAAAGTAATGTATTACAATCTTGCGTTACTTCTTTAAAAAGTAACTTAACTTGACTCACACTTTATTTTAATGTACAACTCATGCTATTAACAAACCATTAACTTAGACTTTTAGCTCAATAAACTATTAATTAGCTGCTATATATTAGCTGTTAGTAAGTTAGTAGTTGGGTTTAGGTATTGGGTAAGAATAGGGATGTAAAATAAGATCATGCTTTATAAGTGCTAAACAGTTACATGTCCCATGATATTATAATAAAGTATATTAGATGTCAGTATCTGTATTGTATTGTAGATGTTAGTATCGGTATTGTTGTGTTGTTCGGTATTTTTAAGGAAGTCTATAAGATGTCTACAAATTTTAGAAGTGTGCTACAAATTTTGCATTTAGAAGATATAAACCTGTTATGAACATCTAATGCTTGCAGTTTGTTACTTCCACCTAAATGGATCAACGTTTTTATCATGTCACTTCATACTTTAGTTTCTCATCAAATCTTGACCAGTCTCTTGTATCTGACATGTCCCACCCCCTTCAAGATGCTTTTCATTTGATGCACTTGAGCTCAACCACTCGCATTGGCAGAGCTGTGATAAAAACAAAACACTATTGGCTTTTTTATTATTAAAAGGGGAGGGGCTACTTTATGTCCAACCCTCTCTTTATGTTTCAGTTGAGATTATGTCGAACATCAAACAAACAAGTGCAGATTTCAAACTACTTCCTGGAACTTTTAAAATCTTAATAATAGGAAAGTAATAAGCCAGTAGTAATTGGCATGAATTGTTACTTAAACTAAAGTGTTACAGTTTTCACAAACAAGGATTCCTATTGCTGAATAAATATACTGTTCATTATTAGGTCAAGTTATCTTATCCATTAACAAATACATTAGTGTATGAGTAAGTAAACATTAACAAATTAAGCTGTCAATGTAAAGAGATGCATTAGAATATGTGTATATTAACATTAACAATGGTTAAGAAATGCTTATTAGATGTGTTAATCATTGTTAAATCATGTTACCTAATGCAATCCTATGGTAAAGTGTTAACCCTTAACTTGTTACTTATGGTAGTTACCTTTTAAGAGAAGTTACATTACATATGTATTAATTTTTTTTTTCATCTGGGCTGGGCTTGCTTGTTTGTAAATGAATAAGTAAGTATATGTAAAAACATAAGTAAAGAATTACTAAATATATGTGTGTGTGTGTATATATATATATATATATATATATATATATATATATATATATATATATATATTTATTTATTTATTTTATTTAATTAATTGATTTTTTTTTTTTTTTATACAAGAGAAGTTTACATTACTTTTCCATTTTTTTTTATTTTATTTTTTTTTATCTGGGCTGGTCTTGCTTCTTTGTAAAGGAATAGGTAAGTAAGTACATAAGTAAGTGCGTAAGTAAGTAAGTAAAAATATAAGTAAAGAATAAGTAAATAATTTATTTTATCCAAAAAGTAAATTGTGAAGAGAATAAACCTTGGACTGAAGGAACTGCAGTTTCTTTTTGTAGTGGTAGTTAAGCTGAAACAAAGGAGAGTGAACAGGAAAATACAACATAGGCTCATTCTGAAAACGTAGCCTTATATACGTTTCTGGAGTTCGCGAATTATGTAGACAGAAGTACATATGGCTCCATTTCGTCTTTAAAACGAACGCTACGGGGCGGTATGACGCCATTCCTTTCCCAGTTTACCAGCTGACCACTTACCTCCGTGTGGATGGCTTTCCCACTGTTACCTTTTTGTCCAGTTAGCTTGCCATGTATGTCGGCGCACTTAAGTCACAGAAAGGATTTGACCACCACGACAGGGTTCGAGTCCAGCGAAGAATGGTTCCAGAAAGCAGGTAAGACCAAAAAAAAGCTAAAAAATAAAATAAACAAGTAAATAACAGGGTGAGAATGTGGTAAAATCTGAAAACATGGTAAAACTCAGGCGAGGGCTTTTCTTTTTCTGGATTGCTTTTAAAAACACTGTCAGTTGGGTTTAGGGAAGTGTGTGGGCTAGTCAATCGGTTCTTTTGAAAACACTATTGGTTGGGTTTCGGGAAGAAGGAGGGTGGGTCAGTCTATCGGTCAGTCAGTCCACAGCGGCCTCTGGTGGATTCGCGAAAACGAAAACTGCAAAAAACCATATCTCCTGGGACATATTTGGCGCTCTCCCGAAATGTATATAACGATAAATTTTCAGAATGAGCCTGGGTTGTGAGAATAACTGACTGTATTTTTTAAATACTTTCTTGTAAATTTAAAAAGGAATGCGTTACTTAACTAGTTACTTAAAAAAAGTAATCTGATTATGTAACTTGTATTGCTTATAATGTGTTACACTGACTAAAACAGGGACACACAAGAAGTGTATGTCAGGGACACACAAGAAGATTAATCAAGAGTTTGACATCATACCTTCAGTAACCCACATTCTGAAATGGTACCTAACAGCCTCTTAAATCTCTTAAGAATCCACTCATGCATTTTCACTCGCTGGAATGCTTGTGATTTAGATGGGTTAAATATTCATCACTCATGGTTCAGGGAGGAAGATTTGATGGGGTTTTTTTCCTATAGGATTACTACAGCATATTTTAAATGATGAAAGCATTTTAATAACTGGGTTGCTATTGTTCAGTCTCAAAGGCTTCATAATCTTGCGGTGGTTATTTTGGTTTTATAGACCTGTGCTTCATTTCCTCTTGGGCTGGTTGTTGTGGCTGCGTTGGGTTCTGCTTTTAGAAGACATGGCCTTAAACCTGTGTTCTTTCCTTATCATCTGCATTCTTTCTCTCTCAATCTCTCTGTCTCTCTCACTCACATATCTGTGTTAATGATAAGCGAAAGTTAGTTGGGAGATATGCTGTGTCTCCAGTGCTGCTGCAATCTTGTGCAGGCATTTGGATAACCTTAAAAGAAACTAATTAAAAAGAGCTATTTTTGTTTGTTTGTTTGTTTGTTTGTTTGTTTGTTTGTTTGTTTGTTTGTTTGTTTGTTTGTTTGTTTGTGAATGTGTGTGTGTGTGTGTGTGTGTGTGTGTGTGTGTGTGTGTGTGTGTGTGTGTGTGTGTGTGTGTGTGTGTGTGTGTGTGTGTACGTGTACGTGTTTTTGTGAAATATCAGGACACAAATCTGTATAATGACATAGGTATGACACAGGTATTACAAAAAGCAGGTGAAATATGAGGACATTGGTGACGTCCTCACTTCTCAAAAAGCTTCTAAATCACACAGGATGAGTTTTTTCAGGGAGTAAAGTTGTACACTGTCTCCTGTGATGGTTGGGTTTAGGGGTAGGGTGGGGTGAGGGCAATATAATATACGGTTTGATCTGTATAAAATGAATGGAAGCCTATGTAATGTACGCGTGCGTGCGTGCGTGCGTGCGTGCGTGCGTGCGTGCGTGTTTGTTTGTTTGTTTGTTTGTTTGTTTGTTTGTTTGTTTGTTTGTTTGTTTGTTTGGACATGGCACTATGGTGATATATTTTGGAATGTGTATGATAATGTAATTAACAATGTGGTCTTAATTTGTTTTTTACTATTATATTTGTTAAGCAAATAACCTTAAAAGAAACAAATTTTGAAAAACTTTTGTTTGTTTGTTTGTTTGTTTGTTTGTTTGTTTGTTTGTTTGTTTGTTTGTTTGGATATGGCACCATACAGTAGTGATATATTTTTGAATGTGTATGATAATGTGTGGGCGTCACAGTGGCGCAGTGGGTAGCGCTATTGCCTCACAGCAAGAAGGTCGCTGGTTTGAGCCCCGGCTGGGTCAGTTGGCGTTTCTGTGTGGAGTTTGCATGTTCTCCTTGTGTTCATGTTTCCTCTGAGTGCTTTGGTTTCCCCCACAGTTCAAAGACATGTGGTACAGGTGAATTGAATAATATTGGCCATAGTGTATGTGTCTGGATGCGGGAATCTGTGAGAGGGGTCTGGCCGCAGACTCGGTGCAGATGCAATCTGAGCTACATGCAATGCTTTTGAATGGGCTCACCTAACCTTACTCCTAACCCTACCCGTCACAGTGACGTCACTAGCTCCATTAAGTGCATTGTATCTGACTTTGCATCTCTGAGAGATGCAAGCTCAGTTTGCATCTTAAAGGCTGCATCCAGTTATTATTGGAGTGTGTGGATGTTTCCCAGTGTTGGGTTGTGGCTGGAATGGCATCCGCTGCGTAAAAACATATGCTGGATAAGTTGGTGGTTCACTCCGCTGTGGCGACCCCAGATTAATGAAGGAACTAAGCCGAAAAGAAAATAAATGAATGAATAAATGAAGATGTGACTAGCAATGTGATCTTAAGGTGTTTTCACTATTACAGTTGATTTTTGTTTGTTTGTTTGTTTGTTTGTTTGTTTGTTTGTTTGTTTGTTTGTTTGTTTGTTTGTTTGTTTGGACATGGCACCATGATGATATATTTTTGAATATACAGTATATGATAATGTGACTAACAATGCGGTCTGAAGGTGTTTTCCCTTTTTTTGTTGTTTGTTTGTTTGTTCAAAGTGGTCTTAAGGTGTTTTCACTATTACATTTGTTTAGAAAGTATTTTGTATGTTTGTTTTATGTCATTTACCCTAGTATTATTTGAAGTGTCATCTACATTTTATGAATTATGGCAGTCATTTGATATTTTGATATATCTCAAAGAAGTACCATGATGTTGCTATTGCTTATAATCCTAATATCAGTGCATATTTGTAACAAGTACAGTGTGCAATCTAATACATGAATTCAGTACCACTGTATTAAATATAACTAAATGAGGCAATTATTCAGTCTTACTATGTACATCAAAATAAGGGATTTAAAAGTAATTTAATACTTAAAAATATTCTACATTTCTAAGTTTATATTATATTATAATAACCATATTATTATATTATATTATTATATGCTGTCGACACGGAGGCACAGTAGGTGGTGCTGTCACCTCAAAGCAAGAAGGTCGCTGGTTCGAGTCTCGGCTGGGTCCACACAGTCCAAAGACAGGTGAATTGGGTAAGCTAAATTGTCCACAGAGTATGTGCGTGATCGAGAGTGTATGGGTGTTTCCCAGCGATGGGTTGCAGCTGAAAGGGCATCTGCTGCGTAAAACATATGCTGGATAAGTTGTCGGTTCATTCTTGACTCCTGATTAATAAAGGGACTAAGCCGAAAAAAAAAAAAATGAATGAATGAATGAATTATTATATGTTAAAAGTAGTATGGAATTATTGTCATTTGAGGATATCGTTGTACCATTATTTATTTATTTGATTGTTTGTCTGTTTGCTTGCTTGCTTGTCGATCAATAAAATATTCATTGATTCATTTAGCTAACTCCTATGAGCACAACAGTTCAACATCTCATCGATGTGGATCATTTTTATTTTTATGTTTTAGTTTGCTAATATATTTAAAGTGCCATGAGTCGATCTCCAGATGGATCTATTTTGCTGTTCATGCCTAAATCAGATTGCAGAAGAACATCAGATATACTAATAGAGGAAGTAGAGTTTTTGTACAAGATATATGTCTTTTTAAACATTTACAGACTTCAGAATATCTGTCTGCGTGTCTGATCCTGGATCTGCGTATGGGTCATGAACATCATGCATACATTCATGCCCTGGCCTATATTTCTCCATTAGATTGAAGCTTTTCTACTCTCTGCATGACAAGCCTTTTCTCTCTAAGAAAAAGCAGTTATTTCCAATCTTTAACCTACTTTCCTGATAGGTGTTGGTGCCAGACACCGGGCTATTAGCATCTGTATGTAAAATTAGAGCTGTCACGGGTTAAAGATGTTATCAGTGAGTCCTGTCAAAATTACACCAGCACCAGTAGTGTGGAAAGGAGATCCTGCTCTGTATTCCAGACATCTGGCCAAAAAAAAAAAAAAAAAGCTCTTGGCAGGAGATTGTCTGAATTGTGTGTGTGTGTGTGTGAATGCTGACTTGCATAGGACAGCATTTGGCTGAGATATCACTATTTGAAAATCTGGAATCTGAGGATGTAAAAAAAATCGAAATAAGTTCTACCTCCTAATATATTGCAAATATTCTAACATTGGCAATATTGTCGGTACTGTAGATAAAGATCAGTTTTCTACCCGCACTCAAACAAACACTCATCCGCACTAGATCTCTGCCAGAAGCCTCTCTGTTCAATATACTGTAAATGTGGTGTGTGAATTCTCATTTTATGTCAGTGGGAGATCTGTTACTCAAACTCATACACCACACCCAAGCCAAACGTTTTAACCCCCCACCATTAATTTACTCCAAATATGTAAATATGTGCCAAAAACCAGGCAGTAAAGAAGTTCTGAGATTAACTTGTGATTTGGTCTGCCGCAGGAATGCTTTCTGGGTCAGAAGTTTCTTCAATCATGTTGAAAATATTAATGCAATTTATGGTGAGCAGAACGATGGTTTGTGTTTGTCATTTAAAGTGTGTGTGTGTGTGTGTGTGCAGATAAATGCAATATATAGTTAAATTACAGTAATTAAATACATTTTTATACATGAAAATTTGCAGTTTAATTGTATTTCACTGTATCATGCATGATTTACTCTGTCATGATCTGCACTGAGGTAAATAAAAACAGATCAAATGATTTTACAAAGAGACTGAGAGAAAACACAGATGACTAAATGCTTGCGTCCCCTTCT
This sequence comes from Danio kyathit, assembly GCA_903798195.1. Taxonomy (NCBI): domain Eukaryota; kingdom Metazoa; phylum Chordata; class Actinopteri; order Cypriniformes; family Danionidae; genus Danio; species Danio kyathit. The sequence continues at coordinate 22,295,796 of LR812519.1, read as the reverse complement.
CTCTTCTCTTGTGAATGTGCAAAATATTAACTAACCAGAAATATAATTATAATGCTTAAAGTTTTAGGTGAGAATATGTTTCTTACACAAACCCAAATCAGTTTGATTCCAAGTGCATTTATTAACTCACTTTAGCTGTATATTTTTTTTTTTAAATATTTAATTTAATTTAATTTAATTTACAGTGAATCTTAACCCATTTAAAACCTGTATGCTACTTTCCGTCCCGAATAATGATTTTAAAAACCATTCATAAAAATATTTTTCAGGTAAAACCGCTTTGTCTAATAAACTTCTCATTGTCATTCTCATTAATACGAACATCTGATAATTAACAGCGTATAACCCCATGGAAATTAATAGGATGAAAATTTCATTGTAATTATAATTAAACTTGTTAAAAACACTCCTAATTTCTGAAACCAGCATATTAATTAACTGTTTACAAGATGGATGGATGAATTGATGGATGGATGGATGGATGGATCCAAGACCAGCAATGCGATCCAATACCAGCGACGAGATGATCCCAAGGTTTTCATAATCCTGGACCATGCCGTATCCTGAGCAGCTGCTGTGGTGGTCATGGAAGAGTGGAGAGCATGAGACTGATTCCTGTGACGCTCCAGGGACAGACGAGTCTTCGCTGAGGTCCAGCATTCTCCAGCCTCCGGCGCCTAGACGGCAGCTCTGCACACAACGTTTGGCTATAGGAGAAATGGTCGTGCCCAACTGAGCCTGGTTTCTCTCAAGGTTTTTTTTAAATTCTTCACTTACACCAATTGGTGAAGTTTTTTTTCTCGCCGCTGTCGCCACTGGCTTACATGGTTCGGGATCTGTAGAGCTGCACATCGATGGAATTGCTCTTCAGTGTTTGGACTCTCAGTAGTGAATAAACCACACTAAACTGAGCTAAACTGAACTGAATTTAAACACTGAAAACTGAACTGACATTTTTTCAATTTACTACAATCTTCTATGTGAAGCTGCTTTGACACAATCTACATTGTAAAAGCGCTATAGAAATAAAGGTGAATTGAATGGATGGATGGATGGATGGATGGATGGATGGATGGATGGATACAACCACAAATCGGATGGATACAACCACAAACCCCCCCTTGAATAATTAGCCCTGCTGTATATTTTTCCCCAATTTCTGTTTAACAGAAATATTTTTTCAACACTTTTCTAAGCATACTAGTTTTAATAACTCATCTCTAATAACTGATTTCTTTTATCTTTGCAATGATGACAGTAATATTTTACTAGATCTTTTTTTAAGAAGTTATACAGCTAAAGTGACATTTAAAGGCTTAACTAGGTTAATTATGTTAGGCAAGTTATGGTAATTAGGCAAGTCATTGTATAGCAATGGTTTGTTTTGTAGACAATTGAAAAAAATATATATTACTTAAGGGAGCTAATAATATTGACCTTAAAATGGCTTTTTAAAAACTAAAAACTGCTTTTATTCTAGCTGAAATAAAACTACTAAGATTTTGACCAGAAGAAAAAATATTATCGGAAATACTGTGAAAATTTTCTTGGTCTGTTAAACATCATTTGGGAAATATTTGAAGAAAAAAAATTTCTAATAATTTTGATTCAACTGTATATAAGTATAAAGAATACTAAAATAATTATGTTGCTGCTGCTGCATACATATTCAGGTCAAAAAAAGGGTGTCTGCTTAGGCCAGAGATGGCCAAACTAGGACCTGCAGGCCAAAGTTGGCCCATGGTAACCTTTGATTTGGCATCCCATCTGAGAAGAGAGGGGGAATGATATGGATGGTTTAGAGATTGTCATTTCAAATTTAACGTAACCCTTTTTTATTGTTAATCTACAAAAAAGCTAACTGAAATTAAATGTTTCAATTTAAATGCTGTAATTTAGTTTAAACTGTACATACTGTCACAGATAGAGGACAATGCAGAGACTTTGATGAGCAAATCAAGGCAAAGGCAGATTCTGCATTACTAGTGTATTCAGCATTGAACTCCACTGCCTTATAAACGTGATCGTGTATGTTCTGAATGCAATAAATTTGTGATGTTTTCTATTTATTTTTAAATATTTTGAAAAATGACCCATGGCAACTTTAATGTAAAATAGTTTGGTATGATTAAATTCGGCCCACGGCTTTCAATGACATTTGTTTTTTTGCCTTTCATACTAAAAAGTTTAGGCACCCCTGGCTTAGACGGTCTTCAAATATTGCATCGTTTCATTCCCATTCTAAACCTGCTGAAGCCAATCTTTAAACTAAGTAATGTCACATTTTCTGTATCGATATTTCCCTCATTGAGCAACTGAAACAGGAAGGAATGCTTAGTGTGAACACAAAAAAAAAATTAAATAGAGACAAATTGGCCTCACCTATTGTTGTTATTTTCAAAGAAGGAGGGAAAAGGAAGAAAGGATGGAAGAAAATGAGCGATAAAACCTGCAAACTGCAAGCCCAAAAAAGCCTCTTGGTTAGCCCGAGGCCTCCATTTTCCCCATCTCGCTCTCTATCTTTCATTCTCCAAAAACACACACGTACACTCCTTTAGTCCTCCTCAGGCTAAACTCTCAGCATCTGAGGCTTTCTGATAAGGGTGGTGTCACTGTCACCTTTGACCTTTGACTCTGAGGTCACAGACTAAGTGTCGTCCTGACAAGCGGCTCTGTAGGCTCTCCGCAGCGCAGCTTCACCCCCGAGACTCAACCCTGACAGCTGAACTTTGACCTGTGACCTCCATGCTGCTTTAATGATGAAGGAATAATGCGGACGATGGAGCACCCAAATGTAGTGCTGACACTCTTTAACACACGTGTTTGTGTAAGTGTGTGTTTAGGTATGTGTTCAGGTATGTGTAGGCATGTGTGTGCAGATGCACTGTTGTGTTGAGATGAGATTTTATGTTTTTTTTTTTTATAAAATTGAGTTATTTATGCATTCTTATTCTGTAACTTATTTACATTTTGTATATTTATAATAATAATAATAATAATAATAATACATGTTTTTTAAGGCGCCTTTCTGGAAACTCAAGGACACCGTACAATAAAACAAGACCAATAAAATAATATATAAAAAATATACACAGCAATAGTGCAGATACAATTAAGTATTAAAAGCCATCTTAAATAAGTGGGTTTTTAGTCTTGATTTGAATAATGTAAGGGAGTCAATGTTTCTGATGGCGGGTGGTAGTGAGTTCCAAAGCTGGGGAGCAGAGCGGCTGAAGGCTCTATTGCCCATGGACGATACACGAGCAGAGGGAACAGACAAGTGGAGGGAGGAAGAAGATCGCAGGGAGCGAGAGGGAACAGCAATGTAGATGAGGGCAGACAAATATGGAGGGGCGAGATTGTGGATGACTTTGAACGTTAACAGCAAAATTTTAAAATCAATTCGAAAATGAAAATGGGAGATGTGATGAGAAGAAGGGGTTCAGGTGATGATACGGGCAGCTGGGTTCTGGACCAACTGAAGCTTACGGAGGGATTTATGAGTGAGACCAAAGAGAAGGGAGTTGCAGTAATCTAAACGAGATGTGACAAGGTTATGAACAAGAACAGCAGTGGCATGGGGGGTAAGAGAATGGCAGAGACGGTTAATGTTGCGTAGGTTGAAGTAAGCAGACCGGGTGATGTTATTGATGTGAGAATCAAAAGATAGGGTGCTATCAAGGATGACACCCAGATTCTTAACCTGTTTAGAGGGTTAAATGGAACAGTCATCAATAGAAAGAGAAAAGGTGTCAGTTTTGGAGAGTGTTGATTTGGTACCAACAAGCAAAACCTCAGTTTTTGCACTATTTAATTTGAGAAAGTTAAGAGAGAGACAAGATTTGGTTTCTGCTAAGCAGACTGTAAGGGATGTAGGTGGAAAATTTGAAGAAGGTTTGCTAGAGAGTTAGAGCTGGGTGTCATCTGGATAGCAGGGATATTTTGCCCAAAATTACATTTTTACTCACAATTTACTAATTTTAAGATGATTTCAAACCTTCAAACCCTTCTGTTACACAGAAAAAGATATTTTAAGAAAGTTGTAAACCAGAACACTGCAAAAATTCCTTTCTTACGTAGAATTTTGTTTTGATTCTAGTCCAAATATTTAAACATTCTTAAATCAAGAGGAATTTTCTAGATATTGTATAAAATATAAAAATATTGTCTTATTTTAAGAAATAATTTGCCAAAATTAAGTTAATTTCTCTTCATTTGACACATTTTTTTCTTTAAAAACAACAATATGTTTTGCTTGTCTAGAAAATGCTTAAATATTTTTAGATATTTGGGCTAGAAACAAGACAAAAAATCTAAGGAAGAAAAGCATTTATCCATCAAAAAAAGAGAAAATTCCACGGAAGTCTGCCGGTTACCAACATGATGACAATTATGATGGCCAAACTACTTTGGCACTTTATATTATTTACAAAACAAAGGGTTCTACTGTATCTTCAAAGCTAAACTAACTAGATTCTATCACCATGGCCTAGATTCAATCAGCAGTTTCAATTCACTCAAAAGGACCATTCATGATCAACTCAGAGGCCAATATGTGTGATAAGGAGTCCATGTTTAATTGCAAGGTATAATAGAGCTGTGTTGAAAAAAAAAATAAAACAATGCATTTTTATGTAAGAAATTAAACCAAAAGTTGCACTGATGCAAACATCTATTTAAAGACTTTGGGCTCTATTTTAACGATCTAGGTGCAAAGTCTAAAGTGCATGGCGCAAAAGCATTAAGGGCATGTCCGAGTCCACTTTTGCTATTTTAGGGAGGGAAAAATGCACTTTTTGCACACTGGCGCATGGTCTAACACGGTTGTACTTATTCTCTTAATGAGTTATGGGTGTGTTTTGAGCATAACGTGCATAAACCAATCACACTTTCATTTCCCATTCCCTTTAAGAGTCAGCTGTATTGCACCATGGCGTATTTGCTATTTACAGTACATGGCGGACTTTATAAGTGGATAAACTGAATGCTTCACTAGCAAGAAAATAGTTAAACAGACCATCTGCAGCACGAGGATAAAGAACGAGCCTCCTTCATTCGACCTCTTTACTTTCTCTTTACTTTGCTTTTACTCTTTACTCCTTTACTTTCATAGATAAGGAAACGGTGTTGTACGCATTCCACTGAAGACATCCATTAGCCTTCATATTTAATTTTGTTTGTTAAGCGCAAAGATTTGTTTCAAAACTATTTCTAAATTCAGTTCTAATTTCCAGCAAACGAATAAATCGAGTTCTATCCAAAAACACATCCTATCATCTTATGCCAACAGGTGGACAAATCTAAACTTGTTTTTATTAAGACAAATATAAATATGCATGTAATAAATAACACTGCTAATAGTAATAACATTATACAAATGCAAATTGTCTTGAATAAACTGAAAAAGCCCCCAGAGGTGAAGAAGGCATGGAGGTAGTGGTTTATATATTTATGTAGAAAATAATAAATTTTGTAATATTTTATTCCTCTAAAAAAAATTTCATATGTAAAAATATTTGTGTATTGCTGTACATCCTGTGTGTAATAAGCAATGTGTATGCGTTTGGACCCGCATAGGCGGACATGCTCTGGGCTGGACTTTAGACCAGCTTTCATTTGGTCAATGGCGCAGTTTGTTTTATAGGGGTGTGAACCTACACTGGTCTCACGGTTCGGTTTGGTTACGATTATCATGCCATCGATTTGGTTCAATTCGATATCTCGGTGCATCACGGTGCATTGACGATGCTTTCCATACATAATTAGATTTTTTCTTCACAGCACAAGAAAAAAATTGTATTAAAATATAGAAATATATTTCATTCATTCAATTATTTTCTTTTCGGCTTAGTCCAACTGACCCAGCCGAGGCTCGAACCAGCGACCTTCTTGCTGTGAGGCGACAGCACTACCTACTGCGCCACTTCATCGCCAGAAATATATTTATATTTATATATTATTTGTAATACAATTTAGTCCTTTAATACAAGCAGTCAGATATATGAACTGTACCTTTAATTTTACCTGCTCAAAGAAAACACTCTTTTTGAATGTTTTAAACGAAACTCAAATACATCTAAAAAAGACAACATGAGCATTTTTAGCAAATAAACCAATGTAAATATTATCCCGCTTGCTTTTTGAGCGCTGTCAAGCGAGTTCTTACACCCCTATGACTGGTCATTGTCTTGACCCGCTCAACAGAAAAGGGCTGCGATTGGCTTTAAAATGAAAACGCTGTTAACTGATGAGTGACTCGGGAAGAACAGCGGCCGTTACAGTCTATATGGGCATAATACACGATTATCACAGGTAATCCGTAATAGACGCGGTGAAGAAAACTCGCACCACAGGCACGCTCGTCTCTGGATCCACAATTATCACTTTAACAGCTGAGAGGAGAGGAAAAGTTACCTCACGAACACCCCAGCTGGTCAAATGTCCAAAGTGAGTGTGTGTGTGTGTGTGTGTGTGTGTGAGGTCGTACTTACATTATGTACAGTTGCCTTGAACCGGGCCAAAGCACGCTTGTCCCCACTCCCGTCTCCCCCGACGACCCGCACTCACATTACATTCGGGCCTGGGCACGCTTTCAGCATCGATGACGCGCTGTTCAGAAGCGCTCTCGCTCAGCACAGTGGAGATTTCTTAAATTATGTCGTTTAAGTCGTTTGATATGCGGCGACACGCAGTCAAACATTTCGCCGAACAGATCAGCCACTTTTGACGCTCATAAACAATCATAATGTCCTAGTGCTGCAGGAATTAGGAGGTTTGCTGAAGGTGCAGCTGTCGTGCAGTGAGGGGTTTGCGTCTTTAATAAACTACGACAGTTTGTGTTCATTGAACAGTACGAATGATTAATTAATCCATATGAAACCGTCGCTTAAAAGTCACGTCTCGCTTTCAGTTTTGGGCTCGGGCGCGTTTTGCACTCACACACAAGCGTACCGCGCCAAAGCCCAAGAGAACCGCGCTCTGGCACACCTCTTCCAACCGGGCCAGGGCCGGCCAAGTGTACCGTGCCTGAGCCCGATTCAGAGCACTCACACTTTTCAAACGATCCGGGAAACGGGCCTGGGCACGGTTCGGATAGCATAGTGTGAGTACGCCCTGAGAGAGAGAGAGAAATAGAGAGAGGCAGAGATGGAGTTTTACAGCATTTCTCCTTAGTAGTGAAATAGCGTGCTGTACCATTCCTCAGTGTCAGTAAAAGACTGTCCAGCAAACTCACAAGCAATGAGTTGTGCACAATTATCTGCTTTTTAAGTAGTAGGAGCGTTTTATTTACTCGCCCTCGCCTCCTTTGCCATAGTATTTTACCGCGACATTGCGCATAGGGGATAAATGACATAAGTACATAATAACCGGTTATGAACTATTACTGAACCGATATCGAATTGTCCGCGTCTGCATCGCGGTGCACCGAAGAAACTATTAATTTTGACACACCATAACACACCTCCTTTCTAGACCAGCACACCCATAAGTCCACAAAGTGGTGCAAATGGATTTGCTATTTAAACAAATTGTTGCTATTTTCGCTGGTCTGAAAATAGTAACAAATTGCGCCAAACACGTCTTGCGCCGGATGTGTGATAGGACCCCTAATGTTGGTCTGAGTTTTTTTAAAAGGCTATCAATATGAAAACTATATGTCAACTTATCATCAAGCCAGACACTTAAATATTTCTAAGATGCAACTTTTTCAATCTGTGTGCCATTTAAAGTATTAATTTTAGAATCGTTTAACATTTAGGGTCTCTGTCATTAACATGAATGATACTGGTTCTCCATGTAATTTGTTGCTATATGGAGGTCAAAAAATGTAAAGCCCAATATCTCAAATCTCTTTTTATGTCTTAATAGAAGGGTCGTTTCAGATGACCTGAGCATCTGTTTTGATTTGGTGCTTTTAGAAGTGCCACAAACCTATATTTTACGACATGCTATATGATAAACAAATGTTCTTTCTGCATCTCCTTGTGTATTCTTCTGTAAACATTTTTCCCGCTCTTTATTCCGAGCTCTAGGAACTAGCGTGCGAAGAGGTGAGAGCCATGCAGATACAGTTCAAATGCTTGTGGCGTGAATGGGAAAAGTCATTAATAACGTTTTGTACTCTGTTGTTATTTGTTTGTTTATGGTCACCATGGTTACCTGCATTCCTATGGCGTAATCATCAGAACATTCATCACGAAGTGAATCTACAAAGGCATGAATGTCGCACTGCCATTTTTTTCTCCGTCTGTTTTGACTTTTCATACAAAGCATGTTTTATGATGTTTGAAGATGGTTTTCCAGTGTCATGTGTGTCTTAGTCTGACTTTCGTAAAGCCTGTGCTGAGCTGTATGCTGCATAAACGTAATTACATGCATTTTGAAAAAAAATAATATGATGCCTGATTTTAATGAGACGGGATATAGGAATTATGTGTAAACTCACATGAGAAGCTTGTGAAAAATATGATTTATTGGTTGCACATCTAAATGTATGTCAATTTTAGTCCATAACCACTGTTTCATATTTCAGTGGAACAAAAAGTATTCTATTAAAAAAATATTAAATAATAATAATAATAATAAAATTAATAATAATAATAATAATAATTTTCTCCTTGCTTTACCAATATTGTTTTGTAATTGGGGAAAAAAATCTTTAAATTATTATTAATATTATTATTATTATTATTATTATTATTATTATTATTATTATTATTATTACCTATGATCCAAAATATAAATAACATTTTAGATTTGTTTATGTTTTTGATTGTGTGATTAATTAATTGATTGATAAAGTATTAAAGTTAATTAATTGATAAAGTTAATATTTCAATATTTCAATAAAAATAAGATAATACATTATATTTTACTATTATTTTATATTTTAAAATATATATAAATGATTTATTTTATATAAGTGTAGTATTTTATAATAACTGTAAAATGTCATGAAAACACTAAGCATTTATTTATTTTTGCTGAAAACTGCAGAAATAAATGTGTGATGGTTGTTAATAAATACAATGTTCTCAAATACATGTTAAAATTGAACAAAAGCAAAAAATAACATCATGAGCTGCTCACATACAAAAGCTGTGCTGTGCACACATCATTTATGTCTTTGATAACCACAGCCATATCACAGATTTTGATGGATCATAATTTTCTTTTTTTTGGTTCATTAACGCACAGTTTAAGTATTCTCTATTTGTCTAAATCAGGGGTGCTCAACCCTGTTCCTGGCGATCGACCTTCCAGCTGATTTCAGCTCCAACCCTGATCAAACACACCTGAACCAATTATTTAGAACGTGAGGAGCACTTGATAATTACAGGCAGGTGTGTTTGATAAGGGCTGCAACTGAAAACTGCAGGGAGGTCGATCGCCAGGAATAGGGTTGAGCCCCCTTGGTCTAAATGCTAGTGACTTGCATGTTGGGTAAGTTACTTTAAAAAAGTTACGGATTACTACTGGAAAATTGTAATTTGATTACATTACTAATTACTTCATGTAAAAAGTAATCAGATTACTGATTACTTTACTTTGAAGTTACTTTTAAAAGATATGTAACCCACCGGTCCTTCTGCACCCAACTCAGTCTGAGCTGGGATCGAACTGGCAATTCTTTGTATGGGAGTCAGTTGCTCTAACAAGGATCTAAAGACCATGGCCTCTAGCATCTGTCGCTAGAGCATCTTTTGAAGTCAGAGGAGTGAGGTTTATCTGCATAGCACTTCGCTAGCTGGTCTCCGTTAGACTCACCCCCCTAAACCTCATTCCCATCCCGGGCGAGCCCCCACGTTTAATTCACTAGGCCTACTGCACCCAACCCGCTCTGAGTTAGGATCAAACTGGTAATTCTTTGTATGGGAATCAGTTGCTCTATCAAGGAGGCTAAAGACCATGGCCTCTAGCGTCTGTTGCTAGAGCACCTTTTGATGTCAGAAGAGTGAGGTTTACATGCATAGCACTTCGCTAGCTGGCCTCCGTTACACTCACCCCCATAAACCTCACTCCCATCCCGGACGAGCCCCCACATGTAATCCACTGGTCCTACTGCATCCAAACCACTCTGAGCTGGGATCAAACCGGCCATTATTTGTATGGGAGTCAGTTGCTCTATCAAGGAGGCTAAAGACTATGGCCTCTAGTGTCTGTTGCTAGAGCACCTTTTGAGGTCAAAGGAGTGAGGTTTACCTGCATAGCTGCATAGCATTGCTAGCTGGCCTCCGTTACACATATAAAAAATACTAAATAAACTGCAGCTCTTTTTCAGTAATGTAATATTCACTGAAAAACATTGCAATAAGTTGATCACAGCAGCTTGACAAATTAAGAAAGATTTAAAGAGATAATTTTAAGTTTTGGGTGAACTATCCCCTCATTTACTTAATCTTCACTTGTTCCAAACCTGTTTGTCTTTGTTGTTGTTGTTGTTGTTGTTGTTGTTGTTGTTGTTGTTGTTGTTCTTGTTCTTTTGAACACAAAAGAAGACATTTTAAAGAAAACTGGATACCTGTAACGATTGACATTCATAGTAAGAAATACACATAGCTCACTATGTCTGTGGTTGTGAAGACAAGATGTAAACGCTCAAATGTTGAATCAGTGAAATCTGGAATATGTGAGTGCGTTGCACTTCTTGCACATCACATGTGCATCACTCCCAATATTAGTGCACCAGACACGCCTTCATTGGAAATACACAGGGCTTAATTTGTGCCGGAACATGGCGGATCTGGATCTGGCACCTCTGAAATCTGATCTGGCACCTCATTTTACTGATCCCCTCCTCAACCGCCCTCCTCCCCTGTCCACTGTTCACTTTCTTCCACGACTCCCCAAACCTCTTCACTTTTGTCGTTAGTCCGCGACACCCCTCCGCCATCCAACGCAAATCACACAAAATCTCATGTCTGGTCCGAGCCCCTCCCCCGGAGTATTGTCAGTCTATAGTGATCGATGATTGGCTTTTGTACCAGAAGGTGGGCTTTATTCGCCATATATCGATTAATGATTGCCTCCTGTACTAGTAGGCGGAGCTTTATTCCCCATATTGGCCTTTACACGTTTCCCCATTCAAAAAGATACGAGTGACATGTCTTGTGTATTCTATAGTCTTTGGTTAAAAGCAGTAGAAAGTTCTTTAGTGACTGGACATAAACTGCAGACTTGTTTTGATGCGCAATGAAGTCAAAGTAATGTCTGTAGGTCTACTTGAAGAAGCAAGCACTCTCATCAACTGCTATTTCACAGCAATTTAAAAGCTAAAGCGAATTTGAAAACCGAATGCTCATTGACTGACGTTGCAGCTGAAAACGTGATTTTAAAAAGCATATACTGTTTTCTAAAATCTATATTTGTAACGTAAGTAATGCAATTCCAGCTATTAAAGCAATTACTGTACACCGACTTTAGTAAGTGTAATTAGAATACAGTAACGCATTACTGTGGAACACGTTTCACCCAACTCTGGTGACTAGTCATGCTCTGCGGTTCTTACCACACAGCTTTAATGCTTTAGCTTTGGGTCAGTCACTCCAGATGTTCCTGGAATTCAATCTGTCGGGGGCTGGGAAGTGAAGAGGGGCTCCAGATCTCTAAAGTTGTTGTCATTGCTTCAGGACTGCAGCTGGATGGTATTAACACTAAGCCTGACTCAGAGCTCACTACACTTCTGACTAATAAACCAACATTCAAATCTCCAGCCATTTATTCAGGCTTATGTGATAGTTCTGAAATATATGAAAATTTGCTGTTCATTTGTTCAGCCTCGGGCCATCCTAGATGCGGGTGACTTTAGTAGAGCATCGGATTAAGGACGATCATGTCACAAATAATGTTGAGTTTCTTGCACAAACAAATAATTTTGACTCATAAGACCTTGAAGTATCATAAGGAGCTGCTGGTATTCATTTAGATTTGCCTGTATGAGTTTTTTTTTTACTCTTAAATTCCTTTAGCTGATAAATTACAAGATAAATTAGAAGATATTTTGAAAAATAGAAATCGCTAACCATTGACATCCATAGTAAGAAAAACAAATATTTTGGAAGTCTTTAAAATGTCTTCTTTTGTGTTCAATAGAAGAAAGAAACGGGTTTGTGACAAGGGAAGGGTGAGCAAATGATGACAGAATGTTCTATTTTGGGTCAACTATCTCTTTTTATGTTTTGTTTTAAATCAGATCACAAATGAGTGATGCTAAATGTGTGAATTATGTCTGAAACATTTTGAGCTTTCACTTTTAAGCACTTCCAGAGGTTGTCAAAAACCCATGTGATTTAATTGCTTTCAAAGTGCAAACTCAAACTGCCTAAAAATGCACATCTTCTCTCTGCTTTTTGACCTCATTTTTAACCACTATGAGACGTCAAAGTGCTCTAGTCAAGTACATACAAAAAAATTGTTGCTTGTTTAAACTACTTATTAAAAAGAAGCTGAATCAACACAATTTGTGAGTTTTTTAAGACACCCAAAAATACTTACATTTGTAAAAACAATTACGTTAGCTTAATCGATTTGTGTTAAAACAACATTAAGGAATTGTGGAACCCAGAATTTTTTACAGTGTGAGATTTAAACTTTCCTAAAATTATACATTTAGTTTCTTGTGCAAACATAACAGTAAAACACCATGTGTAAATGAAAACGTGTCCCTTGTGATCCCATTCGATCAGTCAAAACTTAAAATCTGGGTAAAGTGATATGGACCCTTTTCACATTTCCGGCTTTGTCAGCAGCAGAAGTCAATATAGTTAGGTAAACTTAGAGTGCAGTGAATGGGAGAGTACAACAAATCATTTTTTACGATCCTATTTGCGGAAATAGTAAAAGAAAAACTCCACGATGGTGTTATCAAGACTTTCAGAAAAAGAAAAAAATAGTGTGAGACTGATAACAGCAGCCAGAAGAGAGAGTAACGTCAAATTTACTGCCCCATAGACACTGCATTACAAACACCTCGCCAAGCGATAATTAGTTTTTTTGTTATTTGATACAAAGATGATATATTACATACGTGAATACATGTACATACGTTATTTTTAAACAACTAGATATTTAAAAATTTCCAGCATTTAGGATTATGATGACCGTTAAATGCGTCAGAACACTCTTGTGAAAAGGGTCCGTTAAAATGTGTGTTTTGAATTTATCACGCAACAGAAAAATATGTCAATGTGTTATTAAACACCAAGGCAAATTTGAATGATAAATAAAAAATAGACATGACTTTCTGCTCTTTGATGCGCTTGAAAACAACACCCATTCCCCGGAAGGTGGCCATCTCTAAACTGTCAAATATTGCTACAACTTCCTACTGATGCTGCATCTTGCTTGACTGCCAGGGCTGGTTTTATCCTTGATCTCACTCTGCCCTAATTTTATAGCAGGGCGAGAGGGAGTTTTTTTTTTGCCTATCTTTCCTTATGTATCTTACTTCCTTTTTCTAAATAATATCTCCCGTTGACTTGTCTTCCCCTGAAATGTTTGTGTATGGTCAGGGGGGTCCAATTTCACTATATGTCAGTGTATGTGAATACATGGAAGTATATGTGACAAATAAATAGCACATCATCATCATCACATCATCATCATCTAGTAACATTAGCTTCATTGACATTATACAGTCATACATCTTTGGGTGCACACATATAGACAAAAACGCACATCAGCTCTGTGGCGAGTTGAAATCTTCGTGTCTTTGAGGCCAGCACGGCTCATGGTTGCTTAGCAATGACAGACACTACAAGAGCACAAGCTCTATTGTGTTTTGAAAAAAAAGAAAGAGGTAAAGTCTCTTTAAAGGGCACCTATTTTACTCCTTTTTAAAATGTAATATTAATATCATGGTTCTTCTGAGTGTGCCAGTTTAGGTTCAGTTCAAAACACAATTCAGATTTTTTTATTATGATGTGTTAAAAAGTGTCATTTTGGGGGCGTGTACACAGTTCGCTGTTTTAGGGGTGTGTTGCTTCACATGAAAATTAGTTTCGACTTCCCGCCCAACTTAACAAGGGGGCGAAGCCAAGAGCTCCTTCGCTTTGTGTATGGCTACAGACAGGCAGACAGAGAGAAGCAACATGAGTGAGAGGACCAGCATTCAGCCGTACATGTACGACTCGGACACAGACCAAGCAGAGACTACAAAATCATTTGTGTCTTTGTATAGTTTTACAGCCAACTGTGTGCTAGTTTAAAGTTCCGAGCTTGTACACTGAGACTAATAACCAAGCACACTGAATTAACTTTGACTGAAGGGCATCACACACCGGATGCGCCGCGACGTGGCGTGCACATGACAGTTGAAAGTATCGCACACTTGCGGCGCCAGTGTGTGTCACCTGATAGAAACTTATGTTTAGGTTTCAGAAATGCATGCCGCTGCGTGGCGCGACACTGCTTGTCGCCGAACGGCGCTTCTGGTGTACGACCTGCTTGAGGCTATAACTAAAGGGCATCATACACCGGATGCACCGCTCAGAGCCATGACACGGCATACCAGACGCACACATTTGCATGTTATTTAAAATGAAACCATTCAGATAATGCTCTGTGGCGTGGCAGAAATATGAAGTGTCCTGAGCAGGGCCAGCGCGTCCATAGAGGTGACCTAGGCGGCAGAATAGTGAGCGAACCCCCCGGTCCTCAGATTTAAGGGACAAGGCTTGCAGTCAGGGTTATGTTCTTCTAGATCATTTAATGTCCTCTTATTTTAGCAATAATTTACAGTTAGGGTTAAGAATCAGGTGTTGATCACATTTTTTCGAACAGGAATGATGCATGAACAGAGAGTATTTTGACCCAGCAACATGACTAACTCTGTAAAAATCAGGATATGCATTAATACATCTGCATTGCATGCTTATTCAGATGAGAACTGTGAATGCTCCACGCTTTTAATCGGATGGGGAACACTTTAAAATAAGGTTGTATCATACCTGTCAACCATCTTGTTTTTCCCGGGATTCTCCCGTATTCTACAGTTCTATCCCGCTATCATCCCGTAAAGGTATTTTCCTGTATTTCTCCCGTATTTTCATTCTTTCTATGAAGGGTGGCAATAAACATTAAAGAGCCAATCCTCCATATATGCAACCCATACCGCCGAACCACCAGGGTACACCCCTCACTCTTAAATGTGAGTCTGTTCTGTGCTTTCATTTTATTTAGGCATAAACAGCCATATAGCAGTGCATGACTCTCAGTCACACTCCATGGTGATAAATAGCTGTTTCCCAAACGGATTCTGTACACCCGATTAGAAGCGGAGCGAAAGTCTGGGTTTTGAGAGCATGTTTGAACAGACATATACACATTATTAATAATAATAACATCTAAAGATGTCGATCTTAGTGGTGGGGGGGAGGGGGGTTCAAACACAGCTAATTTTGTCCTAAATGAGCATAAAAAGTTAGGAAAGCAATCGAATGCTTTCATTATAACGTTAGATGCGTGCAGTTTTAAACTGTTATTTAATGTAATAAAATGAAAAATCTAAATAAATGAGAGATTCATTCGTTGCTCATTTCAGAATGTGTAAGTTATAAAGTGAATGAAAGATTGAGATTTGATAACTTAATTCTATTTCTTTATAATAGCTATTAATTTTAATAAGCTAAACTGTTTGCTAATTTATTTGCTGCTAATGTATACTTTTTTCTTTTGTAAATAATATTAAATAAAGCATATTACTGACTGTTTAACTGTTTATTTACAATGAAACAGCTTCAGAAGAACATATTTAGCAATTTGGGAATTTTATTTTCATTTATTTTATTTTATTTATTTATTTATTTATTTTTTATTTTTTTTTTGGGGGGGGGTGATTTTATGGTGGCCATATCCCTTATTTTTACATCCCAATGTTGACAGGTTGTATTAGTTAATGCATTTACTAACATGAACAAACAATAAACATTACATTTATTACAGTATTTCTTCATTTTAGTCAACGTTAGTTAATGAAAATACAGTTGTTCATTGTTAGTTCATGTTAACTTATGATGCATTAATTAATGTTAAGAAGCATGGATTTGGATGTTCGTGATTAGTTTATGTTAGTTAATACATTAACTAATGAAACCATATTGTAAAGTGTGACCATTGTATGCATTCTGATGAAAAATGTAGACTACTAGTAATGAACAGTGAGAGTAACTCCAAAATGAGTGTCACAGGCAAACTAATATGTTGCTAATATGCAGTTGCTAATATTTTTTAATATTATTATTTTTTAAAGATTTGTTAGCTCCATTCTGTCATTGAACCATAATTTTCAGCCAAGCCCAAACTATTCTGAACACAGAATCAGGCACGAGCAGAGGTGGGGGCTTTGGGTGCTTGAGCCCCTGCCCTTTTTTTCTTCTGGAGAGAAAGTGCCCTTTTTTCCTAGGCATAATAATTATTTTTTTAAATACTACTAATAATATAATATATTTATGTTAATGCGTGTTCTATTTAAGGACCGCTTTCCCTGTCAAACAATAAAAAAACGAAATTTTAAAGTATATCTTGGTTTCAAGCCGAAGTCACACTAGAGTTTGAGCTTGCGAAATTCTGTCGTGCGGCGCTGCGAAAAAGGGCGGGATTAAACAAGATGATTAGACATTAAAAAAAGCGAGCGATTGCTCCATGTTTTAAATTTCTGTTCAGAGAGGTCATGTTTTGATCCTGGATTGGTCTCACACAGTCAAGTGATGCGATTTCGCAGGTCAGAGTTCACCAAGCTTGAACTTTGCACTGCAGCAACCTGCGAAACTCGACGCATGACCCTGCGTTTCCGAGCGAGCCTCGAACCGACGATTTGGACAGAAAAGCCACGTGTGAGGCGAATGCTCTAACGAAGACTTTATTTACATTGTTACTCTCGCCTCAAAAGTAAGGTGTCAACAGTGGAGTAACGTCTATTAGCGCCTATGCCAACTCCTGCATCCGCACTGCACACGGACTGCATCTGGGCCATAGCTTTACAGTCTGACCCATAGGCTACACACACTGCAGACGGAGTGTGTGTAAAACATACATTACTAGCTGACCTCCGTTACGGCAGCACGATATGATCGATAGAACCGCCGATGTAAATTCATCCGTCATTCATCTTCATTGTGTGGAGGTGAGTAACAGTTAACAAAAGACTACCTGAGGCTCAAATTTAACGTCAGCTATTTATCCAAAAGTTCAAAAGCAAATAGGCCATTTTGTCTTGCTAACATCCTCCTGATTAGCAACCATGTAATAAGTTAGCTAAAGTTTAGCCAGGGCAATCCCATGGCACTTCTCGTAAAGAGTAGTGGTGTAATCCCGGTGTCCTGGCCAAAGTCCTTCAATTGGCACTTACCCATCATGGCCTACTAATCATCCCCATCCACTGAATTGGCTCTATCACTGTCTCTTCACTCCACCAATAGCTGGTGTGTGGTGAGCGCACTGGCGCCGTTGTCCTGTGGCTGCCGTCGCATCATCCAAGTGGATGCTACACACTGGTGGTGGTGTGGAGAGACCCCCCTCATGATTGTGAAGCACTTTGGGTGTATGGCCATACACAAAAAATGCGCTATATAAATACACATTACATTACAATATATTAGGCATACAGGCTAATGCAATGGAGAAACGACAGCTGGATAGTGAAATTATTACCCTCTTGTTTTTGCAGTCACACAGAATATATAATGTCAATTGAAGCTATAAAACATGCATATAGGCTAGCTATGGAAGTCAGTGGCTATCAGTGTGTCCTACATTCTTCAAAATATTTTATTTTGTTCAACAGAAAAAAAAACCTCAAACAAAAATAATAGATTGAAAAAGGACTTGTCACTTTATTTTGTTGAACACTAATGAATAAAAGATAAAAAAAAATGATATTTTAAAGAAAGCTATAAACTTGAAATCATTGACTTCCAGATTAGCAAAAACAAACACCATGAAAGTCAATGGTTACAGGTTTCCTGCTTTCTTCAAAATATTATTTTGTGTGTTCAACAGAAGAAGAAAAAAGTCAAATGGGTTTGGAACAAGTAAAAGGTGAGTAAATGGTGACAGAACTTTCAGTTTTTAAGGGTGAGTACTGTATATGGTGAATTTAGGGTGAAATCTCCTTAATAATCTCATTATAATATATTTTATTTATTAAAGTACAATTATTACTATTATTTAATAAAAAGTGCCTTTTTTTCCATTTGAGCCCCTGCCCCTTAAAAGGTCTCTGCACATCCCTGCACAGAACTAGTGAAAAACTCAACTATTGAGTTGTACATAAGTCTTTGTAATGTGCTTCAGCAAAACATTTCTATCATTTATAATGTGTTTAGAAATCATTTTCTAAATTCTCTTAACCCAGACTTTAAAACCAGGTTTAAACAAAGCCATATGAATCACCAGAGACAGAGTTTCAGCTGAAAATCAACTTGAATGTTCTACTGGAGAAACAAACTCACCTACTGAAAGTAAACTAAGGTATTTTTATACTATATATATATCTTAAATAACACTAGAGTTGTTGAATTTTAAGTCCATATTTCACATAGCAGCGAGCACTAGTCTCCGACTCCCACATTAACTTACTAGCTAACACAGGAGGTCACTCGGGCCAGGACCCTCGAATGTTTATCCAATCCTTGCTTCGGGATGGCCCATGGGGGTGGTGTTGATCAGGCTGCTTTATGAATGTTTGGTCAGGTTATCTGGGATGGTGTGGAGGACATCTCTCTGACTCAAATGAAGCTGGTTTGCTGTGGAGACTCGAGACAGATCTTGTTGCCTCTCAGTCTGATAGACGATGTTGAGAGTCACTTCTGCTGAAGATGTCTGTTTGTTAAGGCTAGACACTGACTCAAATACATGAGTATACATGAATGGAAAAAAAAAGCTGTTCATTTATACATATTTTTGTTATTTTCATATTTAAAACTTAACTTTTAGAAAACTAGTAATGTTTGATGTAAGGTCTTGACTTAAGGATATGTGGAGCGGTGAAGAAGGTAAATACAGTGATGTATCTGAGGAGCAGATGTCCACGTGTATTAGAGTAAGAATGAATAATAATAGTCATAATCCAAGAATCTGAGGAATCTCAGCTCTGTTTGGGCTGCAGTGAGAAGATCCATTCATTCTGGGATGCTGATAGCACTTTATCTCATGGGAATTGAGCTCATATTTTTACTTGAGGTCACCAGTGGAGTTTTGCCAGCACGTTTGGATGTTTTACAGCAACAGAAGTGCCTACATTTTTTGTTGGTTTGGGATTATCAGCTTGGCTCTTTTCATAAACCAGGGATTGTTCTGTTATGTTGATGTAGTATACCAGGACTTGAGAAAGCACGTTATTCGGGATAATGCTGTAATAATAATAAAAATAAAAACTTAGAGACCATGAGTTATTATTTTTAGTAGTCATGGTAGTAGTAGTAGTAAATAGTTTATTTGTGTAGCGCTTTTAATTACTGTTCCAAAACAGCTTTTAAAAGTTACACTTTACTTCACTAGTCTAAATCAGAAAGCTAAGGTGTTGTGTTTAGGGTGGAAGGTATAAACAGTATGCATGCAGTTAACCTGCAGTTATACAATATATGATGTCTTTTTCAAAATGCGTCTATGTGTATAATGCATTTTCAGTGAAGTGTAGTAGTCATAGTAGTAAACAAAAAAACTATGTAAAGCTAAATACCAATACTTAATAAGTATAAAACTAAATAAAACTTAATATATGAAAACTAAATAAAAATTATATTATTATTATTATTATTATTTTAAAATTGTTATTTTCAAAATTATTATTATTATTATTATTATTATTATTATTCAATCATTCATTCATTTTCTTTTCAGCTTAGTCCCTTTATTATCTGGGGTCGCCACAGCGGAATGAACCGCCAACTTATTCCAGCTGCAACCCATCACTGGGAAACATCCATACACACTCATTCATACGCATACACTACAGACAATTTTGTCTTACCCAATTCACCTGTACCGCATGTCTTTGGACTTGTGGGGGAAACCGGAGAACCTGCAGAAATCCCACACGAACACAGGGAGAACATGCAAACTCCACACAGAAATGCCAACTGACCCAGCCGAGGCTCGAACCAGCGACCTTCTTGCTGTGAGGCAATCGTACCCACTGCACCACCGTGCAGCCTATTATTATTATTATTATTATTATTATTATTATTATTATTATTATTATTATTATTATTATTTATCAATAAAAATAGCAGCATAAGTAATTTCATGTTTTTGGTTTGTTTGTTTGTTTATACAGTTAATGCATTATTATGATATTAATTTATTTTACACATTAGCTTATGATATTCAAAGTGAGGCTGGCAATTAAATTAAATACTAATACTAAATGCTAACAAAATAAATGCAGAATATTGCAAAAAATACATGACAAAATTACTAAGACTTCAAATTAAAATATAAACAAAAAAGCTAATCCATAATATAATACTGTAATAATATACAAAATATAGTGGCCCTGCATTAATTACATATTAATATAATTATACAATTATACATATTAAAATTAATTATATATTAATTGACTTTCTTTAGTCAAAAATAATGAGCACTTTACACATTATTAAATAAATGTTTGTTTAAACACCAAAAATTAATATTGCACAAAAAAAAGATATACTGTCAGCTTTTACAAAATGTATCATTTAATATAATATAATTTTATGTAATAAAACATTTAATAATAATAATAATTATTATTATTATTATTATTATTATTTTAAATAATTATAACTATTTAATATTATTATTATTATTATTATTATTATTATTATTATTATTATTATTATTATTATTATTATTATTATCATTTACTTATCCCTGACAATATAAAAACAAAATATAAGGATTAGTTTTTTTAGAATATGTTTTCAGCTACATTGCCATTAAAGAGATCGAGAACCCCTGCTTTAAACAAGTTTAAACTAGCTGAACCAGTTTATCTGTATGTTCTATTGAGATAAACAGCTCAAGAATGTGGCTGAGCAAATATCAGAGTCACATAAATGAAGCTGTCTGACCTGTACTTCACAAACAGACTAAAAAACCATTTCGAAATGAGTTGGGTTTTAGGAATGGTTTTTGAGGAATGCAAAGAGTGTATCCTAATACCTGGAGCAACATGCGTCACACTTCTTTAATCAAATCCCCTTGCACATAATGTGTTTGTTTATTCATCTTGGTCAATAGGATTCCATAGATTCCTTCCTAAAAGTCCTCGGCTTGGTGAAGACATTACATTAAGTTTCAGTGCATATCTACCAAAGTAATAGAGACAGTGCTCTTTAAACGGAGCAAGAACTGCATTTTTGTAGTATTTTCTGACATAAAGTTATTAAACCATTAACATTAAAAGCATCATAATTCAGAAGTAATGGGCATTTTGCTCTCCTATTTTGACTCTCATCAGATAATTTTTAATGCAAAGGACAATTGTGTGTTCATTTATTTCCGTGTGTGTTTGGAAGTCTACATTTTTGGATTTGGAGTTCTCATAGTCTTAATTCAAAGGCCCAAATCTGAATTTTCATCAGTGTCATACATCTAGAAAAAACAACAACTTGATTTTAATAAACATGCACATACATAAATCAACCATTTTAAAATAATTAAATGCCTTTTCTCATTTAAAATAGTTTAACACATGCTTTTTTCAAAGTTGTAATGCACACTTTTAAACCCTTACAAGCAATTAGTGCTAATGGGGTGGGTCTGGATTGAATTCTCGCCGGGTCCGGATGTGGACTAGATTCTAGACTTTATAGATGTATGTTGTTTTGATTTAGGTTAAAAACACATAAATGCACAGTACGTGTGATCAGCAATAACAGACAAAGCAATAATGACCACATAATAACAGTTACACTTGTTGACAAAGCATTGAATTATGGCTTGTTTATAGACGTGAACAAAGAATGAAAGTTCTTATACTGACAGGATCTGGAATTCATTCAAAATAAAGCTCATTCACTATTTCCTAATTTTGGGATTAGGGAGAATCATTTGTTTCTGCAGTGATGTACGAACAGGAGGCAAAGTTTAGCCATATTATTATGTAATAAAATTACACAATCTACAACCTGTCAGTTTGACAGATTAGCTTAAATATAAGCTTCAATATACAGTAAGGTGTTGTTTACACTAGTGTGTTTTTGTTTTAAAACCTTTAGGTTTTATTAGAGTTATAGTGGCCACACTACTCTGTGTGGTGGTGTTCTGTTTTAGTATAGATAGATTGAAATGCAAACTTTTAAAAACGAACCCTCTACTCCCACCCAACACTCGCCACCCCCCACAAACAATACAAAAAATAGTAATAATAAATCATATATATATATCAGATCAATTATATATATATATATATATATATATATATATATATATATAGATCAGATGCAAAAGCCGCTAAATGACATTTCCGCCAAAAATTAGCTAATGACATTGAGCGAATGCTTTAATAAATATTTTTTGCTTCAAATCATTCAAATCCCAGCGTCAGTGCATTCAGAAATAACAGTTTGTTGGCAAAAGCCTCTAAACGCCACTTGCCTTTGACAGCAAAAGCCGCTATATCCCGAGAACCAATCAGAAGGCACGTTTTGAATCATATGTTTTCAATGTAGCAGCGCGCTGATACGCCGGCTTTATGAGGAGACTGTTTTATTCAGATTCAGAAGTAGATTTTAAAATATGTAGTTCGATGCACTGCATAAACCTGTCCGACTGACACTGAATGACAAATGAAAATGTCCCTTACCTCAAAACTCTGTGTATTATAAGAAAAAGAAAACACAATGTACAGTCGGAAGTGTAACATGCATTCATAACGTGTTTTTGCGCAGTGACGGTACTTTGAATGAGTACGATTTATTATACATTAAACGGCAACTCCATTTCACAAAGACGAAGTTAAGATGCCGTTCTTTTATCCCACATGGATGCTATGAAGATAAACAATTGATGAAAAAGAGACCAAGACCTTGAGTATGGTGAGAATAAACAAATGACAGCTTCTGTCTGAGAGGCAACCCCTTTTTGTCCAGTAGGCCTACCTTGTGTTTTATTTGCTAATGTAAGCTATTTTATAAAAGATAAATATAATGTATAAAACTATACAACTATATAAAACTAATTGCATCTTTAGTGATTTTACATTTAATTACATGTCTTGTCCCAATATGTGGATTTAGAGGTTTTTGCAAAAAAAGCACAAGTGGATTTAGCTGGTTTTGACCAAAACAAAAATCTACCTTGTTAAAAACCAAAGAATTGTCTAAAGTGACATTTTTGATAAAAAGGTATTTTATTTACTAGCTAATAACCTTATCATTACATATAAAATGAAACTTCTGAACCTAGTCAGAGGAGCCTGAGAGAAAATGCTCACTTACAAGAAAAGAGGTCAGATGGATTTAGAGGGTTTGGCATCTGAACTCTTCATATATATGTATTTTTTTATTTATTTATACAGTTGAAGTCAGAATTATTAGCCCCCCTGAATCATTCGCCCCCCTGTTTATTTTTTTCCCAATTTCTGTTTAACAGAGAGAAGATTTTTTTACACATTTCTAATCATAATAGTTTTAATAACTCATTTCTATTAACTGATTTATTTTATCTTTGCCACGATATTTTACTAGCTATTTTTCAAGACACTTCTATACAGCTTAAAGTGACATTTAAAGACTTAACTCGGTTAATTAGGTAGCTTAGGGTAATTAGGCAAGTTATTGTATAACGATGGTTTGTTCTGTAGATTATGGAAAAACAAAATAGTTAAAAGGGGCTAATAATTTTGTCCCTAAAAGTTTTTTAAAAAATTGAAAACTGCTTTTATTCTAGCTGAAAGAAAACAAATAAGACTTTCTCCAGAAGAAAAAATATTATCAGACATACTGTGAAAATGTTCTTGCTCTGTAAAACATCATTTGGGAAATAATTAAAAAAGAAAAAAAATCAAAGGGGGACTAATAATTCTGACTTCAACTGTATATATATATATATATATATATATATATATATATATATATATATATATATATATATATATATATATATATATATATATATATATATATTGTTTACCTTTATATAAATTTCTTTACTGAACAATATAAATAAATAAAATTATTATTATTAGTAGTATAAAATTATTATTATTATACATTTATTATTCAATTATTATTATACAGTGTTGGGTTGCAGCTGGAAGGGCATCCGCTGCGTAAAACATATGCTAGATAAGTTGGCGGTTCATTCCGCTGTGGCGACCCCTGATAAATAAAGGGACTAAGTCGAAAAGAAAATGAATGACGTATTATTCTAAATAACAGAAATCAACCTAATGTAAAGACACAATTGGAGTGATATATGATCGTTCTCATGAATATTAATTTCATATGACAATTCTAGATAACACAAAAAACTATATATATATATATATATATATATATATATATATATATATATATATATATATATATATATATATATATATTATTTTTTGTTTGAGACTTGACTCTGATGGCTGAGAATTAATGTTATTAAGTCTAACCTGTATCTGACTAATCTCTACTTTCTATCTTACAGGAGCCGTATTTAGTCAAAATACGATCTTCATCATATAACATAAAGATTAATTTTGCCGACTTGCAAAACGATGTTACAACGATTTCAAAGTGTATGAGCGGCGCATACTTTTTCGTCATGCTTGAAAACAACCGGGATTCACATCGGGAGCAAGAATGCGAGCAGCGTTTAAACAGAAGCGGTGCATGAGGTGCGCTGGTATGTTGTGGGCATGCGTCAGTTTCCGATTTTCGATTGTTTTCAATTAAACTGCATTGCTTTCACAAGCGTTGATTCGGTTGTACATAGAGAATAATGTCTTTATTCTTGGATTACAACTCTTATTTAATACTGTACATATAAATTAAACTGTAACAAAGTATTTACTGCGGCATTGATGATTTAGCAACACCCTTGTGCAAGTCTATCGATGGTGAATATTCACATATCATGCATTTTACACTGTATGGACGGAGATCATTTTTCTTAAATCCAGGAAAAACACCAAATTGGATGAGTAGCGCTTTCATTCTAAACAACATTTTAAATTTTAAACATTTTAAAACAAAAATGCACTAGAGTAAACGGCGTTTTAGGCTAATGATACTAGTTTGAGTCCTGAAACTTTCAGGTTATTTAAAATGACCTCTTATATGTCAAAAGATCAGGCGAATTATGATTTCTCAGTTCATGACCCTTTAAAACTTACCAAGGGAGACTTGTTAGATTCTTTAGAAGAAGAGCCATATTGAAAGTCTGTGTTGAATGGTCCTCTCTGTGCCCACTGGCAAACCCCACCTCTTAGAAAAATCCAAAAAATAGCCACACTTTGGGGTCCCACCCAAATCTTACTTCTAGTTAAAGGGTAGCATTCATACACATCGCCTGAAGGGGACCCAATCCCCCACCACACACACACACACACACAGCGTCGAGGTCAATCGTGAGCTTTGTCTCTGTCCAGCTGATGAAACTGCAGGAGCTTCTGTCCATTGCTCAGCCTCACTCTCTCTTTCTCTGAACAGGGTCAGGGGTGTTGAGAAATAAATGAGCTAACTCTACTGGCAGTGCAAGAGATGTTTTATTACCCGGCCTATTTGTCAACTCCGAGCGAAGCAGAGGGTCTGTTAACCACAACAGGAAACAAGTGATGCCTGGCAAACCTGATCTACATCCAGAGTCACATGTTCCTTATGCATTTAGAACTATAGAACTAAGAAGGTCGCTGGTTCGAGCCTCAGCTGGGTCAGTTGGCATTTCTGTGTGGATTTTGCATGTTCTCTCTGCTTTCGCTTGGCTTTCCTTCAGGTGCTCCGGTTTCCCCCACAAGTCCAAAGACATTCGGTTCAGGTGAATTGGTCAAGATAAATTGCCCGTAGTGTATGTGTGTGAATAGGTGTGTATAAGTGTTTCCCAGTGATGGGTTGCGGCTGGAGAGGCATCTGCTGCGTTCAGTTGGCGGTTCATTCCGCTGTGGTGGCTCCAGAGTAATAAAGGGACTAAGCTGAAAAGAAAATGAATAAATGAATAAATGTAATGTTTTGAGAAATGCACTTATTGTTTTGCAAATTTCAATTTTGATCCGAGTAATGTAGCAAAGCAACTGAGAAAAACTGTAAAACCACTGCATATTTTCCCCCTTCAGTTTAAATGTGCGTGACATTTGCAACAGGACTCTCTTTTAACTTTTAAAAAGCAGATTTTTGCTGGTGTGCACCTGGTTTGGTTGGGTTTAGGCATGGCTGCTGGTGGTTCAGTGTTCTTCGTCAGAGGTGAGAGTTCAGTTCAGGGTTGAAGGTCAGGAAAGGTAAGGTTAGGTGATCGGCCTGTGTAATCCATTGACTGTCAGTGCAGAAGCTCACACCATATGCTTCCTCAAGCACAAGCCCTGTTTCCATCTGCTGCACCAAAAGTTAGACAAACTCCCAGAAAATGCACCTCAGCTTATGTTTCAGTGTTCTCTGACTGATTGACTGATGATGTTAAGACTTCCTCATAAATGTATCCTGCTCATTTTTTGGTTAAACAAATGTAATGTAAATGTTCATGTTTGACCCGTGTTGCGTTACGAAAACTCATGTTTTTTAAGAGTTATCAGCAGTCACAAATATTCCATTTTAACTCAAATGACTCACGCAAACACATTCCTCTTTTATTTATTTGCAGACATACCCTTCCTACTCTTATATTGGTCATATTGGTATTTTATTGTTTTTATATCATATTATAATGAATTACAAATTCTCTAATTACTGTAATTGAGTAGTTTTTCTCAGGAATTGTACTTAACTATACAGTATAGTTTTAAAAATGTGTACTTTTACTTGAGTGCATTTTTAGCACTGTATCTGTACTGCTCTGTTTTTTGGCTAAGTAGAATAATCAGTCCCATGACTCCTGTCCAATCAAATCTTGCATAGAAAAATCGCATCCGACAGACTGATCTCAAAAGATGGACGTTTAATAAATGTAGCAGACATGTACAATGTGGACGCATTAAGGGGCTGTTCAAATATTGCATCCTTTGCAAGTGCAAGTTCGTTATTTTTAATGGAGCAACAAGCTTGCGTATTCCAGGTGCACCTAGTACCTGGAAATATCTCAACTTTTCAGAATGCACCAATCTCACCGTGAGTCACGTAACAAAAACTGACCAATCAGCTTCATACTTAGTATGGAATATACACATTTCAGTAGACTTCTCAAATTACTTCAGACAAACACAGAACACCCAAACACTTCAGTGGTTTTTAATTTTCTTTAGAAATAAAACTTGTATCAGAGCTGCAGCAATGCTTTGTCAGCTTTTCATGCTCTGAGAAAATGGTTGATGGTCACCTAGCAACAACAGATGACAAAGTAGAGCGAGAAAAAGCGCAAAACACTTTCGCTGCGTCCGAAACCGCATATTTTCATACTATACAGTACGCTAAAATCAGTATGTGAGCCGAGTAGTATGTCCGAATTCATAGAATTCGAAAATCAGTATGCGAGAAGTACCCGGATGACTTACTACTTCCGGCGAGATTCTGAAGTGCGCATCCCATGCACGCTGTGCTATCCCATGATGCTCCACGAGAGAATTCATGAATGGAAGTAAATCGACGCAACTGACGAAGGTAGGTCACGTGACCATGACAAAATGGCGGATGTAGTACGTCCGAATTCCATTCATACTTCTTACATTCATACTGTATAGAACGTACTTTTCTAACGGCCGAGAAGTACGTTTAAATTCAAATGCAGTACCTACTGAGTAGTAGGCGGTTTCGGACGCAGCCTTTGAAAATGGAAGCGACGCGCTAGCACTTTTCACATGCTTTTAGACCTGATATGTGATATGCCCCTTAACAGTGTCCAAGAAGATGCAATGACCATGAGACAGTTTACATTGCATCTCACTGATGAGAAGATGAAGGGTGTCTACTTTATGTGGACTGAAATGGATAAATGGCCTTAAGAAATAACTAAATGCAGTACAGAATGTTACGTTATCAACATAGACTGTAAAAGATATGGATGTAGTCTGTGACGTCACCCATGGGTTTCTGAAGAGTGCAGATGAAGCTACAAGTGGGTGTGGCCAACAGTCGCCATTTTGTTTGTGCGTCATCACGCCAACCGGGGGTACCCCAAAAAGGGCAAAGAGGCGGAGCGTGAGTGGAGCTACAGATGCCTGCTAGCAATTTGCTTAGACAGGCTTTTCTAAGAACCCTCGCTTAAGAAAGAAAGAAACACTTAACACTTTATTAGCTGCAACTCGTTTGTGTTCTGACCACTTGTGTAGACTATATGAATAAAGTGTTTAGTCTTTTAAAAACACTGTTGTAATACATTGAGCCACTAAGCATTGTTCTTATGACGTTTTTCTACAGGAGTTAGCAAGGTTATTTATGAAATCCAGGCATAACATTATATATATAACGAATTTCACACAGACAATGGCCACTTGAATGGTTTGTAGGCACAATTAAGTGCACACAGCATGCCATATTATCTGATAATTGTAAGAAATAATTCCAAAAGGCAATTGACTGTGTTAAAGCCACATAAAACAAAACAAAAACATGATGTATATGCCGAGTTCAGCGGCTAATCAGCAGGATTCAGCTGAGATGACGAGACAGCGAGCAGCAAGGCTGAGCTGTCACTCACGTGGCCACGCCCTTAATTATGCAGAGTTAATATAACTCAATATAAATGAAATGAATGAATTATAAAAAGAATCACCCCCTCACAGTTGTCATGAAGGATAATATTAGCTATATACACCAAAACCGTTCTCTGTACCAGGCTGTAAACACCATTTTTTCTGCTGTAAAGTTGCCCAAATTTAAAGGTGCAGTATGTAAGTTTGACACCCAGTGGTTGAACTAGGTATTGCAGTCCTGAATCATAATAAAGGTACGCCGGGTTGCCAGTTTGAGTGATTTTAAACTGTGTTCTAAATAAAAGCAACGACACGCGATTGAGAGAATATTCTCCATATTAAAAGGAGTTTTGGTTCTAACCAACACCTCGAATTGATTTATTAGAAGCGGCTTCTATTTCTCACAGCTGAACAACAGAAACCTATGACAGATCACCTCAGGTAAGCCTCGTGTGCTTTATTCAGTGCTAAATGCTAACAATGCGAGTTTGAATGCATTTTACATAACGTGTATTATCATATACTGAAAGCAGAAAGTTCACTTCACCTTTAATGATGTTAAAGAGGGTTAACATGTATTAAATAGATTCTAAACCTTACCGTTTTGTGAGTGAGTGCATATTCTGTGCTTCTGAAAGGCTGTATTTAAATTTCTGCCGTGTTTTGTGGTGCAAACAGCCAAATGGCTCATCACTCATAACAATCTCGTCACAGCGTGTTGTGAGGACACGCGATGTAACCTGCTCACGTTCCTAATATTTATGTCATTTGCTAATTAACGTCATGTGGAACTGAATCTGTCTCATTTTGACATCTGATACTTTCCACTACACTGTAGCATTTCGCTCATGGACGCATGCTTTCAGAGTCTTTCTGAATGAATGAATGAATGAATGAATGAATGAATGAATGAATGAATGAATGAATGAAATATGCTGTTTTCCAACAAGGCAACCCGGGGTGCTGAATTATAATTGGCTAAACTGGCATGTGCATGTGAAAATTACCTAAACAAAGACAGCGTTCCGGCACGGAAAAAAACATTTTCAAAGCAGAATATCTGACTTCAGCATTGTTTGTCAGTTAAACAAGTATGTTCACTTGGGATGTTTCTTAAATATCTGCACACATATTATTGTAGTTTTATGCTTTAGAAGAGTCAAAAACTTACATACAGCACCTTTAACATTGGGGTCATTAGTAATGTGCTCTATTATGGAGCCAGGACTAGCAGAATTTCGATGAATTGCAGTTTCAGTTACTTCCGTATTAGCTTCACGAGGGAGAGCGGGTTGTTGTCGCTTAGTTTTCAAACACATGCACACATTGCATCATGTACTTGGTTTAAGGGTTAAATGTGCCTTAGCATTAACATTTCTGCACAGCTATATTTTTGCCCCCTAGGTTACAGAGTTTCACTTCGCATATAAATGCATCATAATCATAATGTTTATAAATGCATCAACATGCATTCTATTGGCTTATTATAGGTGCATATATTAGTGTGAAAGCCAATTCACACCGCACAGACACCAACAAAATTCTGTTGGATCAATAAAATTGGGCTTAAAGTGTTGTTACATTAACTCAATCTGATTTAAATGTTTAATTATATTTTCATTTGAAAAACACCCTTAAAAGTGAATGTCACTGATGTAAGCTACAATTGTGAGCTACAATTTTAATGTGTAGGGTGTAAGGTGGAATGATTTTCACAGCATAATACTTGAGTATTTTTAGAAGTGCTACTTTTTACTCCTACTTTGAGTAGTAGAGTATTTTGAACAGATAATTTTACTCTACTTGCACTACATTTTTTGGCAAGTAATGATACTTTTACTTGAGCATGATTTTTATTTCAGTACCCTTTTCTCCATGTCTACACCTAAGTTTCACTTTTCTGAGGCAGCGTTCAGATTTTACTGTTTGTGAATGCACAAAGTGGAGGTACAGTATATTTAAGCAGAATTTTAAGATTTCTTCCCCTAAGGCCATGACTTAGTTTGTCAGTCATAGTTTGTTGATTGGCACAAACTTGGCAACCAACGTACTCAATCATACCTTGGCTGAGTTTGGCCCCTGAAGCCGTATATTATTGTGCCAGCAATAGGAATGCGCTTGAATCACAGTCCATGAAATCACAGCCAAATAATATTTTAGGCCATCTGTCTGAGTGTTAGTCTGCCGTATAACACTTCTGAGGCATGACATCTGCTTTGAAATGCAAGCTCATGAAAGCGCATTAGTCACACGAGACAGAGATAAACCAGATGATGTGCTCCTTTAAAGGCTCACAAATGACTGCGTTTTGGTTTGCTTGTTATCTTGTTATTGCCTTTTACACAGGCGGCCAGTTCATGTGCTGATTGTGAATCTGCAGTCTGTTACTGTCTGTGTTACTGACCAAAGTAACCAAATTTAGTGTCTACTGTAGAGTGTTATCTGCTAGATCACTGCGGTCATGAGTAAATGACTTTGTGAACTACAGGATGTCCTGATCTTGGCTTGTTAGACGCATCATTAGGATGAGATTGTGGCTTATGGACCTCAGTTAAAAAAATTACAAATAAAAAATAATAGATGATGATAAAGATATATCATGATTGAAATGCTTTGTTGACCTTTTGTCATAAATATAACTATCATAATATTTGTTGTTGTTTTTCAATTTTTTACTTTAAAGACATGCAAATTTGCTTGAACTTACTTTGCTTGAAATATTTCAGTTTTAGTACATTGTTGCCATCTAAATATACCCTTTAAAGGGATGGTTGATCAAAAAATGTAAATTTACTAAATATGTACTCACCCCAGTGTTTTAAGACACGTATGACTTTTTTTTCTGTTGAAAAAACAACAACAACATTAATATATATATATATATATATATATATATATATATATATATATATATATATATATATATATATATATATATATAATGCAAATAATATATTATATGCAGTATCCTGAAAGTATATTTTCCCTTGTTTTCCCTGTTTCCTGTTTGTTTTATGGCATGTGCCAGACTCACTTATTATCAGATTTTTCTATTTAGTTTAATTATTTTTATTTACATAAAAAATTAAACATTTTATTTCACCTGGTTGATGTAACATTTTTATTTTATTCCATATTTTACTTAACAATAACAGCACCAAATATAAAGTTCTATTATTATTATTATTATTATAATAAACAATTTATTAATAAAAGTATTATAATACATAAACACACTACTATTGGTAATAATAGCCCCTTTCACACATACAGACTTTTCCAGAAAATTACTGGCAATTTTCCAGAAAGAAAATTTGTAATATTATCGGTAATTTGTCGGAATGCTGCACTGTGTGAATGCAGATAATGTTTATATGTTCCTTCTTAATGCCAACTGTGTAAAAAATTATTTATAAAATGCTTATGATAAACTGTTGTTTGCTTATCTATAAGCTCTGCTTGAGTTGCTTGATGCGTGTGCACGTGAAGCAGCTGGTGAGCTCCAGCACACACACACACACACACATATTATGAACATCTCGAAATCTAAAAGTGTTTCTCCATATGTTTTCATATAAGTTGTTCACAATACTTATCCATCCACATAATTTGTAATGTATTCAAATGTGTAAAGATTTAGCTGTGGTTTGCGCTTCTGCCTTTAGATGTCTCTCAAAGCATGCTGCATGAATGCTAAAGCTTTAAATAAAAGTGAAACCATTAAGAAAAGCCCGACCCCTTCTATGTTTGGAAATACAAGCACTGCCGTTAGGTAATTTCTGGTTAATGATGTCAGAATTTACCAGTATTTTGGAATGCATGTGTGAATGGTCTTTTCCAGAAAAATGGCGGAACGTCCGTACCTGTGTGCACACCTTTTTTATGAATTTACCGGTAAAGTCATTCCTGAAATTTTCTGAATATTTACCGGTATCGATACAGGGGTAATATCATTATTTAGTATTAGTAGTAGTAGTAGTAGTAGTAGGACAACTAATCAATAATAATGCAACTGAGTTAATATTTCTGTTGCCAAAGCAATAGAGACCAAAAAAAAAAGATCCAGTAATTACACCATATGAATTACACTGTAAAAAAAAAAATCGTAAAAAAAAGGTAAATGACTGGCAGCTACGGCTGCCAAACAAAAACCATAAAATTACGGTAAAATTTCTTTTGTTGAAATAAAGTGCAAAAATAATAAATCTACAGATATTTTCATTAAAATGTTTACAGAAAAACACTGTTATTTTACAGACCTTTCCTAGATTATTACAATCAAATCCATTTAATAAAGTTACACAATAAGAGTTTTACAGAGAAACACTGTTATTTTACAGACTTTTCCTAGATTATTACGATCAAATCCATTTAATAAAGTTACACAATAAGAGTTTTACAGAGAAACACTGGTATTTTACAGACTTTTCCTAGATTATTACGATCAAATCCATTTAATAAAGTTACACAATAAGAGTTTTACAGAGAAACACTGTTATTTTACAGACTTTTCCTAGATTATTACAATCAAATCCATTTAATAAAGTTACACAATAAGAGTTTTACAGAGAAACACTGTTATTTTACAGACTTTTCCTAGATTATTACAATCAAATCCATTTAATAAAGTTACACAATAAGAGTTTTACAGAGAAACACTGTTATTTTACAGACTTTTCATAGATTATTATGATCGAACACCATCAATAAAGTGACTGCACTAAAAGTTTAAGAGAAAACAATGTTACTTAAAGAATTTTCCCTAAATCATTACGATTAAACACCTTTAATAAAATGCCATGACATGCTCAAGGTCGTAATTTAACGGTTTTATTTTGGATCAAAAAAGTCTAGAAAAACAAGATACAACTGATTAAAATTCTCACAACTTTAAATTTAAAGTGGTTACATTTTATTGAATAGTATTTATGTAAAACATGTTGAGATTTAAGTTATATGGAATGACTCAGTTCTAAATCTTAAATGAAACTGTAATGTGAAGGGGACGCTGACAAAGGAGTGCGGATCCAAATGCAAGTTTATTACACAGAGATGGTCAGGCAAGCAACAGTCAACAGAGGAGCAAACAGATGTATGTATGGAATCCAGAGTCATGGTCAAATAACAGGCAAATGGTCAGTCCCAGCAGCAACAACAACACAAACAATTAACAAACAAAGCAAGAGAAACGCGTCATAATGTTCACAGTAACAGTATAACAAGCCTTAGCAATTAGTGCGTGTGTCTGTGCTGCTTTTAAAGTCCATGTAATCAGTTCATAACGATCCTCCGACTGTGTGTGTGTGCGCAATCAGTGGAATCTGGAACAGGTGCATGGGAGCACTGCATGACTGGATCTGTAGTCCATATAATGGCGGATTTGTAGTTCTATGGCGATCTGCGTGTTTACCAGCGATCTACAAGGATTAAATTGCTGATGATTGTGACAGGAACATTTAAACTACTACAGTGAACAGCACAACAGTTTCATGAAATTCTCAGACTATAGGATTATGATAAACTTAAGATATACTGAAAACGTATACAGCTACTTGATTTTCACTGTTTCACACCCACTATTTGCACACACACACACACAAACACACACAGTCGGAGGATCGTTATGAACTGATTACATGGACTTTAAAAGCAGCACAGACGCACGCACTAATTGCTAAGGCTTGTTATACTGTTACTGTGAACATTATGACGTGTTTCGCTTGCTTTGCTTGTTAATTGTTATGTTGTTGTTGTTGCTGCTGGGACTGACCATTTGCCTGTTATTTGACCATGACTCTGGATTCCCTGCATACATCTGTTTGCTCCTCTGTTGACTGTTGCTTGCCTGACCATCTCTGTGTAATAAACTTGCATTTGGATCCGCGCTCCTTTGTCAGTGTCCCATTCACATTACAGTTTCATTTAAGATTTGGAACTGAGTCATTCCATATAACTTAAATCTCAACATGTTTTACATAAATACTATTCAATAAAATGTAACCACTGTAATTTTAAAGTTGTGAGAATTTTAATCAGTTTTATCTTGTATCTTGTTTTTTCCAGACTTTTTTGATCCAAAATAAAACTGTTAAATTACGACCTTGAGCATGTCTTGGCATTTTATTAAAGGTGTTTAATCGTAATGATTTAGGGAAAATTCTTTTAAATAACATTGTTTTCTCTTAAACTTTTAGTGCAGTCACTTTATTGATGGTGTTCGATCGTAATAATCTAGGAAAAGTCTGTAAAATAACAGTGTTTCTCTGTAAAACTTTTATTGTGTAACTTTAATTAATGGATTTGATAATAATAATTCATTCATTCATTCATTTTCTTGTCGGCTTTGTCCCTTGCGGGGTCGCCACAGCGGAATGAACCGCCAACTTATCCAGCACGATTTTACGCAGCGGATGCCCTTCCAGCCGCAACCCATCTCTGGGAATTTCCACACACACATTCACACTCATACACTACGGACAATTTAGCTTACCCAATTCACCTGTACTGCATGTCTTTGGACTGTGGGGGAAACCGGAGCACCCGGAGGAAACCCACGCGAACCCAGGGAGAACATGCAAACTCCACACAGAAACGCCAACTGACCCAGCCCAGCCGAGGTTCGAACCTGCGACCCAGCGACGTTCTTGCTGTGAGGCAACAGCACTACCTACTGCGCCACTGGGTTGCCTTGATAATAATAATAATCTGGGAAAAGTCTGTAAAATAACAGTGTTTCTCTGTAAAACTCTTATTGTGTAACTTCATTAAATGGATTTGATCGTAATAATCTAGGAAAAGTCTGTAAAATAACAGTGTTTTTCTGTAAACATTTTAATGAAAATATCTGTAGATTTATTATTTTTGCACTTTATTTCAACAAAAGAAATTTTACCGTAATTTTATGGTTTTTGTTTGGCAGCCGTAGCTGCCAGTCATTTACCTTTTTTTTACGATTTTTTTTTTTTTATAATTACAATTTATTACTTTAATTTTACGTAATTTTAAATGTACTTCAAAAAAACAGGAAAAAACTGTGTGTAAATAATACGGCAATTTAATTGTATAAAACAGACAAATTGCTGTAATTTGTCATTAATTGTATAGTACATAAAATAACAGTCAAGCTGTTAATTTACAGATATTGTTTGTAATTTTTACGGACTTTTGAATATAATTTAAAATAACAGAAAAAATACTGTATAAATAATAGTGTAATTTCCCTGTATAAAAAACAAAAATGTCAGTAATTTGTCTTCAATGATAAAGTACCTAAAATGAAAGTCAAACTGTTAATTTAGAGAGATTGTTTGTCATTTTACTAAGTTTTGAATATAATTTGAAATGACAAAAAATTACTGTAAAAAATTTAGAGATATTTTCTGTAAAATTAGGGGGTTTTTTTACAGTGTAGGTAACTTGTGCAGTTGAATTTGGTAAATAACGTTATTTTTTTTTTTAAAGTGCATGTGATGTGCTGGTCCACTGGCATGATTTTTGAATGATTAGAATTATTCATTATTATTTAAGTGATTTTTATTACCTTTGTCATGTCAGTTTAATAGCATAGTGCTTTCCACTCTAAATCTGCTTTATATTATTATTTAATATTAACATCCACAATATATTATAGTCCAAATTAAACAGATTGCCAACAGTTGGGCAACTAATAGTTAACATTTCAATTCAATTCATCTTTATTTCTATAGCGCTTTAACAATGTAGATCGTGTCGCAGCTTAACATAGAAGTTCTAGTAAATTGAAACTGCGTCAGTCCAGTTTTCAGAGTTAAAGTTCTGTTTAGAGATTCACAATATTATGATGAGTTGACTAATTAGTTCAGATTTGAATAACTGACTGCAAGCTGTTGAATTATCATCAATTATTCCTTACCCAAAGAGAAGTTGTCTCACTACAACACTACAGAAATACTTTGAAATAATGTTATCAAAAACAAATGCACACTGTTGTTGTTTTAAATGTAACTTTAAAGGGCACCTATGATAAAAATCTTTTTTTGGGAGCTGTTTGGACAGAACTGTGTGTAGGTATAGTGTGTCAGTGTGTTAGTGTGTGATGTTGAGGCGCACCACAACGTGATGTAGGAGTGCAGTTTCCCCGCCCACCAAATTGATTCATTTCCACAAGACAGGATGTGCACAAAGCATCTGGGATTAAAAGATCTGTTCAGCTCTCTGTAATCATCAATCATCATCAAATGTGATCAAGATTGAGTTTTACAAGTTTAAAACATTTTTAAAAACAGTGCATGTTTGTAATGAATTACAGCGATTTTACTGTCTTTGTCACCACAGCCGCATGTCAGTATAATTATAAAAGAAGACATTTCAATCCCGGTGTGTAGACGTTAAATCAGGTTTTTATTGTACATTTACATAACGGATATCCATACAGCAGTGGATATTATTGGTATCCTGTCACATTTGCTGTGCAAAAACAGTGCAAAGTTAAATACGCGCGCTGTGTGTGTGCGTGCATTTTGAAACAACATTGTATGTGACACATCGAAAGGCTTGAATTAACTCAACATCAAATAATCATTCAAAAAGTTCTTACTGTAGTATTTCTGACAAACGCAGAGATCTGCTTCCTTCATGTCTGTCACTGTGCTGTTTATCTGGCACAGCCAGAGATTGAGGCACACTCTGACAGGCACAAGGGAACGGTGGGCGGGGAGAACTAGCATTAAAGGCACAGGCAACAAAAACAGCTACATTGTGTTCAGAGCAGAAAATCCCAATGTTCTATAAGCTATAATAAATAATCTGATGGGTGTTTTGAGATGAAACTTTACAGACACATTCTGGAGACACAAAAGACTTATCTTACATCTTGAAAAAGCAGTAAAATAGGTGCCCTTTAACATAACACCCAGCGTCTTCAGGAATTTTCCAAGGATTACATTAGATCCAAAAATATTCCTTTTTGTTAACTCCGCAGTCATTTGTTTGTTTTTTATTAGTCATGCACAAGTATGCCAGTGGTTTCCTGACTAGACTTCTATGTAGTATTTTTGACCATGGCATGAAGCGGCGCAGCTCTCTTCTGAAAACCATTCTGGAGTTTATTTTTTCAACACTGACTTTAAATTGACCGTAGTTTATGATCTACGGGTTGCAGAATCTGTTCAGAGTCATTAGGAAATGCAAAAAAATCATATTAATCACAATTTGGCTCGGGGAGACAAGCGGAGGCTGGAAAGGTTTACCATTTTTCTAGTAACTCTCCATCAGCAAATCTCTTCATTAAACATCATTTATCCGAAATGGACCATGCATGCTGAAGACTCGAAGGCAAGCGGAGTGTTGATGAGAGTCTATATGAGGGAAGAATCACACATTTCCAGTGAGGGAGATCGATGACAGTGGTGTAAATTATTACCAAATACCCAGTTGGAGAGAGAAAAAAAGGGAAAGAGTGTCTAAAAATGGCTCACGGTAATGCGAGTTACATAAAAGGAGACTATGTAAATTGAGCTGAAGTAAAGTAAACATAACTGTGGCTACTTCATCGTTTGCTCTCATGTTGAACTCTTGATCTCCTTCTCTTCCATGAGCTCACATTCACACACGATTGTCTCTGCATGTGTCTCCAACTAAAGCAAACCATCTGTAATCTCTTCTCTTCATGCATGACTAATTAAAAAAATATGAGCCATTATTTGGAGGCGGTGGGTTCATTGCCCGCCATGCACACATATTTCTTTATGAGTGAGTGGTAATGCAAGACCGTGCATGTGTTGCTTTGTTTTGCGCACACATGTGTGGCGGTAACATTTGTTCGTTTGTATAAAAATGACTGTGGTTTGGCACATTATTATTCAAATCTACAAGGTGATTGGGAATGAGATATCACTTTTTTTGTTTTTCTTTTTCTTTTTACAACTGTTCAATGTACGATTTTGACCATTTTGAGGGCATGCTTAATTCAGAACACAATTACTACACTGTTAAAAGCATTTAGTTACTTTACTAAGTGAGTAAACCTGTTGCATTGAAAAGAGGCAAGTTGCCTTTACTTAAAAATATTTACACTCTCAATAGGAATGATTTTTTTAAATATATATATTAACATTAACACTTGAATATTTTGCAACTACATGTAAGTTATCTGTCATTAGAGTTTTGTAATGTAATGTAATGTAATGTGTATTTATATACTGCATTTATTGTGTATGGCTATACACCGAAAGCGCTTCACAATCATGAGGGGGGTCTCTCCACACCACCACCAGTGTGTAGCATCCACTTGGATGATGCTACGGCAGCCACAGGACTACGGCGCCAGTGCGCTCACCACACACCAGCTATTGGTGGAATGAATAGACAGTGATAGAGCCATTTCGGTGGATGGGGATTATTAGGAGGCCATGATGGGTAAGTGCCTATTGAGGGACTTTGGCCAAGACACCGGGGTTACACCCCTACTCTTTACGAGAAGTGCCATGGGATTTTTAATGACCACAGAGAGTCAGGACCTCGGTTTAACGTCTCATCCAAAAGACGGCGCCCACTGACAGTGTAGTGTCCTCTTCACTTTTACTAGAGCATTAGGACTTACACAGACCGCAGGTTGAGCGCCCCCTGCTGGCCTCTCTAAAACCACTTCCAACAGCAACCTAGTTTTCCCATGTGGTCTCCCATCCAGGTACTGACCAGGCTCAGCCCTGCTTAGCTTCAGTGAGTAACCGGTCTTGGGCTGCAGGGTGATATGGCTGTGTATTAGTAGAGTAGAGATTAGAGATAGTAGAGATAGTCTACTTAAAGAGCCCCTAATATTCATTGAAGAAGATCAAAAAACACTGTCATTGTCTTATAATATGTATTTATTTTTACCTAATTATCCCAACAACTTTCCAGTGATGGGTTGCAGCTGAAAGGGCATCCGCTGCGTAAAACAAATGCTGGATCAGTTGGCGGTTCATTCCACTGTGGCGATCCCAGATTAATAAAGGGACTTATCCAGAATGAAAATGAATGAATGAATGAATGAATCCCAATGACTCCCATACGATTTGTTAGCGATTCATTAGTTACCAAACCCCTCTGCAATGCTAACCTGCGCGGATTGGTTCGATGACCCAGTCTGTTGCGATTGGTCGACTGTGTTCAGTGCAAGACAGAGAGAAATACCCAGCACGGCTTATCAACATTGTTGAAGTAGTCAGAGTGTAGCGTGTATGTGTGATCCCAATGCAGGAGTGCATTAATGCAATGCAGTTTAACACCAGCATATTACTCTATTCTTAACGATAACACATTCAGTATTAATCCACACAGTGGCAAAAGCTGAACTATTTTGAAACTTAAAGCAGATGGTGGCAATAACAATAACAAACGGCAGAGGATCGCAAGCTCACAAACGCATTTAAATCTGTAAACAAAGCAGCACACGCCGCATTTTCAACATGGATTTAGATGCAATATGAGAATATAAAGAGTTAACCTGATACAGTACAAGCCGTGTGGAGCGGTTACAAGTAACAAAACACAATTAAATACATATTTTGCAAGCTAGAGAAAACAAGGAGGCAACCATTTTGATCACACTTATTACACTAATCACATTAATGGAGGAAGAAACTGATCCAAAACTGTGTACATTAAAGTTCCTGTCAAGCTCTGACAAAGTCCCATACATCAATAGTTTTTTTTCTGATCCTTTCTTTTAACAAACCACTGAAGAATCCCGTATTGCAGGGTAGATTATTGCATTAATCACCAGAACGTTTACTTATTAAGATTCACTCATCTTCTGTCATGATCAGTCCCACACAAACCCACACTCTGCTAGCGTTTGAAGGGAAATGCACGTTCACGATTTACTATATCTGGACACAAGAACTATTTGGTATTGTTTCGTGTCAACGTCAATATGAACAGGCAAAAGATCTAGACGAACAACAAATCTATTAAACGACTCTGAGTCAAATCTTTTATTAAAAGATGGATATTTTTAAACAAGGTGCACTTTCAGATTTAAACCTCAGCTGGATGTTTTTATTCACTTGGAGCTGTGTTACAAACTGCATGGAAGGTAATTTTCAAAAACCCATAATATAGGCTCTTTAATATCTGCTAACATTTTATTTTGATGGTCCATCAACCGATATTCTACTGACTAGAAGTACTTTGCAAAACTAAACCTAAAACCAGTTTCAGACTACACAATATCAACCCAATTTTAATGCACTATAATGTTATGATTCATAAATAACAATGGAATCAGTCATTTGCTCCTGTATAGTGGGTCTTGACGGGCTTTTGGATCGGGAAGTAATATACTTTTTTAATTAAGTCACCTTCAAATGGAGTTCCTGTAACTATAAAATCATTCCAAGTTCATGTGGTGTGAAAACACTTAAAAGTAGTTATCATTTCTGCCAATAGCCAGAGGAACTATAAAAACATTACTCTGGTGCAAAAGTCTGTATTGCACAGAGCTATGGTGGAAAATCATTCAAGATATCAATTCCGTATCGATTCTGAGATTTTCAAAATGCATTGTTATTCTTTCTTGATGCTGTATGTTTACCAAAGACCCATACTTCGCTTGCATCCCATTCCTTACAAATACCACTCAAACTTTAAATAACGATTAATAAGGTTAGGAAAGGTTTAAGTAAATTATAAGAATGTTTAAAGTGAGGTGTGTTTACATGTGTGACATGAAATTCAACTTGCATGACTCATCATATGCACAAGTGCTCTTTCTTGTGAGCGTTTGATTGTACAGTAAAAAAAAAAAAAAACCTACAGTATCAACTGTTGCCAAAAGCTAAGCTCAGAATCGAATCAAGAAAGAATTACAATGTTTTAATTCACAGAATCGATTTCACAAATTATTTTTCATCAATAACCTATACCCCATCTGGATTGCTTTACAAAATCCCAACAGAAAGCATGTCTCCCCCCCACCCCTTTAAATTCACAATCACATTTGACCAATGTACAGATTCTGGCTTCTACACAGCTATCAAACATGGCAAGCTCTGGCCTTTATGACGTTTCCGTGAAATTTATTAGGATCATTGGTGGTTCCAATATGTATACTTCTGCCATCTATGCCATTTGGTATAAATAGCATCCCTGGTGCAGGTAATGTATTCACACTGAACATTCCTTAAAGTGTGCTTTATATACTCAAATTATTTACTTAATAAAGCTAAGGGTGCTTTCACACCTAGACGTTTGTTTCAGAACCTGTCTTGTTTGTTTGTCAGTTAGCGTGGTTCATTTGGCATATGTGAAACCTGCAATCGTGCTCAGATCAATCAATCAATCAGCCAAATCAATCGGTCTAAGATTGTCTGAATGAGGTGGTCTTGGCTCGATTGAAACGAACTCTGGAGCGGATCGAATCTAGTGAGAAAGCAATTCCATCCAACAAACTAACAAACCAGGCTTTATCACAGTGTGTTATGGTTATGTAATAGCCATATATACAGCTATATGAAGAGGGAATTATGAGTATGGCGCAATGTCATTCTTACCGGTAACTGTGCATTTCATGTCGAGTACGAAAGTGAAAGCATACTGAAATATTACAGAGTGCTGTTTATCCATTAGGAACATTAACTAAAATTACAATCTGGTATTTTTTCCATATTTTAATCTTATAATATTTGGTATTAGGTCTATTGTTTTGTTCATTTCTGCACTGACAGCTGGAAAGAAAGATCAACATTGATCTACTTCATAATCTGACTCTTTATAATTTAAGCCTATAATGCATAATTCTGGCCAACGGTTTTTTTAATGGATTGATTGATTCAATAGATCAATTTTTACAACCCTTGTCAACTTTAATGAAGCCATGTATGAGAAAGTCTTTCTTCTCTGATTTATATTTCAAGAGTTCACACTTAGTTATTGCTTGATAATAATAGCAGGTTTGGCATGCTGTCCCGCGAGAGAACCCTGAGCTCGGAGATAATTGAGCCCAGGGCTCCCGCCTGGTCAATGAGCATATAAGGGGGTACGAGATCAGGTAGTTCTCAAGAGCTCCCTCTGGGAAAGGGGGAGATGGGGTGGATGGGGGGATTCTTCAAAAAACGAAGAGGAGAGAGTAATGCAAGTTGGGCTGTTTATAGTGAGTTTGGAATGATCCAATTGGCTTACTAATAATTACAGATTAGAGACCAGCCGCGGTCAATCATATCACGTGTTCCTCTTTAAATTAGTTTGTGAAACTTCACTTATTGATGATGTCTGTGGGTATCAAAATTAAAGTGCACCTTTTCGCTTATAATATCTTATTGCTCATCATCAGAAATTAAAATAACCGGAATCTCTGGGACTCTAAAAATATAACCACGAAACTCAATGTGAGGAGAGTTTACTCGCATGTGACTTGTTTTAACTGTTTTGGTCCGTTGAGAAACTTGCCGTGTGAA
This sequence comes from Danio kyathit, assembly GCA_903798195.1. Taxonomy (NCBI): domain Eukaryota; kingdom Metazoa; phylum Chordata; class Actinopteri; order Cypriniformes; family Danionidae; genus Danio; species Danio kyathit. The sequence continues at coordinate 22,252,629 of LR812519.1, read as the reverse complement.
AGTGAACAGCACCAAGAACAAAACGCAACATTGTAACAATTTGAATAGCTGTTTCGGAAAAAAAACAATTAATCTACAGGTGTGAAAGCACCCTAAATTTAACCACGGAATGTTGCAAACCCTAGAAAAGGGGTTTAAATAAATGTACGTAGTGGAGGGGCAAACTGAGAGTTAGTGGAAATGCTGTGTCACATAGCCTACAGTCAACAAAATGTCTTAAGAAGACCATCAAAATAAAATCTTACCACTAAGGTTAACAAAGTAAACCTTTTTAATTAAACAAACAACAAATTGATATAAAATACACCACTCCAACTACATACTTTGGTCTGGGAAGACGCAAATACAGATGTGTGGAATGATACAAATGTCTGGTTCTATTGCATTTCTACTCTCTGACCAGTATTTGGCCAATCAGATTAGAGAACAGGAGCTAACTGTTGCGTAATTACTGTATATTTATAAATTCCTTCATCCCCTGATGATTTGAGCGTAGACCTTAAAATACAGGAATATATGTTTATATAAGAATAACAATTTGCGTGGATGTATTTATCCAGTGCTGACTGCTAAAATTCTGCTCCAGCCAGAATATATATTCTGTTTTATTTTCATTTAAGAACTTACAAAACGCATTTCTTCTGCAGATTATGAAACGACTAGTGGACTTTTGTTGTTCTTTCCTCAGTTTAAAGTTCTATTTCCCATAGGTAATTTGGCTTGATTTTCAATGGGTTATGGTACATTTCTGAGTTTCAGTAGCTAACATCCAATCCATCCATAAAGCTGCATATAGTTATTAAGAGGTCTGACACTCACCCTGTGAGAAAACTATGCCGTTCAGCCAGCTGACAATACTCAACTCCCAGCCATCTTCTAATATAGCCTCATATAGCCTGGAATGTAAGAACAAGAGATGAAAAAGAGAACAGAAAAAAAGTGTGGCAGTGATGAATCGTGCATGTTCGGGGACGTTGGAGCTTCGTTATGACCATGCCACTCAAAAGTGCATTTGAGCTTAACACTGGGCTATCATGGTTTAAAACCCACCTTTAACCTGTGTAAAGGAACATTTCATAGTTGTCATAGCATTACATTTTTTTCTGAGCTTATGAAACCCTCTTCCATAGCACTGCTTTTGTGGTGTTATTCCTGCATTTCAGGACCAAACTTGCACAGTGTAAAACAACAATGCAGTGTTAGAATGTTAAAGATGGATGCTTAACAAATAAAAATCAGTTTTGTGTCTCATATAAGCATGTTCTGTACAGTCAGAAACACAGTGTGATGTTTAAAATGTTCAGTGTTTGGAATGAGTGTCAAATAGTTGAACACAAGACCATTTAAATCGTATAGTAAAAGGTCCATTTAGGAAAGTCGATTTAATCACCAATGTATAACATGAGGATTTATGTAAACAGGTTGCAATTGTTGTCTAATTAACAACAATGACAGAGCAATAAAAAAAAATCCCAGCAGGCACATAAGACAATAATATTAGGTTAGATTTAGGTCGTGACATCAGGTGACCAAAATTCAATGTCTAGTCAGAGTCTATGGAAAACGTTATTTTGATGTCCAGTAATGACGTCAAATGACATTGATATTTGGTTTATTTTAGGTTGTGTAAGAAAGTGACCAAAATCAACGTCGAGCCAACATCTTAACCCAACGTCATATTGACGTCAAATACTGACATTTATTTGTCAGGTATGGCAACCAAAATCCAACGTCTGACAGATGTCATAGTGGTAACGTCCACACAACATCAAGCTATAACATAATTAGCCATTGATTTTAGGCCTGACGTTGGGTTCTGACATCAACCCGATTTTTATTTCCAAACAAAATGCAATGTCCTCATGACGTTGGAGTACAAGGTCAAGCTGATGTCATGTTGACGTCCTGTTCCTGATTGGTAGGGACATTTAAGGGTTAGTTCAAACAAAGTTAATCTACTGTTAATTTACTCAGCCACAAGTCATCAAAGATTCTTAAAAAGGCAATTTTTAGATAAAAAAGTAAATGCATACAGTTTGAAATCAATACCCATGGCTTCTGGTGACACACTGATGTTTCAAGAGTTCACACTTCGCTGATGATTAATTATAAAGCTTGTTTGGCATGCTGTCCCAGGAGAGAGCCCTGAGCTTATAAGATCCTCGAGCCCGGGGCTCCCTCCCGTTGCAAGGCGAGAGGGGAGATCGAGCTCTGGTAGATCTCGAGAACTCCCCTGTCGTAGTAATTCAGAGCAGATAGTAGTTCTCTTTAACAAGATAGGTACTGGTAGGGAGCAGGTCTATAAAGTTGATTAGTCAACTTAGGTTGCATGTTTTTTAATCGGAGCACGTGAGCACGGGGAGAACGTGAAAACTCCACACAGAAATGCCCGCTTGTTTGGTAAAGCCTAGAACCATTGACATTCTTGCAGTGAGGCAACAGCGCTAAGCGCTGTGCCACCGTGTCACCCATCTAGGAAAGAGGAGGAGTAGGGGTGGAAGGGGGGATTCTTTAAAGCGAAGATAGCGATCATGTGAAACCTGGGGTATTTGTAGTAGCTTAGGGATCATCTTTTGTAAAGCTGCCCTGCAACAATAATTATTGTAAAAAAAAAGGGCTGTACAAATACATTTGAATTGAATTGAATGTAAGATTCATTCATGACCAAAACATTTGTTCTCTTAAGATGCTGTAACATTTACCATTGTCAGGCAAATGTTTGCAAGTTAATTGCAGGCATTTAAGTAAGAATCCATGCTATTGGGAATTTTGCAATGGCAAATTTCCCTGTGCAGATATCTCAAAATGTTTATTTGAATATCCTGCACTTAACAACAGAGGCCATATTGAATTAAGAATCAACAAGTTGGCTTTTCAGTCTACAAGTTGGCTTTTTCTGACATATTTAATCTGATATTGCAAAATTAGTTTGCACAATTTGTAATTTCTGAACATGAAAGGCATGAAAGTTTATGTTCTGATATCCACAAAACTATGTCAAGTGTTGTGGGCGTGTGTTCAAATCAGAACTAGTAAGAGAACGTTGTGGGGTTATTTGTTTATTTGTGTTTTTTCTCTTTTCTTTTTTGCTTTTAAACCAATCTTACAATTTCAATTTTACAATTTCAGATTCAAATTCCATCCTGCAATTGAGCTTCAGCTACACATCCCATAATGTATAAGAATTAGGTCAGCAGACAGAGAGCTGCTGTTTAGTGGCTGTCTGAACGCAAATGTTTTAACCACAAAGGTTTTCACACTGTGAAAGCTTTTCAGTAGAATGTATTTTTTATTACCCCTGGCAGAAGTTACATTTAGATTTAGTAATTTAGCACACACTTTTGTCCACTTACAAATGAGTCTTTCAGCTATTCAACATGTAGAAGAGGCAATAGACACAAGTGCTACTTATATTATACAAAGGTACTGATATTGCTGAGAGATTTATTCAAGTTTCAGACTATGTGTTTAACAGTGTATGCTTCTAATCGGATTGCCAAAAACACAACTTAATGCCAGGTATAAACAGGGCCAGAAAATTTATTGGATTAAATGTGTGTTTCATACTTTACATTGCTACATTAGTACTGACAAAACAGACCTTGCATAATTTCACCCAAGATGATCTGACGTACCACATCTTTACTTGGGGACATGAAATCAAGGCTTTTATGGACACATAATATATTTTATATTTTACACTGTAAAAAGTGCCACTCTTGTACATCCGCATGTTTCTTGGATAAGCAACCTGAATGCATTACTGTCCCTGCAGAGTCTGTGAAATGCCTCCCAAAAAATAAAAACTCTGTAATCAGATTATCTACTGTACATCCATGCAACTAATGGTTTACTTTGGGAAGCACTGCACGTGTATTTGGAAAGCAAACCTGTGGAGGACAGTGGTTAATATTTGATTCACACCTGAATACCATAGAAGGTAAAGTATTTCTGGTGTGCACGGACAACTTTGCCAAGACATGCAGCTGAAATATAGATTATTATATTTTTAACACTAAATCCCATTTCTGTAATCTGCCAAATCTGTTCAAATGCAAACATTTTTCTTTCCCCCGTAGTCGCAATACTGCATAACCTTAAGTGACTTTCTCACATACAGTACAGTATGCGTGTTTCATGAGCGAATGCCATATCTAGTTCATCTTCCTCTGGCTGGCGGCCTGTGAATGCATCTGCTCTTACCGCTAAACATTTGTTGCCCATTTTCTGGACACGCATGTGGCATCGCAACACATGCATGCACATAAATCATCCTACATATGCACATTAGCGCGTACATTCACCTTTTAACCTCCATTATGGGCAAATATTTTGAATCTCAGACTTGTCAAAATGCATCGAGACCATGTTTCTAGAGAGTCTTTCTCCCTCAGGGCCTCCTGGATTCCAGACTGCTCATGAGGAGAGCCAGAAGTCCTCCGTCTCTGCTCTCTGTATATATCTCCATAACAGCTGTGTACACTAATGCTGTGATACACGTACGGCTGCTTAGCTCATGGAAAAATCCTGATTGGGGAACTGCCAAACTGGGTAGTTATAAATTACGTTACCTTCTTAAAAATCGTAGGGAAATTTTTGCAAGTCAGCAAATCTAATAGCACACGGCTGGGCAAAATTCTAAAGAGAGCTGAGGGTTCATTGCTGACTTCACTGCTATCTATTGAGGAAGTTGAGGATTTGATTATGTATAAAACTGAAATGGCACTGTCCCAGGAAAAAAATGGGATGTCTGGTCAACCTAACTCGGGGAGAATGTGTAAAAGTCTTGTGTTTTGTGGTTATTACAACCCAAGATTTTAAATTCTGTCATTAAGCATGCTCATTTCGTTCCAATCCCCCTGAAAAAGGCAATATTTTTGGAACAATAAGATATTTTAGATTAAATATTTGCTCACATACATGCACATATAACAGGGAAAATAAGTAGTGAACATGTCATGTTTTTTTTTTTTTTTTCCTGGGAACAATATATCTAATGGAGCTGTTGATATGGAATTGAACCAGATTTTGGTAAAAATCCAAACAATACAAACATAAAAATAAAGAAGACAAAAAAATAAATCTGAAAAATTAGTTACGTGTAATAGCAATGGAATGACACAAGAAGAAAAATACTGAGCTACTGAAATGTATTTAATACTTTATATAAAAGGCTTTTTTGGTGATGGCAGCTTAAAGACACCCCTCATATGGAGAATGAAGTCACATTAATACCTCAGACATAAACAAACTCCAAAAATCTTGATGTTTTGTGGGTCTCGTCTATCAAATCTGATCTTTATTTTGTATTTTATATTGGACTCAATTCAGGTGATTAGCTGGGCCACTATATTTTCTTTCTCTGAAAGCATTTGAGAGTTTCCTTGGCTGTGTTTTGGATCATTGTCTTGCTAAAATGTCCACCCTGGTTTCCTCTTCATCATAATGTAGATGTTGGACTGAAGCAGCGAATATTAATTTACAATGAGGAAGAGCAGAGGGTTGCTGAATAACTACTGAGAGATTTCAGCTGCTGTCTGGGCTTTCACTGCCTTTCTACACCTTCGTTTCTTCATGTCTTCGATACTTTTTCCCTGTGTCATTTCATTTTAGTACACATAACTTCATTTGTAAACTTATTCGTTTTGTTTTCTTTGCATATGTGATTTTCTTTGGTTGTTACCAACATATGGTGAAAATTTCAAGTCAATGGCACCTTTAGAAATATGTTCTGAGAAAAATGGTTACATGTTCAATACTTCTTTCCCCCTCTGTATGTAACAGTTGCCAGTGTGTACATCTACTATGTGTGCTATTAGCTATGTTTCTATCCAAAAGTGTGAATTAAACTTGTGCGCAAAACTGGAACATTGCTTAAATCATTTATAAATAAGCATTATTTTCATCATATGAGTCAAAGAGAACAAAATTCTCACTTTCTGATTAATTGAAGTCAAATGTCAAAAAGAGAAATTGAATTATCTACGATAGAAGAAGCCACCATGGGCCTTTTTTATATATATAATTTATTTGTGACTCAAAAAATGAAGCACAATGAATACAGTGGCTTTTGTAAGCTGGAGACCTCTCTTTGGGATGCTCAAGACAGTTCTGGGATGTAAGGTAAATACTGAACCATTTTGATGACAGACTTTGGCTGAAGGATTTAAGAATGAGCTAAAACAGCATTTCAGATGTTGTGCAAAGTGGTCAGCAGTGTTGAGCAATAACGCATTACTGTAACGGCATTACTTTTGACAGTAACTAATACTGTAAAGTATTACTTTTTAAATATATTAACTCTGTTATCGTTACAATATGATGCGTTGGTCCGTTACTTGGTAAATTAATAAATTTTGGCTGCAGTCTAGCCTACATCTTTCTGTTGGTGGATGCCAACCAACCAATCACTGTAAAGAAGACGCATTGTGTATGAAGCGCCAGACTAGACAAAAGTCAATCGAAAGCAGAGAGACCAGGTGCACGTGAGGTACACCAAGTGTGCATGCGAAAGAAACCGAATTTGCATGAGAGAGACCAGGTGCGTGTGAGAAATGCCAAGAGTGTGGGTGAGAGAGACCAAATGCATGCGAGGTAGACCGATACGAGACCGCACATACGAGAGACTATTAACGTTACTATTACTAATACTACTTAGGTTTATTTTTGCAAAAATACCTCATCATTATAGCCCAGCCTTGTGCTGTGCCCGTCATTTTTCTGAGGAGTGCTTCAGCAATCTACACGCTTACAACGGGGGATTCATCGGTTGTTTGTTAAAGGAAGGATCAGAAAATTTGTTTGAAATTTGGTTGAAATTACGGGAGTTTTCCGGGATAAATTACAAAATGGGTGGGTGGCTGGAGATGGGTCTGAAATACGGGAGACTCCCGGGAAAAACAGGAGTGTTGGCAGGTATGCTTACACATACTCTGCACTCTGACTACTTCAATATTGTTGATATGCCGTGCTGGGCATTTCACTTTGTCTCGCGCTAAACACTGTCGACCAATCGCAACAGGCTGTCATCGGTCCAATCAGCGCAGATAAGCTTCAGGCTAAGGAGGGGTTTGGGAACAAATGAATCGCTGAACGAACCATATAGGAGTCGCTGGGATAATTAGGTAAAAATAAATGCATATTACAAGACAATGAAAGTGTTTTTTTTACCTTGCATGCATATCAGCCTGTTGTTGGAGACCCTTGCAACCAAAATATGCCCCTATTTAATGTATAATAGGGGCTCTTTAAAACAAAATGACATGTCTTTTTTGATGTACATGCTGGAATTTATTCAGTAAATTAGTTTTTATTCAGATATGTGAATTTATTCAGTAAATGTCATAGTTGTATTCAAATTTATTTCTTATCGAATAAAAAGCTTATCCTACTCAGTTGTGCTCATACGATTTTGGTGCTTCTATTAAGCATTTTTAAAGCTATAGTGCAAATAAAAGTTAAAAAGTGCACATAAAAATAGATGGATAAAAACATAGCTATTGACACAAGGTATATTAGTCATTATATTTAATCATTAAATGTTCTTTTAATTTGTTTGTTTGTTTTCCATTTTTTTCATTTAAAGTAAAACCACAATTTATTTTGAACAATGATTGATGTGTATTTGTGAAAACGTACGTCTCTATTTAAAATGATTTAAAAAATTGTATATTGCTGAATAAAGTAGATAATAGTACACTGTAAAAAAAAATCCTGGTAGCCTTAATTTTTTTAAGCTAAATCAAATGAACCTTTTGAGTCCATTGAACTTATATTTTGTTAAACTAACTTAAAACAGCTTGCGAAATTTATAAAATTAAGTTAGAACAAGATTAACTTAGTTAAATAAATTACAATGACGTAAAAACATATGCTGTCAGGACTAATTGATCATATAGTCTTTTACAGTGCACATCTGTTTTTAGAATGAAAAAGGCAGACCCTTATTTTAGAATTAGGAAGTGGCTGTAACAGGGTGAGAGGTACCAGTGTGTGACTTTTTTCCTGTTTTTACACTCTGTGTGTTAAAGCTGGTACATTCTGTACATACATACCCAGCTTATGTGGTCTGATGTAATACAGTATGTTCTAATGTACAAGGTCTACATTCGTCTAGCGTACACCGTCACAAACAAAAATACACCAGCTTACATATGAGGTGTGTAGAAATGCACTTGCTCACACCTGCTCAGTTCTATTTCTGATTGTTTTAGGCCTGTTCTGGTTTATACATAGCTGATAAGAGCAGTTCTATTCCTCTGTAGTTCCCCTTTGTCTTACCTTGGGATTTACTGTAGTCACACACACACACAAATACATTCAAAAGAGTGTCACTGACTACAGTCTTTAGAATAAAAAGCTGAAATTAACTAAAATTAGATTGTCTGACTGAACAAATATAGCATATAAGGGTGTCACACTTGCTCACATATAAATATACTGTACACTTCTCAGCTTTCAATGGCGATCATGTTTTCTTGTTTCTGTAGAAGGCAAAGAATTGTGGGAGTATAAGAAGTCCAGCATCCGGTGAAGTTCAGACAGTGCTAGGGTGGCGTCTGTTATATGCTCCTTTAATTTGCAATGGCACCCTGCTAAATATACTGTCCACTAAATATAATTTTAGTTCAGGCCATTTCCACTGTCCTTTTCTCTGCACCACATTTTTTTTTTTTGCAGTTGTAATTTTTAGTCAAGCCATGGGTGAAAATGTGTAGCTAGACACAATGTTTTGGATATTGCTGACACAAAATGAGGGATAATTCAAGAAAATTGGGTTGCACTTTATTTTGATGGTGTTTGTTGAATTTCAGTTACATTGCATCTACATGCCACCTAATTCTCATTAGATTATAAGTAGACTGTTAGGTTGGGGTTAGGGTTGGGGTTGGGGTTAGGGTTAGGGTTAGTGTAAGTTGACATGTACTTGCAAAGTTTCTTATAGTCAGTTAAATGTCTGTAGAAGGAGCAGTATCAGCAGATATTAAGCAGACAGTCTACTAATACTGAAATGGAGCATCAAAATAAAGTGTTACCGAAAATTGTTATTTGTTATCACTCAGTTATCTTAATGTTTGTTTGAGTATGGGTAAATTATGAAAAGGAGTTTTCAAACATCAAAACAATATAGATGTTTCCTGTTTTTTTTAACAGCTTGTTCTTTTATTGGTTTATTTATTTCTTGCATTTTTACAGAAATTTACAAAAGATAATTATTAAAATGTTATTCAAAGTATGTGATAAGCTACCTTTTTTCATGTGACAAGATTGCACTCACTTTATCACTTAACAATGAAGCAATGTTTTTACGTGATATACTGGACAAAACATTATGTTTTCATGATAATCAGGACATTAAAATGAAGCTGAAGTACAGGACTGCCCTGAGGGGGAAACATGTGATGTCTGGTCATACTAAAATGAGATGTCGCATATCTGTCCCATATATTTCCCATTCAAATAAAGTTCATTGTTGTTTTAGACCCCATTGACGTGCATTATTATGGACAGAAACAGTTGAAAAACCCTTTAAAGCTTCTTTGGGTGCTCTTTACAAGATAAAAAGGAATATTTGATGATAGCGTTTTCAAAATTGGGAGTAATTCATTGTATTCTAATCATGTATTCTAATAAACAGCTGAAAAACTAGCTTAAAAAGCAACTTTTGATGCTCTTCACAAGAAAGAAAAGAATGTTTAATGATTTAATTTTTAAAATTGGGAATGATTTATTAATGTATTATAATAAAATGTTTAGTTTTTGGAAGAAAAAGGAGTTACCAGCCGGGTGAGAAAGAATAGGAAAGGCAGATGACAGATAGGGGTGGAAAAAGAGTGATACATCTGATGAGTCAGTCTGAAAACCACACACATCTCTCCATCATTCTCTCTGTCATGTCTGAATGCTGTTGCTGAATTTTTGGAGAATGAGAAATAAAAGATGAGGTGGAGATTCCACATGTAAAGGCAATTTCTTCGCTGTAACTTCTGCGTTCGTTTTTTCCTTGTGAATCAGACATGTTGCCCCACTTTGCAGAATTTACAGGCTATGCTCAACATATTCCATCATTTTTATCAGTATATACAGTAGCATTCATGGTGTGTGTTTTTTAGTGCTTCAAATTCCTCAGCTCCAGTGGGTTGGGACGGTGCATGTGTTGTACAATTCAAAATTGCTGGAATTGTTGTAAGATGTTCATATAGTTTTACATAGTATATAGGGAGCTTTATGTGTTAGATTACAAAAAGAAAAGAAAAAAACATAAAAATTCTAAAAAGTATATATAATATGCAATGTGATGTCATATGATGACTGAACTCATTTCTTATGCAAGGTTTCAATTTTTAAATCTTTAATCTATTGACACTTTTTGTGATATTGAAATTGTTAAATTGTCAGATAATAATAAATAAAATAATCATAATAATTAATAAAACAATAAAACGGGCGACACGGTGGCTCAGTGGTTAGCACTGTCACCCTCACAGCAAGAAGTTTGCTAATTCGAGTCCTGGCTGGGTCAGTTGGTTCTGTGTGGAGTTTGCAAGTTCTCCCCGTGTTCGCGTGGGTTTCCGTCAGGTGCTCTGGTTTTGCTCACATTCCAAAGACATGCGCTATAGGGGAATTGAATAAACTAAATTGGCCATAGTGTATGAGTGTGAATGAGTGTGTATGGATGTTTCCCAGTACTGGGCTGCAGCTGGAAGGGCATCCGCTGTGTAAAACATATGCTGGATAAGTTGCCAGTTCATTCCGATGTTGCGACCCCTGATGAATAAAGGGACTAAGCCAAAGGAAAATGAATGAAAACAATAAAACTTGTGTTATTCACGATCAAAAATGCATTCATTGAAAACAAATAGGAAAAGTGTAATTGAATGGTTAATTTGGCACACAAACAAATTCTTATCTCACATTTGAACACAACTTGCTTAGATTGATGACTTTTTTCCTTTTACAGTATTATAATAAAACATGTTTACATGTTTTGCTAAATATACAGCTGAAGTCAGAATTATTAGCCCCCCTTTGATTTTTTTTTTTGATTTTTTAAATATTTCCCAAATGATGTTTAACAGAGCAAGGAAATGTTCACAGTATGTCTGATAATCTTTTTTTTTTGTTTTAGAGAAAGTCTTATTTGTTTTATTTTGGCTAAAATAAAAGAAGTTTTTAAAAACCATTTTAAGGTCAAAATTTTTAGCCCCTTTATATATTTTTTGATAGTCTACAGAACAGACCATTGTTATACAATAACTTGCCTAATTACCCTAACCTGTCTAGTTAACCTAATTAACCTAGTTAAGCCTTTAAATGTCACTTTAAACTGAATAGAAGTGTCTTGAAACATAGCTAGTAAATGAATCATATTATTTACTGTCATCATGGCAAAGATAAAAAAAAACAGTTATTAGAAATGAGTTATTAAAACTATTATGTTTATAAATGTGTTGAAAACATCTCCTATCCGTTAAACAGAAATTGGGGGGAAATTAAACAGTGGGCTAATAATTCAGGGGGGGCAAATTATTCTGACTTCAACTGTTTATTTTATGTACAATTTTAAAACTTTTAAATATATATATATATATATATATATATATATATATATATATATATATATATATATATATATATATATATATATATATATATATATATATATATATATATAAATATATAATGCTTTGAAGCACACACCTAACATTATTTATTTATTGAAGATGACACTTGAAACAGTTTAGAAAAAAAGGGGGAAATTATAAAGTTTGCATTTTATATATATAAGCTTGAAAATTGTAAATATAATAAACAGTTGAAGTCAGAATTATTCGCCCCCCCCTGATATGTTAGCCCCGTTTAATTTCTGTTATCTATCTATATATATATATATATATATATATATATATATATATATATATATATATATATATATTTTTTTTTTTTTTTTTTATATAAAGTATTTTATGGTATATATATATATATATATATATATATATATATATATATATATATATATATATATATATATATATATATATATATATATATATATATACCATAAAATACTTTAATAATACAAAATAGTAAACTAACAAATTATACTGCGTTCCTTAAAATTTAAAAATAAAATGAATAAATGGCGATATCTCACCTCAATGCAAACAACTTGAGAGGGTTAGTTATCATTCATTGTTATTAATAATCTTAAATAAATACAGTCATCATGTTTTGCAATATTCAGTAGTATGCCTTTTACATTCTGAACATTGAATAGGCTAATTATAATCATAAAGCTCAATTATAATCATAAAACATCCACTAACTTCTGGTTTACGGGATTATAGTGCTCTCTATTCAGGCTTTGTCATAATTTTAATTGAAGCGGCGAAAAGGAAGTGAACGTGACTTTCTTTTGATTTTAGAAGCAGGAAGCTTTAGAGAGGCCATAAGACTGTTTGATCTCAATAAGAGTTTCTCTCACAATAGAAACTCTCTCTCTCTCTCTCTCTCTCTCTCTCTCTCTCTCTCTCTCTCTCTCTCTCTCTCTCTCTCTCTCTCTCTCTCTATGTGTGTGCGTGCGTGCGTGCGTGAACAGGCGAGGATCAGGGACGCCTGTTGACGGGACTTGTTGAAATTACCATAGCAGAACGGACTCATTGTCTTCTCTTTTCACAACATCATGTCCCACAATAGCGGCTTTCAGGCGGCCCCGCGACTTAATGAAGACCTCTAATGATATGCTAACGGCGCGCCGTTTTAATTACAGTTTAAAGCAGTTAAGTAGCAAACAGCGCCGTGCAGACAAATGAGCAGTAGCCAATTCCTTCGAGACCACTCTCACTTTTGACTCAAGAAAAAAAAGGTGATTTCACATTTAGTTAAATCATAACTATCGGTGATGCTCATGTTTTGCACACTTTGGTGACTATATATGCTGACCTTAATTTTAATTTAATTTCAACCTTGATAATTTTATACCGCTGATTTATTTTGACTTAGCTAAAACTAAAACTAAATACCTCATCAAGATAGGTATGAATTTACTTGTTAGACTAGGTTTTTTTTCCAGGTGGTGTTTTTTCAATATGCGTTTTCTAAATTAACTAAGAAAGCAAGTACGAAGTAGCTCGAGTAACTGAATTAATAAATAAAAAATATAAAAATATTTGGTAACACTTTACAATAAGGTTGTATTAGTTTATGTTAGTTAATGTATTTACTAACATGAACCAACAATGAACAATACAATTACTACACTGTTTGTTCATGTTAGTTAATGAAAATTCAAGTGTTTATCATATAGTTTATATTAACTCACGGTGCATTAACTAGTGTTAAGCATAAATATGGATGTTATTGCATTAGTAAATGTTGAATTATGATTATTAAATGTTGTACAAGTATTGTTCACATATCGTTCGTGCTAACCCTACTGTAAAGTGTGACCAAATATTTATTTAGTTAGAATTAAAATATTAAAATATTTTTTACATTTAAATATTTATATTAATTTATTTTAGATTATTCCCTCAGGTTATACTTATTTATGTATTCACTTATTTTAGCTTTGTTCATTTATTATTTCTGTTTATTATCATTTATTTATTGTTTGGGTGGCAGTCGAAAGAAAATTATTAAATTAATATTTTTAGAGGTGGAGATATAAGTCAGAACATTAAATTGTTATTTTTATATGCTTTATTCTTTTAATTTATCTATGGTTTATGCTGCTTTGGTTTGTATAAGTTGGTATTTGATGCATTTCAGCATGTGTGATTTTTTTTGTATTACTTATGATATTTATGTATAAAACAATATAATAATACAGTACATAACAATAAAGTGTCTAGCTTAAAAATGCATAGGCTTATTACATTAGCCCTTTAACTGCCCCACCATGAAAATGTGTTTTGGATTGCATTTCTTAACATCTAATGTCGTTAGTTAACATGCCTTTTTTAACACATCCCATAATTTCTAAAATATCAACCTCTACCAAATGGTTAATATGTCAGTTTATGGTAAAAGTACTACTAGTAATACATATACTAGGAAAATATGAAGTGTAAGACCAATTAATTTAAAAACATAATCAAAATAAAACATTTTTAAACACTATTTTTTTTAAATATGCCATAAAATATATCAAACTCTCATTTTACATGTTTTCTTGTTTTTCTTAACAGTAAAACCAAAATCAAGTGTATAGTGCAACAGAATTATGTTTGTTTTGTTTTTTCTAAACCAACAATTCTGTGGTGTAAACCATTACTTGAAACATTTAAAATATGGTCAACCATTTGGTAGGCAGTTAAAGGGTTCAAGTCTGTAGTATGAGCCAACTTTATGAAATATTACAGTAAAAAATCTCTGTAATTAAATTTTTGGGATGTAATTAAAATATTTATTTTAATGCTCATTATGTATTATTTAAAGCGTAGTGTGCATGTTGTATTATACATTTCTACGAATTTATTACTTATCCTATTACTAATTTTATCGTGTCCATAATTGTATGGCAGCAGTGCAAACTATAAACTGTCTTGCCAATAAAGCCGGCTTTGACAATTGAACAGTAGCTCCACCTCCGCTAGACTAGAGCAGCAAAAAGCCCACCTGAGGGTGTCCTGTGCGGGGAGGAGGAGTCTCTTCCTCCAGCCTCCCATTCCTAAACAGTGAATCAGTCTGTTCATTCACATTCACATTCACACGCGGGACAGTCCGTTCACAGCTCTCTCAATCTCTCTCTCTGCTGAAGTGAGGATTTTTTTGCCCTGAGCAGACAGGAAAGGAAATCAGTCATGGATTTATGTTTTGCGCTTTGGTCTTTGGACTTTCTATAAACGTTATTTAGTTCGGAGGAACTTTTTTTTCTTTATGTAATTCATCTCTTATTGGAATATGCGAGTTTTGCTGTAATGTTGGATTAAAGCGAAGGACACTCGTCAAGCAAGGACTATCGCGATTCATAGAAAACACACACAACATGATCCTTACTCGTAAGTACACATTCGTATGTTTAATAAATGTTTATACTTCTATTAACATTTACTCTTATACTTTGAGAAAATGTATTTGTCTGTTTAGTTACTCTATAGACGTTTAAACGCACTGCTATTCTAGTGCATAATTTTCCACAAGTCTATAAACTTTTTTATGAATAATAATAATACTAATATTATTTTTTAATTAGCCCAGTTTGTTTGGTGGCACCGAAATCGAAGTTGATTATAAGATTAGGTACTGTTAAGATTTTTCATATCACACCTTAAACGACATCAATAATGGTTTGACTTAATTGACTTGAAGTGAATTGAAAATAAGATATGGTAAATCATAATGTCATATGAATATCAGCATTTATTAAAGTTGTTTATCTGATGTCTTTTGCTCAGCTGTTTTAATGTAAATTGCCTAGTTTTAGTCATTTTCGTTGTACCAACTTTGCAACTGTCAGGTGATATTATGCCCATCCAACACTCTTTGCATTCATGTGTATATCTATTGCATAGTTTATTGCTTATTGATTCATATTCATCTTACAACATGCACGCTTTGGGAATTGTAACATTTGTAAGAAATAATCTGACACATACAAAAGTTTGAGCCCAATATTGTGTTTTAAGAATCACGCAGAAACAGGTAAATTTACGCATTAACATCTAATAATATAGTGATTGAAAATGACTATTTAGAATGCACATTATACTTTTGTATTGGTGGTCTTTTTTAGCGCGTTTAATAACGTAAAACCTTACTATAGTAACTAAAATACTCTAGTACATCACTATAGTTTGATTTGGATAAGTGCATGTGATATGTTAATCGTGGAATGCATTAAGTTCTCTATAATTTTCTTCTCCTTTTATTTCGCTGTAGATTTTCATCTCTTCCTAAAGTTTAGTGTGCAAGAGTGTAATTATTTGGGTGGTGCGTGGGATACGTTTCACGCGCTGCCGCGCTCCAGGCTGTCTGATAAGAAGTCTTTCTCGCTACCCGAAGCGCGACACGTCTCCATTGGTTTTGAGCTGATTTCACATAGTTCTGAGATAAGAGTTTTTCGTCAGTGCTGCACGGTCTGCGTTCTCTTTCAGACTAAATGAGAGTTGGGGGAAGAGTTGCTGTAATCTGACATTCCCAAAGATCGCGCGCGGAGAGAGCGATGTGCATGCTCTTCTGAACGCAGACAGCCCATTTGTGTGCGCGCGCGCGTTCAAGCATCCCTATAAAATACACTAGGCCTACATGTTTTGTTTCATTTAATTTCATGAATTAATTAAATTTATAAAAAAAAAACAGTCAGAATAATTATGTTGTTGTTCATACTACCATACCTGTTATGTTTACCATACCTGTTGTTGTTTTTTTTTTTTTTTTTTTTTTTTTTTTTTTGTAAAAAAAAAAAAAGAAAACAATTTTTTGTCAGTGTTTTAGTAGCCATGGAAACAATTCAATACTAAATAAAATATTCTATACTAGCACATTTATATAACACATACAAAATAACAAAATATTTCACTTAAAGGTCGAAGAATGCATTTTAAAGTAAATGTTTTGTTGCGGCGACACGGTGGCTCAGTGGTTAGCACTGTCGCCTCACATTAAGACAGACACCGGTTCAAGTCCTGGTTGGGTCAGTTGGCATTTCTGTGTAGAGTTTGCATGTTCTCCCCAGGTTCGTGTGAGTGGTTTTCCCCACAGTCCAAAGACATATGGTATAGGTGAATTGAATAAGTAAATTGGTCGTAGTATATGTGTGTGAATGAGTGTGTATGAATGTTCCAGTACTGGGAAGGGCATCCACTGTGTAAAACATATGCTGGATAAGTTGGCAGTTCATTCTGCTGTGGTGACACCTGATTAATAAAGGGATTAAGCTGAAGGAAAATGAATGAATGAATGTTTTGTTGCTGGGAAGGTTCCATGTCTGGTGTTTTTCTTGTTCTATCTAAGCCGAGGTCGATAAACTTTAGGTCATGTTAACTCCAGGTGATAAGACAGTAAAGCAGGTCAGTGAGGAGTCAAAGGAAAGAATCCCATGCTTAAAACATGTCACTTTGAAGTTGATATACATGCTCCACCTGGTAATCTATTGCTGGTAATCTGTTGCTAAACATGATTGACTCAAAGAAGAGACTTCATAACACTCCAAATGGATCCTTCATTTCAAATTTCTGAATATGCAGGCAGGTTTTTTGGTCTCAAATGTCCTTTATTGCCTGGTGATTGGTCTTTGTAACCGAGCTTCTGTTGCTTTGGGATTGGTTGGTGTATGAGAAGCCCTCTGTGAAATTAGAGCAGGGTCAATCTTTCTTCGCCCCTTAAAGCAATCTTTTGATCATAGATGGAATGGATAGGGTGGCATATCACTGAGCGTATCCAATCATCTAACCTGAGACCAGCAGGGCATGACACAAAGTGGCCAGTCACCAGACCTGGCCAAGCTGTCTCCAGGTCAGTGATAGCTAATGTTTAAATCTGTTAGAGAGTCTGAGATGAGCATAAATGGACCCATCTGCTCGTAGGTTTGTGGGATAGCAGTGCGGTGTTGAGTGACTGTGGCGATGGGGTAACCTCATGATCCCCTGTGTTTGTGACCAGATGGAGAGGATCTTCTCATTTCTCAGAGCTATCTACCCCCATATGTCTGGAGAATGCCATGCCAAAATATGATATGCGTGATCCTCAGCAAATGATGTATGACTGCTCTTGATCTGCAGATTTTAAAGTGTATGTGTGGAAAGATGAAAGATAAAGAGCTCAGTGTCTTAGAGGCGGTTTAGCAAATAGGACATCAGGTCACATGAATCGCCGATAAAATTCCTCCTAGTTCTGCTCAAAGAGGGATATTGATGTTTGTTTGCTGCTCATGTGAAGCAAGGATTCTTTAACTAGAATGGGACAATTTATGGGATCTAAAAGGCCTTAAAGGGATAGTTGGCCCAAAAATGACAAATCTGTCATAATTTGATCACCCTTTACTTGTTTTAAAGGTTCTTTCTTCTGTTGAACACAAATGAAGATACTTTGAAAATGTTTGCAAACATATAACCATTGACTTCCATAGTATTTGTTGTTTTCTACAATAGATTGGTTTTCCAACATAGGCTCATTCTGAAAACATAACCCTATATATATTTCTGGAGATCGTGATTCATGTAGCCAGAAGTACGTATTGCTGCATTTTAATTTTTTAAACGAATGCTACGGGGCGGTATGATGCCGTTCCTTTTCGCACTTACCAGCTGACCGCTTACCTCCGTGTGGACGGCTTTCCTGCTGTTACCAGTTTGTCCAGTTAGCTCACCATGTACATTGGTGGACTTGAGATGCAGATAGAAGATGACCACGACAACGGGGTATGATTCTGGTGAAAAACGGTTCCAGAAAGCAGGTAAGACACAAACAGAAGCCAAAAAGTAAAATAATAATAAGTAAAATAAACAAGTAAATAACATGGTGAGAATGTGGTTAGGTGGGTGACACGGTGGCGCAGTAGGCAGTGCTGTCGCCTCACAGCAAGAAGGTTGCTGGTTTGAGCCTCGGCTGGGTCAGTTGGCGTTTCTGTGTGGAGTTTGCATGTTCTCCCTGGGTTCGTGTGGGTTTCTTCGGGTGCTCCGGTTTCCCCCACAGTCCAAAGACATGCGGTACAGGTGAATTGGGTAAGCTAAAATTGTCCGTAGTGTATGTGTGTGAATGAGTGTGTATGGGTGTTTCCTAGTGATGGGTTGCAGCTGGAATGCAACCACTGCATAAAAACATATGTTGGGTAAGTTGGCGGTTCATTCCGCTGTGGTTACCCCAGATTAATAAAGGGACTAAGCCGAAAAGAAAATGAATAAATGAATGAATGTGGTAAGATTGGAAAACATGGTAAAAATCAAACGAGGGCTTTTCTTTTTCTGAATTGCTTTTTGAATTTGTCGGTTGGGTTTAGGGAAGTGGATGGGAGCTGGTCAATCTGTGCTTTTTAAAACACTATTGGTTGGCTTTAGGGAAAGGGGGAGGGTGGGTCAGTCCATTGCTCGTTCAGTCAAACAGTCAGTCGACAGCACCCTCTGATGGATTTATGAGAGAACAGCAGGCGTGAATGGCACTCCCGAGACAAATTTGAGATCTCAAAAAGCATACACAGCGGCCTCTAGTGGATTCGCGAAAACAAAAACTGCAAAAAAAAAAAAACGTAGCTCCTGGGATGTATTTGACAGTCCAGAAATGTAGAGGTTCGTTTTCAGAATGAGCCTGGGTTGTGGTTTTCAGCTTTCTACAAAAATATCTTCTTTTGTGTTCAACAGAAGAAAGAAACTCATAAATGCCTGAAGAAACCCCTTGAGGGTGAGCAAATTGTGAATATAATTAAATTTTTGAGCAAACTACTTTAAGATTAACACACAAACTTGAAACCAGACTACAAAATTTAGCCACACTATTTAAATACAATTGAAAAGTAAAGTTCTTTATTGGCCTTGATGGTTCCATGAAGTATTATCAATATCCATGAAAGCATTTCAAGAAAGAGCACATAAAGTTCTTTAAAGATTTTTTAAAAAAAAAGTCTGGTTTGTTTTAACCAAAATTTGGGTCAATATTTGCTTGTGCTAATTCCATCACATACATTTTAACCCAGCCATTAAGTTGGTCCATATTTTAACTAAATTTGGGTTCAAACAACACAGAATGTTTTATGTAAAATTATCCTAAATATTTTAGAAACTGATTATTTTAAAGTTGATCTTCTTAGTATTCTTGCAAAACACCCTTTTATTTTTATCTGCTATCTTCCATAGTGGAGAGATCTGTCTACACATACTCGTTTATACACACACTCACACTCATGCACAAAGGTTCTACCTCCTCCCTCCATGCTGAGGATTCATCGGTCAGCGATTGTGAGAACTTCCTGTGACAGGAAAAGAGGAAGAGGAGGAGAGAGAAGAGAGGAGGAAGAAGTAAAGGGGGAGGAAGGGTAAATTTAGAAGTGGCAAAAAAGATCCAGCTAGCAGGAAATCAACATTGGCCGAGTTCATAGGACGTTCTCCCACGAGTTTATGTCTGTCTGTCTTTCTCTGGGTCTGGAGGCTGTAGTCTGCCTCTTTGTCTTGTTTTGTTTTTCTAAAAAATATTATTTTTTCATTTGATACACATGGAAGCACTTGGTGGAGTGAATACTGTATGAAATGAGAATCCACCACAAAGGCATATGATATTGTGACGGATACCGCCCAGACATCCTGTGTGCTGGACTCAGGTCACCATCCCATTGCAAAGGTCACAGGTCATGCATCCACTAGGCGGCTGGCACCAAGATATGAAGCAGATGGATAGTAGATTAAGGCTGATGGAGAGAGGAAGAGAGAAGGGAGGTGCTGGTGATGATTCCTGACTCCTTTTTGCATTAATCAAAGCTATTTGATGAAAGAACATGCTTTTCAGAGAAAGAAGCAAGAATTTGGTCTGTGGTGATTTTAAACAGATAGTTTGTTATTATAATATGTTTGCATATGACAATTATATCAACCATTAACTAACATGAGCTCTGGATTTTAACATCAGCAACTCCTATAGAGGCCAAACAATAGTATTGGTCACCACTAGGTTACTTTGTTCAATTCTTGATGATCATTTTATTTCTATCATGACTAAACTGTTGCTTAACTAATGAAGATGACCTATTACTTGCGTAACTGTTCACATCTTTGACATGTACAGGTCTTCTGGGATAAGGTTTTTGGCTTGGAAAAATACAATGTGTCATCATAATAAGAGGAAAAAGTGTAAGAACATCCAACTCTGTGAAGTAATACTGACGTCAATCTGCCTTTTAACACAATGTTGCTCCAGTTGCTCAATCCGATGTGTTTGTAACTGAAATTTATAGTTTCCTTTAAATATAAACGCATGTGCTTTACAATCAAGGAAGAATCAAAGGCTGTTTACTTTACTGGGGAGGTTCAACCTATTTCTCATTCTCTCTGAGGTCGAACGTTCGACATTCCGTGTGTGTGTGTTACAGGATGTAAGGCGTTCTCTGTGTTTGTGTTGGCGCTGAAGGCCTCCATTATCTGGCCTTGAACAAAAGGAGGTGTGTCCTATAAAGTGACCATGGCAACCGTGGAATGAGCCGCTCTTATTGGCTTCCCGTCAGCCTCGGAAAGGCAAGGGAAGTGCGGCCGCCGCCTGGCGCAGGGATCCGCACAGACTTGCGGGGAGAACTCAGGATGCGACGTGCACACACAAACACAACCTCTACACTTGTGGCCCATATTCGAACATTAAGCGCGGATGTGTGTATGGCTTTGGATGCTGAGATGGTGAAAAAACTGTGTGTCAGCAGCCTGAACTCATCTGCTTGACATCCAGCACTGTTAGAGAGTCAGAAACAACTGCTCAAGTGTGTTTACACTTATCTATCTTCATAAAGACAGCATGTTTAAGTGTGTTTGTGGGCGAACGGCTGTGATTAATGTACCCTGTAAGGAGTTTAACTCTATATTTTAGTATCCAATTACAGTGGCTCAGCATATATAAGTACACAAATCTTTCTTTTAAATTCATATTTTTAATAGGAAGCTATACAATATTATGTGCATATACATTAGATTAGTCAGTACTGAAGCCAAATCTGGAGTTTATCTACCAAAATAACTTATGATAACAGTCCTAAAACAAGTACACCCAAATTGATATGTTATAGAAAAATATTAAATACAAATTTTAAAAAGAGGAAAAATCAAGAGAAGCAAAAAAAAAAAAAAAAGAAATTAATAGAAATTTTGTAGGTTGTATTTTTATTTATTTTTCTATAATTATTTATTTTTTTTATAATATTTTTCTTGAATTTAATTGCATCATATTTCAATTTCTAAATATGTTTGGTGACTAAATATTATTTTAATAAATATATTTGTTTATTAACAGTTTAATAAATCTGTTTTGTTTAAATGCACCAAAATATATTGCCTATATTCACTGAGAAATGGATAAAAATATTAATTTTCAAAATGGGGTGTACTTAATTATGCTGAGCACTGTATATGTCATTTTAAAATTGAATTGTTAAGTAAAGTTAAGTAAAATTTATTAAATTAAAATTAAGTAAAGACTTGCTGATGGTTTCTGTTTCCTAGAATAACATTGTCAATAGAAATCAAACTGCTTTCCGCTAGTCAGTATGGTGCCCTTTTCGAAATTTAGTGTAATCTCTGCTGGAAACGCTCATTCAGAATTTCAGAGCATGTGAATTCCTGTTGGAATCAAGAGGGATCATTTGAGCATTGGTAAATGCTCCTCAGCAACATACGTTTTAGATGTTCCCCAATTTGACCTATCCACTTCAAGTCTTAAAGTGTCTGCTAATGGCATAATAAGCTGATTCAGGTGTGTTTGATTAGGAAGAGTTCAACAATGTCTAGTGTTGGGGTCACTGTGGGAATGGACCCTTTTCACATTTCCGAGTTTCTCAGTAGCGAAAGGCATCATAGCTGGGTAAACTTAGAGCGCAGTGAATGGGAGAGTACAACAAATCTTTTTTTACAACACTATTTGCTGAAATAATAAAAAAAAAAGTCCACGATGGTGTTATCAAGACCTTCAGAAAAAGGAAAAAAATAGTGTGAGACTGATAACCGCAGCCAGAAGAGAAAACAACGTCAAATTTACTCTCAGTCGCATAGATGCTGCATTAGAAACACCTAACATAATTCGTTTTTTGTCATTTGATGCAAAGATGATATAATACACAAGTCTCAAACTCAATTCCTGGAGGGCCGCAGCTCCGCACAGTTTTGCTCCAACACTATCAAACACAGCTGATTTAAATAATCGAGGTGTTCAAAAGAGTCATGAACACCTTCATTAGTTGGATCAGCTGTGTTTGATCAGGGTTGGAGCAAAACTGTGCAGAGCTGCGGCCCTCCAGGAATTGAGTTTGAGACCTATGATATAATACATTCATAAATTCATATAAATGTTCATATGATTAAAAAAATATATATTTAAAACTTTCAAGGATTTAAGATTACGATGACCGTTAAAGGCATCATAACAGTCTTGTGAAAAGGGTCGGAAAAAACTTGGGTTGGGTCTTAGACGCTTCTCCTGAAAAAAAGGCCCCAGTAATCTCTCACGTCTCTGCCTGATTTTTGTGATGCCGTCTCTGGGTAGAGATCCTTATTTACTATTGGTGTGAGACAGGCACCTTTTTTGTAATCAGACGGGGGAGAACTTGCCAATGAAAGGAAAAGCCAGTCGGTGAGACACTGCTGTGGAGTCTGTGTGTTTGTGTTTCCCTCCATCATTTACATTTAAATGCATAACATTCTTGCAGCTGGATGATCTTCAGTGGTGCCTAGCAGCTAGCACACATCTGTAGACTCACACAGGAAGCCGCAGCACTTATTACAGACCATTCCAGAAAAGTGTGTCATTATTTTAAGTGTAGGACATTCCTTAAAGTTCATGAACTCCAAAAAAAAAGAGTGCTTCTAGGCAAAATTCTGTCAGTTGCTTGAGAGAAATCCCATTACATTGATGTGGATTCTTGAGAAAGGAATGGAGATACAGTTGTGTTTCTTCACCATGGCTGTTCTTGCTGTCAAAGCACGTTTTGAAATACTCCTTCTCTGATGTTGTCTTCTTCTCTCTCCAGCAGTCGAGGACCTCCCTTATCGCGTGCCTTTGTTGTTGTCATGCGTGCCGTCACTCTCACGCTTGTTCGAGTAGGGAGTCACGTATCCCCGCTAGTAGAGACAGAGTCTGTGTCCTTTCCTCTGGGCAAAGTCGGCAGTGTCTTTTTACACACGTCTTTCTCTCACGTCTCTTTCATTTAGCCCATCCTAATCCCCGGCCTCTTTTTCTTTCTGCTGAAATGATGGGGAACCTGTCTCAGGTGGTCTTGTCAGTTGTGCACGGCATCATCGCAATTAGAATAATTGGAATTTTAGGAGTTGGAATTTGTGCAATTAGCCGGAAAGAAAAGCGAGAGGTCCCTTTCTGCTGATTACAGCCTATTGTGTGCTGTAATTGTGTAGATTGTACTTGTGATAGACCGCAGCAGATTTGGTGGAGAGAGGCATTAGCTGTATTACACCTTTAGAGGGCACTGATAGGGTCTCTGCTGCACTTTAACACCACCACAAAAAGAGTTTAGATGCTTTTTTTTCCCATCCAAAACGTGCATTAACTGATCCCCCTGGAGCAACCTGAGGTTAAGTGTGTTACTCAAGGGCACAATGGCTATCAGGAATGATTGCGATCTTAGTAACTCGCCAGTTCCTGCGTCATGCCTGCTTGAGTTCATTTCAGCAATCTTAGAGATCTTTATCTGCCCATTCACCATCACATAGTCCAGTAAACACACAGTATGACTGGGACTGCTTTTACAATACTCTAGCTTTGTAATTTCATACTGCACTTTGGTTTCGTATATACATTTTTTAAGCAAGTACATACACAGAGCAAGTGTTGCTAGTCTAATCGCCCCTAGTGACAGAATCACAGTTAAACCCCTAACTCTGACACCTTGCTGTGTGAAATGGACCTCCAGAACGAGTCAAGATGCTTTCGGTGGTGTTTGCCATTTGCCATGTGGCATCTAAAGTGTCATTCACAGTTAATGGACAGGGATGTGGCGCCTCTCCACTGCTCCTACAATAGTTCAGAGTGTTTTAAATGGTCACTTAGCACTGCTGTCTAAAACGTTGCACTATAGTGCCAGGTTGACAAGTCAAGAACCTGAGCTTAGAACAACGTGAGGGGATGAGTTTTTCCAATCAAAGATTTGGTGATGAATGTTTCATCGTACTGTTTTTGTATAAAATGATCCATCCTAAATGTCAATCTCCCTCTCTGTGTTACAGAAATTGAGGCGAAGGAGGCGTGTACATGGCTGAGGGCTGCAGGTTTTCCACAGTATGCTCAGCTTTATGAAGGTAGGACTACTGTCTCTCTGATATATTATATATATATATATTATATATACATTGATCAGTTAAGCTTTATCCAGCGCATCTTTAGCATGCATTTTCTTTTAAAAACAAATTAGAATGGTGTGGCTTAATGGTCAATCCATGCACTCATTGTGCTAATTCCTAGACTTGGGGGCTTTGGCCTAAAATAAAAATCTCAATTAATAGAACGCTTGAACTCAATTACTCAATTAATGGGTGATTATTTTGTTTATTTATTTATTTATTTTGCCCTCATAGTTCACTGACAAGTTTTGTACAGTACATATGCTCACATATTACAAATGAGAGATTTCTGAATGAAGGGTGAGTTACTTAATTTTAAAATAATTGAAGCACACTATCTACTATCTATGATTTTTTATTGAACATCAGCATTGAACAACTGTAATTAAAACACATATTTCTAAAACCAAGTCACTTTTCATTCATTCCTTCATTCATTTTCTTGTCGGCTTTGTCCCTTGCGGGGTCACCACAGTGGAATGAACCACCAACTTATCCAGCACGATTTTACGCAGCGGATGTCCTTCCAGCCGCAACCCATCTCTGGGAATTTCCACACACACACATTCACTACGGACAATTTAGCTTACCCAAATTACCTGTACTGCATGTCTTTGGACTGTGGGGGAAACCGAAGCACCCGGAGGAAACCCACGCGAACGCAGGGAGAACATGCAAACTCCACACAGAAACGCCAACTGACCCAGCCCAGCCGAGGTTCGAACCTGCGACCCAGCGACGTTCTTGCTGTGAGGCAACAGCACTACCTACTGCGCCACTGCGTTGCCCCAAGTCACTTTTTATTTATGAAAATAAATAACTGGCTCTTTTGAAAACAAAATAAAAAAGTTTTTTTTTTATGTTTTTCATATTAAAAGTAGAAAATAAGCAGCATCTCTTCTAAATACAATAACTCTTGCATATTTTAAACAGTGCATTTCTTGCATCTTCTGTAAACAAATGTTTTAATTTAAATAACAAGTTTAATGTGATTGAAAATATGCCGTCTCTGCCGCAGCTTCCAATCATCCATGTAGGGCAAAGTAACACAAAAGTAACTAACAGAGCGGGGTCACGTGACTCCACACACGGCAGGGTAAGAAATTGAAAAAAAATCAACCTGGAAAAATTTGATCGATTATAGATTCTCAATGTCGATTCCGATTACTTTTTCGACTAATCACCCAGCCCTATTAATTCCCTAATTTCCCTCTCGTTTTCCCACTTTCTCTCAATCATTTCTTGTTCTTACTGTCCCTGTAAAGTAATAAAAGGGTTTTAAAAGAGTCAAGATGATATCCTTCTTAAGCCCGATTTACACGGGCCTTCAGCGTTAACGCTTGACAGAGGGTGTGTCTGAAGTTTGGGCTGACACGATCATCATAGCAGCAGCAGCCAATTAAAATAGCCCGCAATTGGCTACTGTCTGAGCTGGTGTATTTGCATAAAGCGATCTGATTGGCTGACGCTTCAATTGCCGCTTGAAAAGTTGAGAAATTCCCATCTTCTGCAGCGAGCAACACCACTGAAGTGGCGCCGACAGATCCACAATGCACTTCGGCAATGCCTGGCGCAACCCGTTCAAAGTGAATGGAAAGTGTTGACGCCCCACAAGAATGGGGCATTAAAAAAAAGAATTTTAACTACTGAAGATGTACAACTGTTAACTGCCAACTTAACTTTGACCTTTGTTTACAATTTATTTTCTTGAATTTTGCAATAAAAATAATAATATTAATAATAATAATAATAATAATAACAATAATAACAATAATAATAATAATAATAATAATAATAATGATAATAATAATAATAATAATAATAATAATAATGCTTTTGTTACGGAACAATGTTGTTTCCCCTGAATATTTGAGCTATATTTAATTTAGTCCTGTTATCATTGTCATTGTCTCTATCTTATTTTCATACAATTAAGCAACACCTAAGGTGTGTTAATGATTCGGCTGAGGTG
This sequence comes from Danio kyathit, assembly GCA_903798195.1. NCBI lineage: Eukaryota > Metazoa > Chordata > Actinopteri > Cypriniformes > Danionidae > Danio > Danio kyathit. Next base: position 22,225,683 of record LR812519.1, on the reverse strand, counting down.
GCACTGTGTTTTATATAAGAGAAATTGCTGTGATTTACAACTGATAATGCCACACTTTAGTTGTCCAATATCACACACTTACCTACTTGACCTACTGATTCCCGCCATCGTGCCATGTGTGAGGTGTGTTATCAGTTTTAGAAATCTGAATTGTGTGGCCAAGCTTTTATGATTTCATCACTATAGATAAGACTGAGCCAGTACAGTAAGGTAAAAGGTCTTCACAAAGAAAAACAAATTGCCATAGGTTACAAATGCACGCACACATTGACGTGTTTAACCTTGAAAAGTTATGACTTTGAGTTGCCCTAAAAATCTAATTAATGAGCTTGAGTTGTTAAAGACTCAGTTAATAATGACAGTCTAAGGGTCGCTGAGCACCTATTGTGATTCCAGCACCCCCTTTCTGCATACACACACCTCCCACTGTTGGCCGCTGCAGTATTGCAGCTGTGTTTGTTTGGCTGGCTAAGACGTACTTCCTCTACCATTTCAACACCGGAGGAGGGGAGGTTTATGTGTGTGTGCATATGATGGATAGCACTCGTTTCACTTGCTGCCAACAGCTCACTTCCATGCATGTCATACTGTTTACTGGGCCTCCATCTTTTTTATATTTTTATATATATACTTTATTTTTATTTCTCTTTTATTTCTTAAGGAAGAAAAATGAAAAAAAAAAAGATAAATAATAAATAAATAAACAAATTCAAATGACAATAACACACTGTAACTTTCCAAAACAGTTGTTTTAGAATGAATCTCTGTCCTTCTCTTTCTCAGACGGTCAGTTCCCGATTGAGATTTCCTCAGTTACCAGAGATCACGACTTCTTGGATCAAGATGCCATAGAAGCCTTGTGCAGGTGAGACACATGCATTTATCAAAAGACAAGGATTTTTAAGCTAATTTTAGGCAGAGTTTAAAACTCCTAAATGCATTTTGCATGTTTAAAGTGATACTTTATCCAAAAATTAAAATGTACCCACTATGTACTCACCCACAAGTGATTCCAAATCTTTACGAGATTCATTAATCTGTTAAACTCTAAAGAATATATATTTTTTAATTCAATTCATGTTTATTTATATAGCACTTTTACAATGTAGATTGTGTCATACAGCTTAAGATAGAAGAAATATTTAATATTTCCTTTATATTCAAGGTCTTTTACTTAGTCACTCATGTAGCTGGTCTCTGAGGTCTTCTGCAAAGACCTTTTAGCCATTCCCAGAACTCGTCTTAAGACTAAAGGTGACCGTGCCTTCTGTGTTGTGGCCCCAAGGCTCGGGAACTCTCTCCCTATAGCACTGAGAACTCTGCGACTCTTTTTATAAAGCATTTAAAGACACATCTTTTTAGTCAAGCTTTTAGTGTTTCCATACTTGGATTTTTAACTTGTTTTAATATGTTTTATTTTATTGATATGTGCTCTTTTAGCTGTTTTCTGGTTTTCTCTTATTGTAAAGCACTTTGTGACTTCCCTTCCCCTTACCCCTACCCCTCGTTTTGCGCATCCACGCAAGGGGTAAATTTTGAAGCCCTTCTCCTTCACACTCTGTTTCAAGGGGGAAGGGGTAGGAGTACAATAATAGAATTGGGATTGGGCCTTAATGTCTGTAAAAGGTGCTATATAAATAAACCATAAAAGCTAAAAACCTGTAACTATTGACTTCTATAGTAGGTAAATAAATACTATGGAAGTCAATGCTTACAATTTTCCAGATTTATTCAAAATATTTTATTTTATCTTTAATATTTTATTTGTGTTTTTTTGTGATTTGAAGAACGAAAGAGTTTTGGAACAAGTATGGGATGATTATTTGATAACAATATTCAGTTTTGGGTGAACTATTCAATTCACCTTTATTTCTATAGCGCTTTTACAATGTAGATTGTGTCAAAGCAGCTTCACATAAAAGATTATAGTAAATTGAAACAGTGTCAGATCAGTTTTCAGTGTTTAAGTTCAGTTTAGCTCAGTTCAGTGTGGTTTATTCACTACTGAGAGTCCAAACACTGAAGAGCAAATCCATCGATGCGCAGCTCTACAGATCCCAAATCATGCAAGTCAGTGGCGACAGCGGCAAGGAAAAAACTTCACCAATTGGTGAAAGTGAAGATTTAAAAAACCTCGAGAGAAACCAGGCTCAGTTGGGCAGTTTAAACTATCAGGCTCAGTTTAAACTATCCCTTTAAAATAGAGACAATCCACACAGATTCTTAGCTTTATTTTACAGTGTCCTTACTATTGTGGACAGAGTAATATTAACATGTTTACATTGTTAGAGTATGGTTCAATTGCATTAATTATTTACTGTTATTACATGAAACAAGGACACTGTAAAACAGTGTGTCAGACTTCAGTTTGACATTTAAAAAACATTTAAAATGTCAAACTTATTAGCTTAGAATAATTTAAAGAAAGAAAGAGAAAGTGAAGGCCTCAACGTCTACACTCATAGCAGGGTCCGTCATAGACCAGCTGGAACTGAGACATCTGGAAGCCATTTTCTGGTGCCAGCCCCCTGATGTAGACAAACACACATTCCCCCCCAACTCAGGGTCACATGACACCAACCAGGTGGCTTCTAGGATAAGCTTTCCGTCTCTTTTGTTGTATTGTTGTCGCCACTCCAGATTTCTGCCTCCTTTTTTTTCTTTTCTTCCTTTTTTATTCTCGGCCAGTATGTCTTCCTCCTTAATCTAAAGTTTATCCCTTAGCAGCTCATTATCAGGCTTGACTGCCGCCTCTCTCATCTTCTTTTCATCATTTTCTATCTTCTTCTGTATCTCTATCTCTTGCTCCACCTCCTCTCACTCCCCCTATCTCTTTCTGTCTCTGTCCAGGGATTTGACTCTGGCAAAGACTGTTTGTAGGCTAATGACTGGATTTAGCCTTTGTTTGTGACCCCATGGTCCTTTTCAATGCATCTGCTTGAAAAAATGACTGTGACTGTTTTACTCACTTGTCTGTATGTGTGTATTGCAGGAGACTGAACACCCTAAACAAGTGCGCTCTTATGAGATTAGAGATCACCCCTCAAAGAAAGAGAGTAAGTGTTTTGTCAGAAATCCCTTTCCCTTTATTTTGCTGAATTATTTCACTCTTATGTCAAGTCAGATATCCTAAGAGCCTATAACTTACGTTTGCTTTGCGTGATGGCTAATTATGAGGAAATGTAGAATGTCCAAATTAAGGGTTGTCGTTAACTCCTCTCCTTCTTTTGATTTTCTTTACTCTTGTTTGTCATGTTTTTTCTCACCATACGCATCCTAAAACCCCCTCCATACCATAAAAGGAAGAGAATGCACAGTCCGCCACTCTGTCGGCGTGGTTTAAGAGCGAGTGTGTATAGTCTAAGACTGCCCCAAAGCCATGAGTCAAACTACATGCAGGTCTAGAATGCAACAACAAACAAGCCAACTATGTAATCACAACAGGGAGCTTAGGAAGATAACCGTCATGTCTCACTGCGGCTTCTTTTTCTGTTCTTAAAACTTGTAAGTCAGAACAATGACAGCTTTGTCAAGTGTGCGTCCTGTTAAGAAAGCTGATGACCCTTTAGTGTCATCTTGTGTTGATGGAGTCAAAGGTAAAGGTCAGGAGATGACTTGAGGAAGTGATCTGCCCTTTTCAAACATACAAGCAGAAACCATTCTTGGAATGCATTGATCTGTTCAGGTGGCCTCTGTAGAGTCCTCCTCTTCCTCATCTTCCTGTCCATGCAGCTTATTTTCAAGTCAAAACAGTTTTTTTGAATTAATGGTGGATTTTGTGGTGGGCAGTGAGGAAACGTTGCACCCCTGGTCTTCGTTTCTTCTGATCAAAGGCTTGCCCTCAGGGGCCATAAAATAACAACCCAAGTTTTACGGACTTTCGTCGCCTCCGTTATTATGAACCGTGAATGAGACACCTCTGGATCCCGCGACCCCCTGTTAACCGGCCAGCTAGTTTTGCTTTTGCTGATTAGTCAAGGCTCTAGGACAAAAAGTCTGTTCAACAGCTAAAATCATATGAACTAGCTCAACTGAATACAATTGTCAACCAATTCTGTATTTTAGATTTAACTAAATTAACTCCCTAATCTGTTTGGAAAATTACATCATCATTTTAATGGGCTGTGATCTATACAGCTAAAGTTAATGACAGAGATCCGACATTACAGCAAAAACATGTATTTGACATATCTAATTCCTTTGTCCAGGAGTCCATCACAGTATATGTGGTTCTCCAGGCTTGCTTGAGGTGATTGCATTGATGGGGGATGGGACCAGACCTGCCCTCTCAGGCTGGGGTGTGAACCCTGAGAGCTGGTCTGGAATTTTGTGTCCACCACCCCCTTCCTTCCATCCCTACCGCCCTGAGGGAGAAGATAGATTAACCCGAGTAAAGCAGAGAGGGGGAATGGTGAACATGTGACTGTGCTGTGACATAGCTAAGCCAACCACAATAAAAGCTTTTTTTTTTTCATTTAGTGGACCCAGGTTTCAGGAATATGACGCCTTGTGCCTATAAAGCTTGAAGGACTGAGGAGACCAATTCCTCACAATGATTCATTAAATTAAGGGAATGAATCAGATCATGTTTGACACAATTAAAAAAAGTGTTGCTATAATTGTTTTCCATATTGTTTCAGAGTGAGGACTCTGATGAGGATGAGCCATGTGCCATAAGTGGCCGTTGGACTTTCCAGCGAGACAGCAAGCGCTGGTCTCGCATGGACCAGCTGGACCTGGATGTATTCTCCCCTCCTGCAGGCGACACTGGCTCCTTCACTGCATTCCTATCCCAAGATGAGCATTTTGTCAGAGGGCCCCTTCAAAAGGAGGGTGTTAATGCCAGTGTGGAGAGCATCTTAACGGACCTTAGCGAGCAGCCAGAGGTGGGCTCTCTGCACAGCGCTGGTAGTGGAGGTCGAGGAGGATCCCTGAGTACAACTGTACCATCCAGTCCTGCTACAACCATCTCCAATGCTAATACAGCCACCACAACAAGGGCGAGCTCAGTTGCCAGCGTCTGTTCTTCTGGAACATCAGGTGCCAATGAAGACTCCATGTCTGATGGGCTTCCATCGCCCCTGGAACGTGGTACCTTTGCTTTTGATGTAAAACCAAACTTGATAAGTAGTGCAGCTGAAAAAAGCACACGGTCAAGAGCAAAGAGCTTCCTAAAACGCATGGAAAGTTTACGTCTACGCACCAGTAGCAATGCAGCCTCCAAGCGCAAGAAGAAAGGTGTTCCTGGGCATGGTAGGTTGGAGATCAGTGGGCCGGTGCTAAAGGAGGGTCTTGATGAAGACAAGCTGCGTCGCCTTAACTGTGTTGACATTGCGACTCTAGATCGAAATGCAAACCGAAATCGAAGCATCTCCTATTCAACGCAAACAAGCAGTGGGAGTGCAGGGAGTAGCCAATCAGAAGCTAGCAGTGGGAGTGCTGTAAGTACGCCCAGTCCAGTCTCAAGAGCACGTAGTCACAGCACAGCAGCCGGGTCCAGCAAGAGAGGTGGGATGTATTTAGAAGGTTTTGACCCATTTAACTTTGTTGTGCTGCAACCTTCTGAAGACCAAGATGTAAAGGAGACCCATCAGACCCAAAATAAGAGGAAGGAGCCCAGCTCAACTGATGAGAACAATCGACGCAACCGTCAAAGTTCAGATAATAGACAAATGGAGGAAGAAGAGACTCCAGAAGAGGAAGGAGGTGTGATTTTCTTCTATTTGCCTGAAGGCCACAAGCCTGGCACTTTTCCTAAAGCACTTGCGGATGGAGGATCCTATCGTGGTGTTGACAACATAAGTCGCCGCCCACCCCGGAGGGGCTCTTCTGCCTCACTAGACAGTCGAATGAGTATCTATGATAATGTTCCTTTCTCGGAAGTGGGAGATGATGAGGACGAAGTAGAAGGAGAGGAGGAACCAAAACTGGAGGATGTGTTAGAGCGAGTCAGAGGTCTGCAGCAACTGGTCAATGAATGGCCAGAAACAGGAATTGGGGAAGAGGAGGAGGATGAAGAGGAAGAGGAAGGAGATTCAGATTCAGCCCTTGACTCTGCATCTCCTTGTCCATCATCTCCACTGCAGAACCGCTTAGAAGAGACCGAGAATGGCAGCGACCAGGACAGCACTGGAAACCCACTAGCGGATAGAGATGAAACACTCAGCTCACGTGAAAGATGTGACTCTGGTGTTGAAGCATCACTTACTCGAGCCAACAGGTGAAGCTCATACACACACACATACACAGGCAAAAACAAACAAACACACAAACAGAGTAGTTTTATGTTTTCTTATTGGCAATTTGACCAAACTATTCCTGTAGCAGTTTAAAGCTTTGGCAGAACTCTGTGGAAAGCTATCATGCCAATATAGCACATTGAATTAAGGCACAGGGAGGGAGCGAGGGAGTGAGAGAGCATGTCAGAACGGCTCTCCTTACATAACAAGGAATACTTGAAGGATACAGATTCCTAGTGGAATGCGCCACAGGAATTCTAACAGCCCCCACCTGGTGATAGAGGCCTTGATTAATCCCTGTTATCTGCAGCTGATCCTTTAGCTTTTAGTGTTTATGTGTGTATACACAGTATGTGCAAGTCAAGGTACTTATTCACATTGCACTGTGTACATGTGAGTCTGTGTGTTACCATAATAAATATTGTGTGGTTCCTGTAGTGCAGTTTATAAACACTGATTTATGTGTGCATAATGTCTATGTTTGGAACATTTTGTGATTGCTTGAGCTTGGTTAGGTGTAACATATGTATGAATGTTTGTGTTACAGAACTCAGAAACTGCGCTGGCCAAGTTTCCAGAGCTCCCACAGGCCAAGTCTGTCATCAACAGTGCTACAAGTTGGATGTCAGTCAGTTCTGCAGATGAACCTACTCCAGAAATACAGCCTTCTCAAACTTACTGCTCTACTGGAGAGATACACACCCACCAACAAACATGGCTTCAGCTGGTGAGGACTCTCTCTCACTTCCATTTTCCCCCTTTCCTTTCTTTCCATTGGGGTCAGTGATCCTATGGTTTTATAGTCTGATAAAGTCTGGTTCCTGTTATTCTTGTGCTCATTCACAAAACACACACACACACACACACACAAACCTGCACATCGTCACATGAATAAGAATGTGTCTATTTGTATTACCACCATACAATATACACTCACTTTATTAGGTACACCTTACTAGTATAGGGTTGGACCCCGTTTTGCCTTCAGAACTGCCTCAATCCTTTGTGACATAGATCCAACAAAGTACTGGAAATATTCCTCAGAGATTTTGGTCCATACTGACATGATAGTGTCACGCAGTTGATGCAGATTTGTCGGCTGCACATCCTTGGCGCAAATCTCCCGTTCTACCACATCCCAAAGGTGCTCTATTGGATTTGGATCTGGTGACTGTGGAGGCCATTTGTGTACAGTGAACTCATTGTCATGTTCAAGAAATTTGTCTGAGATGATTTGCGCTTTATGACATGTCGTGTTATCTCGCTGGAAGTAGCCATCAAAAAATAGGTCCACTATGGTCATAAAGAGATGGACATGGTCAGCAACAATACTCAGGTAGGCTGTGGCGTTGACACGATGCTCAATTGGTACTAATGGGCCCAAAGTGTGCCAGGAAAATACCCCCACACCATTACACCACCACCACCACCAACCTAAACCGTTGATACAAGGCAGGATGAATCCATGCTTTCATGTTATTGATGCCAAATTCTGTCCCTACCATCTTAATATAGCAAAAATCGAGACGCATCAGACCAGGCAACGCTTTTTCAATCTTCTATTATCCAGTTTTGGTAAGCCTGTGCGAATTGTAGCTTCAGTTTCCTGTTCTTAGCTGACAGTAGTGGCACCCGGTGTGGTCTTCTGCTGCTGTAGCCCACCCAACTCAAGGTTCGACATGTTGTGCATTCAGAGTTGCTCTTCTGCATACCTCGGTTGTAATGAGTGGTTATTTGAGTTACTGTTGCCTTTCTATCAGCTCAAACCAGTCTGGCCATTCTCCTCTGACCTCTGGCATCAACAAGGCATTTGTGTCCACAGAACTGCCACTTTTTGGATATTTTCTCTTTTTCGAACCATTCTCTCTACCCCCGTAAAGATGGTTGTGCATGAAAATCCCAGTAGATCAGCAGTTTCTGAAATAATCAGACCAGCCTGTCTGGCAGCAACAACTATGCCATGTTCAAAGTTACTTAAATCATCTTTCTTCCCCATTCTGATGCTCGGTTTAAACTGCAGCAGATCGTCTTTACCATGTCTACATGACTAAAGGCATTGAGTTGCTGCCATGTGATTGGCTGATTAGAAATTTGTGTTAATGAGCAGTTGGACAGCCTAATCAAGTATGAAATGAATGCAGACACACAGCGTCTGTTGGAAAGACAAATATGCTGTTGCACAGATGTCCACACATGTTTGTTTCACTTTATCCAATCTGCTCAGAGCCATTGTTTGCTGCCTGACTGTCTGTCTTTTTTGCTGTAAAGCTGTTTCCAGCTTTTAGTGGCTCCTGAGCTTCTAGAGTTTTCCTATTAAACACACTTGCAAACCAGCATCCTGTTGACACATACTGTGTGCATACAGGAACTTATATAGAACTGCTTATATAATCTGACAATAAATTACTACTATGCAATAAGTAGCAAAAGAACCGACATGTAAAGTCCCTTATTGTTAACAGTTGGCATTACAAAGTGCCACTTTGTGGTTTTTAATGTCACTTTGTATTTACATGCATACATTTTCTGTGCCTTTTACAGGGCTGTTCCTAAGTTTATGAAGCGGATCAAGGTTCGCGACTACAAGGACAGGAGTGTGTTTGGCGTTCCACTGCAGGTGATAGTTCAAAGGAGCGGACAACCCCTGCCTCAGAGCATTCAGCAAGCCATGCGTTACCTGCGGAGCCAATGCCTCGACCAGGTGAGAGATGACAGACGTGCACGTATGCAAGTACACACACGCTGAAACATACTTCAAAGCTTACATAAAAATAAAAAAAAACACGTCATAGCATACCTGCCTTTGGTTTGCACAGTGGTATATTCAGTCCCCTATAGACACCAAACTCTAGTCTGATTATTTGTTATTAAAACAGGCAAGAGAAAAAACACAAAGTCTGGTCAAGGTCACAACCTAGTTAACTGATCTCTATTTGAACAGCTGTTTAGTTGCATGTACCCTGTTGTGTTTCTACATACAACAGGGCCATATTTAAGCACAAGACATCTGTTGTTTTATCACCACATGCTTGCGTCCAGCACGTTCTGTCTAACTTTGCACGTACAAAATAACCTCAAAAGGCCTGAAAGTTCTGCATATCTGCTAGTTACATATTACCACAATTAGCTACATGGTTGACATTCCATTCCATGGGTGTTTATGAGAAAGCAAGTGATCTATGGACTAAAGAGAAGTCTCTCTCTCACACACACACACACACACACACTCTCTGGTGTCAGATGGAAAGACTACTTAGCAATTTACATAATTATTAAACCATTAGGCATCTACATATCTGGGTTACATAAGAAGCGGTAGGGAGTTTTTCCTAAAGATTCCTTTCCTTTGTTTGGAAATCTCAGTCATGCTGGTTATCAATCTCTTTAAGCTGTCAGCTTGAAAAAGAAACAAAGCTAATACAAATGCATTGTGGAAATGAGGAAAATAATACAATTGAAGATGTAAATTCAGGATGGGTGGCACTGTGGCGCAGTGGGTAGCGCTGTCACCTCACAGCAAGAAGATCACTGGTTCAAGGCCCGGCTGGATTAGTTGGCATTTCTGTGGGGAGTTTGCATGTTCTCCCCATGTTCGCGTGGGTTTCCTCCAGGTGCTCCGGTCCAAAGAAATGCACTGTAGGTGAATTGGGTAAGCTAAATTGTCCCTAGTGTATGTGTGTATGTCCTGGTCTTCCAGGTTGGGGGTTGAACTTTGCGTTAATGACCCACCTCGTAAAAATTAGATGTTCCGAAACACCAACATGGTGCGGCTAAATATCAACTTCAATAAAAACAAACCTGGGAGTAAGAATATTCTAAACGTATTTCTAAATCTTTCTCAACAGGTGGGATTGTTCAGGAAATCAGGGGTGAAGTCGCGAATCCAAGCCCTTCGCCAAATGAACGAATCATGTGGCGCTGTTGGGGGAGGAGTCAACTACGAGGGCCAATCGGCTTATGACGTGGCTGACATGCTAAAGCAGTATTTCCGAGACCTTCCAGAGCCTCTGCTTACCAGCAAACTGTCTGATACCTTCCTGCAGATTTATCAATGTAAGAACACACACCTTTTCTCAGAAGACCACACACTTGTACTGACATAAACCTGTACGAAATGTACTCGCAAACATTCATATCTGGGTTTTCGAAACAACAACTCAAACATTAAAAGAGCCAGGCATTTCATATCCCAAGGGCAACTCATAACTACACAAAGACTGTACTATACTGTAGTAGATGCCTGTTTTTGGGTGGATGAATCATTCCGAAAGGGTAAAGAAATCTAAACAAGTTCAGGAAATAGCTGTCAAATGACGTTTTGGCACCTATAAATCAGAATGTGAATCACTGCCAGCACCAAGTTGTAACTCACAAGTGGTCTAGTGTGTATTTACCGCAGCTATTTCACACCACATGCACTCACTAAAATGTGTGCGTGCTCACCTCGAAGATCAGAATCTCGAACAACTCCAAACACGTACATTACTCTGGCGAAGTTTTTAGATGCCAGGGTACACGCTTGAGAAATTTTGGATGGTTTGAAGCAAATATTTTCTATTGATTTACCTAATTTTATATTTATCTGTTTTCCATTTAGTCATGGCAATACAGCTGAATTTTATAAACATGGAACATTCTGAGCATTATGAATTTAAGACTTGCTGTTCTGATTTAAGACATTTTACTATCTCAATTCACAGAAAATCAATTGTAGATATTTTAAGACTTTAACTCCAGCAGAAACTCTGTTATATTATATAATATATTACATATTATGGTTCATTGTTCTTCCTTGGACAGCCCGGAATAGATTTTGTAGAGACAAGATGTCTTGCACCTCACATTAAGACACAATAAGGAGCATTATAACTCCAGATTTTCAAGAAAATTGTTTGATTAAAGTGGTCTGTTACCACAACCAAAATTATGAGGAAAACAGCCAGCACAAATATGTCTCTCAGGCTATATAGCTGACCCCAACCACAAGGGAGGTCTCCGCATCCCACACAGAAAAGCAAGGGCTTGTGTGCCTGTTTTGTGCTCACACAGGGTCTTTTATTCCCAAGGGCGAAAATAACAGACATCATCTGACGAACACTCACACACAATTCCATCAGTGCCATTTCCACGCTTTGCTTTTCAAAAGCCACTTTGCATGTATGAAAAGTTTAGATGCAAAAATGTTCACCTAATATTTGCATTTTTCTTAGCCTCATATGTTTATCTTTAGTTATTTCAAGTTAACGGTGATGAAATAATCCATAAAATAATTACTGAACTTAGTAACTGAGAAAAATGCTAATTTTAGAAGAAAATTTCAGGTGGCATTTAGAGGTTTTTGTATCTGAATTCTTCATATGCTGAACATACAGATATGCACTAAATGTCAGTCTGGTTAGTTTATATTTTCAATTTCTGAAGTTTGACGACCTCTCCCTGATTTGGACTAACTCCCTTCCTTCCTTCTCTGAATGACATAATCAAAAAGAATAGGGCTGTGGGTGTATTTATTGTACTAACATATTGTATTTTTAGATTAAATATTTAAAACATGTGTGCAAAAAAAAAGATCAGTTATTAATTTGCACATTGCACATTAATACTACATAAATATGTAAATGCACCAAATTTAGCCAACTCAACTTTTTTTTTCCAAATAAATTCTAGTTCTCATAACCTATTTTTTTTCTAGTTCTCATAGCTTATTTTTCTAGTTATCATAACTTTATTTTGTGGTTATTGCAACTTATCTTTTTAGTTCTTGTATTAGACTTTCTTCTTCTCATAACTTACTTGTCTAGTTATCATAACTTCTAGTTCGCATAACTTATTTTTTTCTAGTTCTCATAGCTTATTTTTCTAGTTCTTATAACTTAGTTTTGTGGTTATTGCAACTTCTTTTTTTCTAGTTCTCGTAACTTGACTTTCTTCTTTCTTATAACTTAATTGCCTAGTTATCATAACTTCTAGTTCTCATAACTAATTTTTTTCTAGTTCTCATAACTTAATTTTGTGGTTATTGCAACTTATTTTTTCTAGTTCTCGTAACTTGCCTTTCTTCTTCTCACAACTTACTTGTCTAGTTATCATAACTTCTAGTTCTTATAACTTTTTTCTAGTTCTCATAACTTATTTTTTTTCTAGTTCTCATAACTTAATTTTGTGGTTATTGCAACTTATTTTTTCTAGTTCTCGTAACTTCACTTTCTTCACATAACTTGTCTAGTTATCATAACTTCTAGTTCTCATAACTCATTTTTTTTCTAGTTCTCAGCTTATTTTTTTTTTAGTTCTCACAACATAATTATGTGGTTATTGCAACTTAACTTTTCTAGTTCTTGTAACGTTACTTTCATCTTCACATAACTTTAATTGTTCAGTTATCATAACTTCTAGTTCTTATAACTTTTTTCTAGTTCTTATAGCTTACTTTTCTAGTTCTCATAACTTAATTTTGTGGTTATTGCAACCTAATTTTTCTAGTTCTTGTAACTTAACTTTCCTCTTCTCATAACTTTAATTGTCTAGTTACCATAACTTCTAGTTTTTTCTAGTTCTCATAACTTATTTTTTTCTAGTTCTCATAACTTAATTTTGTGGTTATTGCAACTTATTTTTTCTAGTTCTCGTAACTTCACTTTCTTCTCATAACTTGTCTAGTGATCATAACTTCTAGTTCTCATAACTTATTTTTTTAGTTCTCACAACTTAATTTTGTGGTTATTGCAACTTAACTTTTCTAGTTCTTGTAACTTTACATTCTTCTTCTCATAACTTTAATTGTTCAGTTATCATAACTTCTAGTTCGTATAGCTTACTTTTCTAGTTCTCATAACTTAATTTTGTGATTATTGCAACCTAATTTTTCTAGTTCTTTTAACTTAACTTTCCTCTTCTCATAACTTTAATTGTCTAGTATAATAACTTCTAGTTTTTTTTCTAGTTTTCATGACTATATATATATTTTTTATTTTTTTTTTATTTTATTTTTTTTTTTACTTTTTTTTTTTTTTTTTTTACTTTTTAAAGGCTTGATTAATAAAAACGCATTAATACCACATAAGGTCTAGATCAATTCCTAACAGCTCATTCGCATCAAATTCAAAATGCCATCTAATCCAAACCTGACTAAGGCCTATTTACCTTATTCTGCAATGGTGAAGTGCGGTTGTTTAACTACTAATTGGTAGAATTGCCTATGGGAGAAATGACTATGAATAATAAACGGCAAACTACTTGCTCTACATACAAGTGTGTTCATGAATACACATAAAAAGAAGAATAAAATTATCAAATAAATATCAGTTTGCAACATCAAGCAGCATAAGAAGCTGTTTTTAAACATCTAAAAATCAATGGAGGTGAATGAGACCAGAAGTCTTGAGCCTAAAACATTCTGCCCGCTCGTACATGAAGAATAAGCTCAATGGACAGTGTTGGAAGTAAACTAATACAACATCCTTTGGCTTTCAGATGTCCCCAAAGAGCAGCGCCTGCAGGCAGTGAGGGCTGCTGTGTTGCTGTTACCGGATGAGAACCGCGAGGCACTGCAGACTCTGCTGTGCTTCCTGAGTGATGTAACGGCCAGCGTGGGTGAAAACCAAATGACCTGCACCAACCTGGCCGTGTGTTTGGCCCCCTCTCTCTTCCACCTCAACACACTGCGCAGAGAGAGCTCATCACCCAGGTGTGTGTGTGTGTGTGTGTCATCTGTAAACACACTTTCGCATCATTTTAATTGCGCAGTGCTTGAGGTGCCATCATATTTGCCCTGCAACTACTTTAAACTCTTAAAGGGACAGTTCACCCAAACATGAAAATTCTCACATTCAAGTTGTTCTGTAGTTTGTGAACACAATGCAAGATATTTTGAAGAATGTTGGAAACTATTAGCAATTGACATCCATAGTAGAATATTGTCCAATCTTCAAAATAAATGATTTTGTGTTCAACAGAAGAAAGGAACGCAAACAGGTTTGAAACAAGTTAAGCGTGAGTAAATGATGAGAGAATTTTCATTTTATACAACTGTTGCTTGAAAACCATGCAGTTATACTCGATTTCTCACTTAAATAACCAGGAATTTTCAAAAAGTTTCACATTCAAGTTGTTCTGTACTTTGTGAACTCAAAACAAGATGTTTTGAAGAATTATTGAAGAACTATTAGCTAGTGGTGGGCAAAGCGAGGCTTGATGAAACAATGAAACAGTCGAAGCAAATGTGTCGAAACTTCGAAACGTCTCGAAACCCCACTCTACGGTGACACCTAGTGGTCATTTTTTATGTATTGCACTGGAACAGCTTCAGCGAAGAACAGTTGAGCAAATTGAGGTATTAAAACCCAATTTATAGGTTTGACACTTCAAGTGCATTAGTGGAGCGGTAGGGTTCTTGACTTCTATGCGGGAATTGTAGGTTCGAATCCAGGCTAACTCAGCTGTTTTGAAATGCTGTTTGAATTGCTTTGTTCTTGTATTGTTTTGTTTCAGCATTGGTCTGACATCCAAATAAACACGTTGTGAATAAATGTCTTGTTTTGGTCATAAAACAGGGTTGTTGCTAGATCAGACACGGTTGTGGCCAGAAGTCAACAAGAATTATTTATATTATTCATTACATTTCCCATTTATTGTATTTTATTAATGTCTACCCAAAACCTAAACCCAACCATCACAGTACTGTAAAAATATTAATTATTGTTTTACAGTGTTACAAAAATGATGCTAAATTGATGGCGTATGAGCAGCTGTATTCTATCTAGACTACACCACAAAACAGTAACATGATTAAAATTCATAAAATCATGATTTCAGAGTATTTGTACAAGTCGGGATTTGAACCCAAAAGTAATCTGAAGCACAGTAACAACGTGCACACGCACGGACCATATGACCACTAGGCCATATGAGACAGAAGTTTTTTTTTGACCCTGTCAGTCAAATGCACATTCACCAGGTCTCGAAATGCTTCTGAACTGATCGATGCTTTGAATCACTTTAGTCACGTGACCAGGTGTTTCGAAACACTTCAGTCACGTGACCTGGGTGTTTCGGATCATGCTTCGGTGTGCAACCGTGGTAAAGTTAGTTTGACGTTTGACATTCATTAGACATTCGGTTTCAAACCAATTAAATTCTTTGCTCCTGTTATAGTTTGAGCCAAAAATATGTTAGATAGACATAAATATGTGCCCTTTATGTTGCACAAGGCTTAATTTCTTAATTTAAAAAAAAAATAATTAACCATACAAACGAATTAAACAATTCAACTATATGAAATTATGCAATAAAACCAGGTCTAAAATGTTCAGAAAAACATCCTGGTTATTGCACAAGACGCTGATTTTGGAATCAGCGTTCTATTTATTTTATAAAAAATTTAAAATAACTTTTAATGTAAAAATTGTAAAAGTCAATTAAACTCTGACACCGTTTTAGATAAAAGGTTCAAATCAACTCTAAAAATTTCTAAATATTATTCTCTATGATGCACAAGCTTTAATTTTTACAGTTAGGCCTTTGTTGATTTTATATACAGTAATGAATTCATATTTTCAGAATATTGGTTACACTGTAAACACTTAAGTGAATTAAACTCTGACACCATTTCAAATAAAATACTCAAATCAACTCTAAAACTGTCTAAATATTATTGTCTATGATGCACAAGCTTTGTTTTTTTACAGTTATGCCTTTCTTGATTTTATATACAGTAATGAATTCATATTTTAAGTATATCTGATACACTTCAGCACCTAAATGTATTAAACTCTGACACCATTTGAGATAATTCGGTGCAGTGTTTCGAAACACTTGCGCTTCAGGATCTCGACACTGTGTCGAAACGTCAGTCTCACGTCAGCCATCCCTACTATTAGCCAATGACATCCATAGCAGGATATTGTGGAAGTCAATAGCTGCTGCTTTCCAACATTCTTCAAAATAAATTCTTCTGTGTTCAACAGAAGAAAGAAACTCGAACAGGTACATGATGAGAGAACTTTCATTTTAGAGTGAATTATCCCTTTAAAACCATTCAGTTATTTCTCGCTTGAATAACAGGAAACTAAGATTAGGTAAAAAACAATAGTGAGTTGAGTTGCGTAAGGCTCTGTGCTTGAAATTTTTCGTTGTCATACTGAGATTAGATAAGCGCTTGCATCAAACATCAGTTTTTATGTCATCTATTTATTCTTTTTCCATGTGTTTTCTTTATCACAGGGTCATGAATAGAAAGAACACCCTTGGAAAACCTGACCAAAGAGACCTGAATGAAAACCTGGCGGCTACTCATGGTTTAGCGCATATGATACAGGAGTGCAGAAAACTCTTCCAGGTGAGCGTCATTTTACTTCGGAGTACATTTCGTCTGACCAAGTTTAAGAAAAAAAAAAATGAAGACAGACAAAACTTCCATCTCTCACGCACATCAGTTTATCAAAAGCATGTCAGTAATGGTTTAAAACAGTAGTCTTATCACACTGCACCAGATGTGTCTCAGGTACAAAGACAACAACAAACGCTCACACTACAACACATCAGCACATCTGCTACCAGAGACTTCTGTTGGATGTATTTTAAGCAAAGATTAATGAGATTGTTACGCAATGACCAAGCCCTGCTAATTTCGTATACAAACAAGGATAAACATGCACATGCAAAACAGCAATTTGCAGCCATGGATACGGCGAGCATTGAGGTTTTTATATGGATACAACAGGCATTTTTTTACATTTAATTTCTTTATGTATTTACTAACATGAACAAACAATGAACAATTCATTTATTACAGTATTTATCTATCGTTAATATTACTTAATAAAAATAAAGTTGTTTACTACATTAGTAAATGTAGTAAACTATGATTAGTAAATGTTGTAACATTATTTTTCATGGTTAGTTCATGTAAATAAATTAAATACATTAACTAATGAAATCTAATTGTAAATTGCGACTATTATATTATATTATATTATATTATATTATATTATATTATATTATATTATTCTATATTATATTATATTATTTTATATTATATTATATTATATTATATTATATTATATTATATTATATTATATTATATTATATTATTTTATATTATATTATTTTATAATATATTATTCTATATTATATTATATTATTTTATATTATATTATATTATATTATATTATATTATATTATATTATATTATATTATATTATTCTATATTATATTATATTATATTATATTATATTATATTATATTATATTATATTATATTATTCTATATTATATTATATTATTTTATATTATATTATATTATTTTATAATATATTATTCTATATTATATTATATTATATTATATTATATTATATTATATTATTCTATATTATATTATATTATATTATATTATATTATATTATATTATTCTATATTATATTATATTATTTTATATTATAATATTCTATATTATATTATATTATTTTATATTATATTATTCTATATTATATTATATTATATTATATTATATTATATTATATTATATTATATTATATTATATTATATTATATTATTCTATATTATATTATATTATTCTATATTATATTATATTATATTATATTATATTATATTATTCTATATTATATTATATTGTTTTATATTATATTATATTATTTTATATTATATTATTCTATATTATATTATTTTATATTATATTATTCTGTATTATATTATATTATATTATTTTATATTATTCTATATTATATTATTTTATATTATATTATATTATTTTATATTATATTATTCTATATTATATTATATTATTCTATATTATATTATATTATATTATATTATATTATATTATATTATATTATTCTATATTATATTATTTTATATTATATTATTCTATATTATATTATTTTATATTATATTATATTATTCTATATTATATTATACTATTCTATATTATATTATATTATATTATATTATATTATATTATATTATATTATATTATATTATTTTATTCTTTATTATATTATATTATATTATATTATATTATATTATATTATATTATATTATATTATATTATATTATATTATATTATATTATATTATATTATATTGTTATTTATTTTCTGTCAACCTATATTTTACCTGTATTTAGCATTGTAGAAAATCTTTAGTAAATATATAGAAGACCAGTAGCCAGCCTGGTGAAACGGGTGGTTCTTTTTTCTCAAATAGTTCACCATTTTGCAGTTATTCACTTCATTTTCTATTTAATTATGAGGTTTAAATACTGCATTTTAATCACTATTTTTAACTGGATTAGCTTGTTGGATAGTTATCATAGCCACACTCTATGTACTAAAAATATTTTCTAAAGCTATAGAATAAAGAAATATGAGGAAAAAATACATATTTTTAAAATACAAATTTATTACATCACATATCATTAGGGAAAAAATCTGTTAAAATTTTAAATTAAAAAGTGTAGCCTATTGTCATTTATTAGGCAAATAAACTGCAGCACATTTACTTTTCTCAGTCAGAATTTGGCCATTTGAATATTGAACAATTAAAACATAATAATAATATTAATACAAAGAGCTTGACGATTTTTTAGACCTTTAGATGTATAATAACAATAGCCGAATTAGTATTATAATTAACTTTATTATTGTCCACTTTTGGTGCTTCACACATTTTTATTCGTCTTTTTTTTCTTGTTTAAGAATAAGGTCCAAGATTTTGAATAAAAGTTTCAGTAACACTTAATGCATTTACTAGCATGAACAAACAATTAGTAATACATTTATTATATCTTTGTTAACACTAGTTAACATTATTTAAGTTAAATAGCAGTAGTTCATTAACTCAATTCATTAACTAATGTGAACCAGCATGAATTTGGATGTTAATAATGCATTAGCAGATGTTGAACTATGATTAATAAATGCTTTACAAGATTATTCATACTTAGGTAATGTTAGTAAATACATTAATTAATGGACTGTTATTCTAAAGTGTTACCAAAGTTCCTTCTCAACGTTTTCTCTATTTAACAACAATACAGTAGGTCAGTAGTGAAAGATGACTTCACTTACGACAGATTCCGCTTTGTGTTAAAGCCTTTCACGGGTTATTTTCACAGTTTATTATGGCTTAATAGTCAAAATAGGACAAATGAGCTAATGTATGGGACAAATTCTAGACCAGGGGTGTCCAAACCCAGTCCTGGAGGGCCGGTGTCCTGCTGAGTTTAGCTCCAACGTCCTTCAACACACCTGCCAGGAAGTTTCTAGTATACCTAGTAAGAGCTTGATTAGCTGGTTCAGGTGTGTTTGATTAGGGTTGGAGCTAAACTCTCCAGGACACCGGCCCTCCAGGACTGAGTTTGGACATCCCTGTTCTAGATCTTTGTCTGTCGGGGGATGGGTCTTTGGAGCCACCTGAACCCCCCTGGCTACGGGCCTGTATAGCTGGTGAAAAATTGATCATACATTAACAGCAAGTTTGTCAAGGACAAACAATTTTTTGCAAGGTAAACACATGCATAGACGTGCACTTTCCCTTTTAGTGCCCATTCAGAGGTCAGGAAGGAAGCTCTTAACTGGATAAGTGTAAAATAATGAAAGTCAGCAGAAGTTGAAAAACATAAGAAATTCAATTTGCATCTGACTGATAGGAAGATCCACAAAGCAGCATTGTGTGATCATGTTTGCCCAGACACTCGCGCTTATTGTTTTAGCGTAAGTTATTTTCTTCCATAATGGGCTATTTCTAGAGAGCGAATAATTCATAATGAGTAACGGATAGATAGCATCTTGCATTAAAGGTCTTCCGCCTCTAAATCTGATGCGGAAGGTCTGGTCCCGCTGTATCTATCAGGCTAATGCTTTTTGCTGTACGCAGATAACAAGTTTATCTCCACAAACGCTGGAAAGGCACAAGCACCATGACATGATAAACATCATCAGTCAGGCAGGAAAAGGACAGGGAGCAGGACAGGACACGCACACACACACAAAAAAAAACACTGCGAGTGGAGAAGGGCAGAAGGGTGCTGGACGAGACACACACAAACAGGATGAGCCGCTTCCACTTAGGAATGAATCATTGCTGTCACTTCTCTTCCCTTCACATTCATTTCAATCAAAACAAGTGTAGAATACTTTAATTAGTGTAAAGTATGATTAAAAGTATGATTTGTATTATTTAAATTCATGTACTTAAGTTTAAATCATGGTTACATCATGTAAAATGGTAAGAGACTAGTTCTCTGGATTTATTTGAATTCATAAGGTATGTGTTTGAGTACAATTTTAATATTTGTTTGATTCTTTAAAAGGTCATTTCCTCCAAATTAAACAAAATATATATTAAAACTAATAAAAATACAATAAATTCTTTATAAAATATTTGTTTATATCCTAAGAAAACCTCCTTCAAATTAAAAATAAATAAATCAATAAAAAAAAATACAATTGAATAGTCATTTAGGGCATTTCTTTATTAAATATTTGTTTATTCTATAAATAAAAAGTTTCTCCAAATTTCCAAAAATAACAAAAACGTATAAAAATAAAATAAATTATATTGTCATTTAGGGCATTTCATTACAATTGGTAAAAATATCAGAAAAAATTAATTATGCTACCAAATATTGTATTTATGTATGTATTTACTCTTCAGAAGTTTTGATATTGGGTTAAAACTACATATTTTAATTTATATTAATTAAAAAGCTTTAAATGACAACATTTGTATATAAGATTTGAAATATTTGTCACTAGTAGTAGAATAAAAATAAAAATGGTGTTTTACTCCAAAGTAAACAGAACATTTTCAAGTGGTCTCTTAATTATTTTTGTAATTGTTACATTTAATACCATATTAGTGTAAATTGTTTCTATTCTTTCTTTCTTTTTCGTAAGTGTGAGCCACTATAATGATTTGTCATGGGTAATGTATTATTGAGCTTACAATGTTCACTCTCTGCTAGTTGCTCCCATAGGGGAAGCTAATGCTAATGTTAATTTGCATGTTATAAACTAGACACGAGTTCCTCTTACAATTAATTCTGTTCTCTAATAAGTCTCTGCTGAAAAGACTAGCTTGTATATATACAAGCTCAAACTTAAAATGGCACATTAGTCTTCTGGTTTCTACATCAGGCCTTAAATGCCAAGGCTTTTGATATGCTGTCTTCTAGTCTATTAGCAGACATGGATACAGCCATTTTAGGACAAACATTTTAGGTTTATGTTTGAATCTGGACTGGTAAAAGAACAATGTGCTTTTTACATGTTTTCGTCTTCAAACCAAACTTCGTTCTGAGATGGAAAGGACTAGTGCACAACAACATGTACCATAATGTTTGAGAATTAGGTCAACATGGAGAGAAGAAGCCAGTATTTTGTGACAACACATTCAAGCATTTCAATAAATGCAATTTTTGCATTTTTAACTACCTCTGAAAGAAGTCGAAAGAGGACAACCTCAAAACCCCCCTATTTTAAACCTGTATGTAGCTTCGTTCTTTAGCAATCGGATCAACAAAAATGCATCTTATTCCCACATGTAAACACGGTCTCAGGAACACTGTGGTTTCACTGACCGAAAACCACCAAACCAGAATGACCCGCATTAGATCGCTCTATGTTGCTTCCAGGGATTTATGGTGACACTTTAGTGTAGTAACCAGTTCTCGCTATTAACTAGTTTGTTTTTACCGGCCTATTATTATAATACACTGTTAAAAATATCCATAAATTAGCAGTTTTCCGTATTTTGTGATTCATGTTTTTTTTTTTCCCCCGTTTATTTCTACTTTTGAATTGCATTATGGGACCTTGATCTTTCTTCCAACAACGTTTAACCTGAAAAAGTGACAAATTTTTTTTTAGTTATATATTGTCTGTATTGGTGTTGTATATTATGGTACAAAACCTTTTTGCGTAATTCTACAGATTTATTTTTATATATATTTTTTCTTATACCTTCAAGCTACTAAAATGTTGATTGTTGTAACTTTGTTAAACTTTAGAGTCAAATTTTAACCATCAAAAGTTGACAGAGCAGAGATCAACATCCCATAATGCAGTTCACAACCATAAATAAACAGAAAACACAAAAACTGTTAGTTAACAGTAGCACTGCACAATATATCGTCTGATCATCAATAGCGCAATGTGTGTATCTGCAATAGTCACAATGTAGGATTAGATTTATTAAAATGATAAAGATATTATAAAATATTATTATTTTAAAATAATTTATACAATGATGAGCATGTTACTTTATGTTTGATTGTTCCATTTTTGTACATGAATACTGTTAGACTCTTCAGAAAACCATAAACCGCTGTTTATTTCACTCTTATCTTTGTTCTGTTGTATTTATATATGCTTGTCATTTATTATAATTTATGCAAACGCACTGCATAGAAAAACACTTGATCTATCTAAATGAATTAAATCTTTCCAAATAGAGCTATTCAATTCATCTGGTGAAATAAAATTCATTTCGCAATATACAGTTGAAGTCAGAATTATTAGCCCCCCTTTGAATATTTTCTTCTTTTTTTAAATAGTCCCCAAATGATGTTTAACAGAGGAAGGAAATTTTCACAGTATGTCTGATAATATTTTTTCCTTATTTGTTTTATTTCGGCTAGAATAAAAGTAGTTTTTAATTTTTTTAAAAACATTTTAAGGTCAAAATTATTATGTATTATTATGAATTCTGTATATTGCAGAAAAACTAAATGCTGCATTGTCAGATTTTTCCAATGTCATGCAGCCCTAGTCAACAGATATATATATATATATATATATATATATATATATATATATATATATATATATATATATATATATATATATATATATATATATATTTTTTTTTTTTTTTTTTTTTTTTACAGTGTAGATATTGGTTGTTTATTAGTACTTAAAAAGTAAATTTTCTGCATGATCTCACCCAATACCTAAACCCATCTACATTAATAACTATTATAATCAGGAAATTATAAGTTTATTGAGCTAAAAGAATTGAACCTTAAAATAAAGTGTGACTATTTATTTATTAATATGATCATTTCTTTGTCTTTCAGATCCCAGAAGAGATGTCACGCTGTAGGAACTCTTACATGGAGCAGGGCTTGAGTCCCATGAGGATGGAGGTGTTGGCGGAAAACTGCGGTTCTTGCAACTACCAAAGTCTGCTCAAAGACAGTATTGACGGCCTGCTTAAAGAAGCCAAGGACAAATTCAAAGGTTATGACAGCTGCTCGACTCCTGAAAATGCTGAGCTCGCATACAAGAAGGTACGGGAACTGTATATACACCCTAGTCACTTGTCACTTAGACACTATTTCCCATTTCATGTTCACTCTCTCTTCCTTCCTTTACGCATTTTCTTGCTTGTGCCTAATGGAAAAGCTGTGTCTTTTTCCGCACATCACTTCTTCTTTTTTCGCTCCCTTCATGTGAAAAGTCTTTTCCCAGCTCTGTTTTGGCCTTGAGCCCACCATGACATCAGTTTGTCGGTTGTTCTGGCATTTCACACCGACCAAAACAGTCAGAGTTCCCTGGACAGTGTTTCATGTACCCATAAAGCAGGGGTGTCCAATCGTGCTCCTGGAGGATCAGTATCCTACAATGTTTAGCTCAAATGCTATTTAAACACATCCGAAGCAGCTCTTCTGGAGTTCTAGAAACCTCCTAGGATTGGGCAGATTGGAGCTAAGCTATGGATTGCTCGTTACAGGATTGAGCACCTCTGTCATGTACTTTTTTTGTCATGAAACAACGGCCAAGTTCAATGTGGACAAACTAAGTTGTGCCAAATAATTCAAAGGGCTTGTATGAGCAGAACATCAATTGTGTACTTTATAGAGCAGATGACAAATGTTTGCAGATTTTTTTTTTGTTTGTTTGTTTTTGCTCTTTTATTTTGAAGTCACACCATGAAACATGTCAAAGGAAGAAAATGCAAGATCCTCAGTTTTCCCTTTAAATGACAAAGTTTGCATTATGTATAAAATATATGTATATGTATAAAAAGCAAAATGTGCATCCCAAATCGCATACTTGTGCACTATTCTACGCCATTTTGTAGTATAAATAGTGCAAGTAGTGCATTCACTTTGAAAACTCTAAAAATAATAAGTACACTTTAAATACTTGGATATGCACTTATTCAACCATTAAATGAAGTGTGGAATATTGGACACTTCACACACTCAACGGCCGCTGCTTTGCTCACATAGTGAAAGGAGTGGAGCTTTCTGGCACTGATGTTGGATTCCTTTATTTTGGATTGTGAAAGCAAAATTCTCCTACGAGAGTGATTATAGCGCCTCCCGATGGTGAACGCGGTTATACTCATGGCAGGTATTATTTGGTACTTTGGTCATTTATTTCACTTATTTGGCAACCGTCAAACGTCATCAGGGAAACGGTTTGAATTTCCGCTTAGTAAAAAAAAAAATTGTGTTCCTTTTGGGATGACACTACACTCATATACAATTCTGTTGAGTGTGTAAGTGCATAAGTACATAGTGGACAAGAGCATAGTTTATAGTGTGCCATTTGGGACGCAGCTAAATTAAACCTTTTTACAATTTTTAATGTTATTCCTTATTCGCTTACAAGTACTCGAATACTATTACTATTATCAGAAATGTCATCGATACCACCAAAAAACAAAAATTGCATTTGTATCTATGAGTACTTGAACCCATAAACTGATCTGTTATAATTTTTTTACCAATCTTTTTTTTTACCAATGGCAGCAAGCTTCGCAATTCAATTCTTTGCTGCTCGGAAAGCAAACACTGAAAGCATTAAATGAATATTCGCTAGTAGTATGTTTGGAGTTTGGCAGTAATTCAGACTGGACCAATCAGCCAGTATAAAACGGAGATACGTCTCATTTGTCATGCTGCAACTTCGAAGGGTGGCACAAATATTAACAACTTTAATATGAGTAACTTAAAGCATTTGAGGATATGTGATCCTGCCATTCCTACATTTATTTGTTGCACTGTTTTGTTTTTACTAAAATATCCCTTTGATTTGGAGTGTTAGATTTGTAAAAAGATCTGTCTGGTAAAAATGTATGTCGGATAATAAAAATAATCTAGTCCACTGTATGTGTTAGATCATGATTTATTAAGGAATACGTTTGAAGCGTGCTATAATCTGAAAAAATTATATCAATTCAAACTGGGCTAGTTGTGTATAGCTGTAAATACATTCATACAGTTGAAGTCAAAATTATTCGCCCTCCTCTGAATTTTCTTTTCTTTTTCAAAAACGATGTTTAACAGAGCACGGAAATTTTCACAGTATTTCCTGTAATGTATTTTCTTCTGTAGAAAGATTCATTTGTTTTATTTTGGTTAGAATAAAAGCAGATTTGATTTGAAAAACATTTTAAGGTCAACATTATTAGCCCCCCTTAAGCAATATTTTTTGATTGGCTACAGAACAAACTGTTGTCTAATGACTTGCCTAATTATCTTAACTTATCTAATTACCTTTTAAATTGCACTTTAAGCTGAATACTAGTATCTTGAAAAATATCTAGTAAATATTATGTACTGTCTTCATGATTAAAATAAAAGAAATCAGATATTAGAAATTAAAACCATTTTAAAAAAATCTTCTCTGTGTTAAGCAGAAATTGGGAAAAATATATAAAAGAATAAATTTAACAGAAGGGCTAATAATTCTGACTTCAAATGTATGTATAAGATCAGTACTCTGTATCAGCTGATACCCTGAGCCCATGGAATGAGAAAAAGGATATCCAAACATCTCTATTGACTTTACATGAAACCTCAACTAGGAACGCAGTAAGAGCTGGATTAAATCTTCCTAGAATTGATAATGACTACGAGATCACATTGTTCATTGGCAGGTTCAGGACGGCTCTTCTCTGCGGCAGTGGAAAGTGTGTGTGGATGTGCCTGCATCGGCTGAGGATGTCCTGCAACACATTCTGCGAGAGCAGGAGCGCTGGGACGAGGACCTGCTAGAGTCCAGGATTGTGGAGACACTGGACCACAACACTGAAGTCTATCAGTATGTCAGGAACTCAATGCCACCCCATCCACCAAGAGACCACGTGGTGCTCAGGTGATTAGAAACACTTCCTAAAGTTTTCAGATTTTAGAAGATGCTTTTTGAGATCTTCGTAATCCTAAAGATGTTTATTGTTATGTTTCAGGTCGTGGATGACAGATTTGCCCAAGGGAGTGTGTACTTTAGTGAGTGTGTCAGTGGATCACGAGAGCGCAGCAGTGCTGGGTGTCCGTGCCAATGTTCTGACATCTCGCTATTACATCGAGCCCTGCGGAGCCAACAAGAGCCGCCTCACACACATTTCCAGAATAGATTGCAGGTAAGATCTACTCAGCAATCTTAACATCTACTTTATTAACATTTGAAATTATTTCAACTCATTATTATTTCAACTCATAATATTTTTTATTAATGGCTAAAATGATATTATCTCCAATATTGAACTTAGCATGTCATATTTAATGAAATAAATGAAAATAAATGAAAATAAATGAAAGTTTCAGTTCAGTCAAAATTATAAATAATAATATGAATTACTATATAAAAAATTTATTACATGAATATTTTACAATTTAATTTATTTTAAATTATATCAAATTATTGTATCAAATTTACATCTGTGTTTTATAATTATAACATGTTAAATTATTATTAAATAACAATGTAATAATAACAAAAACTGTATGCAATATAATTAAAAATAATATTAAATAAAAGTTATGTGTAGACTATATCATTACAATATTTAAATATGTTTTTTCAAAATAAAACACTTTAATGACAGCAATTTTTTCATTCTTTTTCTCTGATTTTAGGGGTCGTTGCCCTGAATGGTACAATAAGCTATATGGTCACCTATGTGCTGCAGAGGTGGTGCGGATACGAGACACTTTTACCTGTCTGGACAAATAAACACACACATCTAGTGTGCATGTTGGCGTTTCATTTCATCTTTTAACAGACTCTAAAATTTAGAGAGGAAGATGATGAAGACTCCCTTAAACACACGATCTGAGCCTTTCATTGATGGACCAAGAAGCTACAAAGGTTTTGCCATTTGATCACCATCAAATGTCAAGCCTGAGAGACTGGAAATGGGGCGTTACTGCTGCTATGACATCATCATCATCACTGGCGCCAGAACATTTCACCTTGTTACAGATTCTATTAAAGGTTGGCTATATAAAACGGGAGGTGCTTTTGCTTCTGAGAAGCAAGTATGTTTGTGTATTCATGAATGACTGTGAGCATAATGTGTGAATTATTGACAAATGAGACATATTCCATGCACTGGCACCCGCTGCAATTTAGTGTTTATAGCTATTTCTGTGTGTGCGGCACTGTTATGATTATGCAAAGCTGTGTATGGTGCGTTCCATTTTTTTTTTTTTTTGAGAGAGACAGATGGATGAATGGATAGACAGATGTTTGTCAGAAGATTGAGGTGGCTGGCACACCATTGAAAGGGAGACAGAATAGGAATTGTGCATGTAGACACTTGAAGACTTTGCACACTGAGTCCGACATGCATTTTAATATATACATTTTTGTATAGACTTAATGTTGCGTCAAACATGTCTAAAGACTGTTTCCGAAAGTTCAGCTCGGATTCAATTTTTCCGGGTTTTTCCATAGCAAACATTTTGAGATGTCAGTTGTGAACATGGAGCACAAAACCTTTACGCAATGGCCAAAAATAGACTCTATGGGTAAAAATGATAGATTTGTATTTAAAGCCAAGAATCATTAAGTATTTTTGAGCATAAAAATAAATAAAGATATTTTTAAATTTCCTACTGTAAATAAATCCAAACTCTCGTTTTTTTTTTTTTTCGTTTTTTTTACTGATTTTCTCACTATTTTTTTTAAGCTTCAGATTCCAGATTTTCAAGTAGTTGTATCCGCCAAATATTGTCCTGTCATCACAACCAATCATCAATGGAAAGTGATGTGATGTATAAATCTCAAATTTCCAAAAATGTACAATTATGACTGGTTTTGTGGTCCACGGTCACATGTGATAAATGGCAAAATGTTCAATGTGATTCACTTTGTCTTGCAGGAAAAAGCACTTTATGACAAAGTGTAACCATACCAAGACAGATTTGTCCTCCATTTAAAATGTGGCTCCAGAATGACTAGAGATACACAAAACAGAGAAACAGACATCCTGAATTGAAGTTTGAATTGCTACTTGATAAGAATGTTGACTTTCCTTCCTCTCCACCCAATATCAGGATTTAGAACCAATATTTCCTCCCTTTTTATCAAGAGAGGACCACAAAATCATCTTCAATGCTTGAAGACTCGCAATGTATAAACTAAAAAAAAGCTATCAGACTCAGTGTGCAAGGATTCAATTTTTAGAGCGACAAATACGGAAATTTGGCAACAGCACCAAAAATAAAGCTGAGACCAATATAAATATAAACCAATTATTTAATATTTAGAGCAAAGTAATTCACACAGGATTCCAAAGAACAGCATAAGGCTTTTTTGTGCTCTTGAAATGCACTTCGATAAGGGGACGCCATTTGTAGGGACTTTTGAAACAAGAGTACATCTGAATCTCTTCATGAAGGGCCCTTCTAGAAGTCAGTTAACGAAGGCAACTCAATGCACACTTAAAACAACTCACTTCAAGGGTTTGTAGAGAGTAGGAATGGTCACTTCCATTTTGAATTTGCCTACCGAGGCCTGTGATTGGTCGAGAGCTTTTCTGCAAAAAAAAAACGGCTATTTGACCCTATATGGGGGGAAAAAAAAGAGAGGAGTGTTACAAAAAAAAAATTGTGAAAGGATAAGAAAAGCTTTTTTGTTTGGGTTGGATGTTTAGAGTTGATTATAGGGGCTACCAAGGTGGTAATTTTGTCAAGAGGATGGTAGAGAATGTATGAGAAGTGATGTCTTTGTTTGTCAGTGTTAACCAGAAATGAAGTAAACGTCTAAAATAGTAACAAAAGCTTGCATTTACACTTAACTACAACCCGGCCTGCGGTCACAGAGCAGATCAGGGTGGGAGTTTGTACGATCGCTCGACAGATTTCCTTCTGTTTTGGGTTTTCAGATGACTCCTGCTGAAAATGACCGACTGGGTTTGATGTCTCAATTTATTACTACTTATGTGCCTGTCTATGACGGTGTATCATAATCGTGTGTAAATTAAATGTATGCTGCCAAACAGAGAATAACGCATGACAATGACAGTTAATTTAAACCTCTCTGTATTTATATCACTTATATCATGTTATTATTTTTTTTAACGTATCTTATTTTATTGTAAATGTTACACTAAGTTACAGAAATGAGAAAAGTTGTTTATCTTTTTTATTATTAATGTTATTTCTGTACAGATTAATTGTGGTCAAAATGCACTATTAAATATATTAAAACAGCACGAATGACTTCCATTTGTAGTTCTTCTGTTTAATCAAGGATATTAATTGTTATGTTAGCTTTTCCATGATTATTTCTTTTCTTTTCTTACAAATTTCTGTACCATTGTTTAGCACTTTATTTGAAAATGCAAGTTTCAAACAATTATTGCATCATTAATATGGCCAAATTATAAGATTAAGCTTTATTTTACTTTTATTCAATTTAATAATAATAATTATAATTATATATACATATTTCTTTATTAATAATAACTACAGCTGCAAAGCTACGTTGTGCAGATGGTGTAGTATTTTATAATTAATGATTTAATGATGTTTAATTATTGATTCTTCATTAGTTATTGTGTGTGTGTGTGTGTGTGTGTGTGTGTGTGTGTGTGTGTGTGTGTGTGTGTAT
>LR812519.1:22192715-22194169 GCA_903798195.1 Danio kyathit | reverse complement strand
TATATATATATATATATATATATTAGGGGTGTAACGGTTCACAAAAATCACGGTTTCGGTTCGATACGACACAGTGGTGTCACGGTTCGGTATGTTTTCGATACAGCAAAAAAAAAAAAAAAAAAAAAGGAAAAAAGCCAGAGGATTTCTCTGATTGAAATCTTTTTATTGTAAGAAAACTAACATCATAAAGCATGATCTCTCTTCTTTTCTTTTTTTTTTACTTTGAACTAGGGATGTCAGTTTTAACAAAATCCCATGATCATGATCATTTAAATTAACGATCAATTAATCTATTAATCGCTCATTCTTATAAACGATCCGTTTAAATCTAGGCTATACCAGCCTGTGTTGAGGCTACTGAAGAATGAGCCGAATATGCAATGCATTATGATTCTTGCTTAATCGTCACAACGAAAAAATCCCAAACTAGGCTACAGGCAGAGTAGCCATGTCAGAGGTGAAATGCGGCACACACTTCTGTTACAGCTTCCGTGAAGAACGAAAGCGAAAGCAACTACTAAACACGGTTATGCCATAAAATTATTTCATTTTTAACAATCAAATTAAATTACACAGCGGTTTTATATCAAAAGTTGATAATAATATAAGTATATACTACATTTTGATGGTAAAATAATGATTTAAAGGACGGCTGTTATTTCTTTCAGCATTCAAACATTAAATAAATAATTCATCAAGTGAAATAAAAACGAATATGAAACAACACATAGCAGGATTTAAAGCATATAAATGACTATTATATTTAGCAAAATGCTGCTCTTTTTATCTTTGTATTTTTTTTATCATTTTATTTTAGATATTTTTAATATTTTTTTGTCTTCATAATTAAAGCTAATCGACAAATTCCTGCTTGACATTTTAGAAAATATTTTGCGTAGCTACCCAGTATATATTAAAGATCACTAGAATAAAAAAACAAACACAAAAACATGTTACATGGCCCCATAAATGTCCAACTTATATTTAACTGAATCGTATAAATTATGAAATTGCTAATTTTATTTTTATAAAACATTTGTTATTTTTTGAGTAAAAACAATATCGACATTTAAGAATAATTTTATTAATTCACTCATTCCTTTGACTTGTTTATTGGCGCATATATATGCTATAATTTAAATCAAACAACAGTAAATTGGACCTCTACAATGCCAGTAAGCTTTCAAACAAAAGTCCAAAAAATTAAAGAAAGATTGGACTTTATCCGGTGACGGCCGACACTGAGCTCAGTAAAATGTTTTTGTTCAATAATTCGTTGAAGCCAAAATGAATGGTAATTTAATATAGGCTATTTAAAAAAATATAACCTATATAATAAATATAGGCCTAACATATTTTTAAATAAAATAAAATAGGCTATTTTCTGAAAAATGCGCCTGTCTGTGTTAATTATTCCATCGAATTAATTTGATCGCAACACCTGTTATTCC
>LR812519.1:22185215-22187715 GCA_903798195.1 Danio kyathit | reverse complement strand
GCCAAAGGCAAGAAAAGAAGACATAACTTTACAAGGCCTGGGTAATAATCAACAAACAAAACAACTGCATTCTGACAGCGAACTGCTCCTTTACGGCAGGGTATGTGAACTTACATTTTTATATTTCATTCTTAGCATTCAGTGTCCGCAGTTTAATTAACCATATTTAACTGTTTTTGCTGAAATCATTGCTGCAATCAAAAACGAGTAATGTGTATGATTCAGCATAGCGTGAACTTAACTGATATAAAATATGAGAACTGCAGAGTCGAGCATTTTTAATTAGGTCATAACTCCATTCAGCTCTTATGATAACTGTTAGCCAAAGACATTTGCGGTTGGCATTAAAGCAATGTGGTGTACGGTAAAATTTAAGTTTTCATTTTTTGGACTTTCGATTTTGGCATCCTACCGCATAACACGACATGATTGCTATTGCAACCGGTCTTTTTTTGCAACCGGTATGTGCGGTTGAACTCGTGTGACACTAGGGTTGGGCCGATAGATGATGCCATCGTTCGTCGCCGATGGCCGATAGACATCACGATGCTGAGCCGGCAAGGCCGATCCTCCGCCCCGCACCCATCGCAAACCCGCTCGTGAAAAATACACACTCAGGTCTTGTTTACACTAATACAGCTTAGTATTAAAATGGCATTTTAGAATGAAAATGACCCACGTCCACACTGGTGTTTCATCTAGCATTTCTGAACAGCCCTCCATCCACTGAAAACGCACATCACGTGACCACACCCACACACACACACTGTCATGTGCTCGTCTGAGCTCCAGAGAACAGTGTACATCGGACAGTTTATTAAGAATGTATCGCTGGATCGTGTCTCACTATAGTTGTTAAAAGTGACATTTAATTAATCTTGTCTCTATCCAGGGCTTAATTTGTGCTGTAACACGCCGGATCCGGAACCTCATTTTACCGATCTCCCTCCTCAACCGCCCTCCTCCCCTGTCCGCTGTTCATTTTCACTTTCTTCCGCGATTCTCCAACCCTCTTCACTTTCGTCCGCGACACCCTTTGCGCCGCTCAAACGGATCACTCTGCCTACTCAAGCCAGAGTCCCACGGAAATAGTGATTGACAGGTGGTAATTTGTGTGTAACTTATCTTTGTTTATTTCTGATTTGGTTATGGGTAAAACAAAGACCAGGTAATTGAAACGGTAGGCTACAAATAATTAATTCGTTATGAATTAATTAATTATTCATAAATAATTAATTCACCTCCCCTATGAAGACGATCCCATCGACCATCGCAATGTTTCACATTAGACATCGTACGAAGCTAAATTGGTCAACATCGCCCAACCCTATGTGACACCATGTGTGACGTGGGTTGGTAATTCCCCTAATGAAATATACTGCTCAAAAAAATAAAGGGAACACTTGGAGTTATATTGTGTTGTTTAAGTGTTTCCTTTATTTATAATTTGTTTGAGCAGTTTACAGTAATGAAAGCATCAGGTGTGGACGTATTTTCTTCAGTGCTTAGGGGGAAAGTTCTCCCAAAATTTTAAATTACCTCATCATTTACGGTCCATCATGTGGTTTTAAACCTTTCTGAGTTTCTTTCTTCTGATGACCACAAATTCAGAAGAATGCTGGTGGCTGGGACCCCCTTCCACTGCAGCGAAAAAATGCTAGAAGTCAATGGGTCACAGAGACCTCTATTTTTCTGAATCTTCATTTGTGTTCAGCAGTGAAGGGTGAGTAAATGATGACAATTAAAATTCTGGGTGAACTATCCCTTTAATTAAGCTATGTATAAGTATTAAGTGATATGCTTTACATGTTTGTTTATATAACTACTATTTATTATAGCACTTCATTTTTGCATTGATAATTAATATTTCTCGTTTTAATACACTATGAGCAGCAGCTACGCTAATTATTTTCTCTATTATCTCTTTCTACCTGAGGGTTCTCATCCTGAGGCCTTTAGAGATCGTACAGCGCCATTGATGTGATCCAAGACCTGTGAAGAGATGCTGCCAAGGTATCCATAATCCTGGACCAGGCCATATCCTGAGTAGATGCTGTGGCGGTCATGGAGGAGCGGAAAGCATGAGACTGATTCCTGAAAGGCCCAGTGACAGATGAGTCATTGCACTGATCCGTTGGCCAGCCTGAACACCCGTCAGTGACCTACTCACACCTGCAGCTTCTCCGCGATGGACATGTGGCATTCTCCAGCCTCCGGCACCAAGGCTGCAGCACTGCACAAGAAGTTTGGCCAGAGGAGAAATGGAGTCTGGTTTCCCTCAAGGGTTTTTTCTTTCACTTTCGTCAATTGGTGACATTTTTTTTCCTCGCCACTGTTGTCACTGGCTTGCTTGGTTTGGGACTCGTGGAGCAGCGCATCAATGGATTTGCTCGTCAGTGTTTGGACTTTTAGCAGTGAAAATTAAACCTCACTGAACTGAACTAATCTGAACCTCAACTCTGAAAAGTGGACTGACACAGTTTCAATTTACTAGAACTTC
>LR812519.1:22032715-22177715 GCA_903798195.1 Danio kyathit | reverse complement strand
ATTACATTTAAGACATATATCACAATATCAAAAACACGCTTACACATAAAGAGAAAATACAAAATCACAAAATTAGTGGTAAAATAAATGTATTCAAATTCATCAGTACTAAAGACAGGTTAGATGCACCATTGAACTACAGAAGAAACAAACAAACAAACAAACATCTTAAGTCTGATTTTTACTTTCGCCTGGCGCCACATCACACACCTCACAAAATGGACAAGGCTTTTATACTTGACGCGTTCGCCATTGAGATATTCTTTTAAATGACAGGGGGCGGTCAAAAGAAACAGACAGTAAAATCAGACGGATAAACAGAGAAGTAGAAAGGTTCCGGAACTAGGTCATATCATTAATATTATTCAAGATATTTGTTTTTTTATTATTTTTATAATTTATTATAAAGATTTTTATAACCACTCTAAAAAAAATTTTAATCTAAATGATGCATCACTTGCTTTTGTTTATATCTCGGACAGTTCTACCTAATAAAGTTAAATATTAATGGCAACAGAACATGGGTTGCTCTACAATTATAATTTTTATTATGGCAAGAATAAAAACAAAAAAGTACACTTACTAAAAATACTGATGTTTTTTTTATTTTTATTTTGCCCACTCAACAATTCACAAATTACTGTCTGGCTTGTTTCTGTCCTCTACTTATAAGCTAAAAAGGCAATAACGGTCCAACATTCGGGACCATTATCACCAATAAAGCCTAGAAATTGGGCATCAATATATTGTAAACTGATTTTGACTACAGTCAGAATTATTAGCCCCCCTGTTTATTTTTTTTCCCCAATTTCTGTTTAACGGAGAGGAGATTTTTTTTCAACACATTTCTAAACATAATAGTTTTAATAACTTATTTCTAATAACTGATTTATTTTATCTTTGCCATGATGACAGTAAATAATACTCGACTAGATATTTTTCAAGACACTTCTATACAGCTTAAAGTGACATTTAAAGGCTTAACTAGGTTAATTAGGTTTACTAGGCAGGTTAGGGTAATTAGGCAAGTTATTGTATAATGATGGTTTGTTGTGTAGAATATCGAAAAAATATATAGCTTAAAGGGGCTAATAGTTTTGACCTTAAAATGGTGTTTAAAAAAATTTAAAAACTGCTTTTATTCTAGCCGAAATAAAACAAATAAGACTTTCTCCAGAAGAAAAAATATTATCAGACATACTGTGAAAATTTCCTTGCTCTGTTAAACATCATTTGGGAAATATTTAAAAAAGAAAGAAAATTTAAAAGGGGAGCTAATAATTCTGACTTCAACTGTATCAAAGACATAATTTGTTACTTAATTTTAGTTTGTAACTTGTAAATTGTTTTAAATTCAAAATTGTAATATATACATCAGTGTAAATCCTATAAATGGTGGAAAAACATATTCTGTAATAATAAAACCCACTGGGTCTCCACTTATGCATGGCCTCTTTTTTTGTTTTAACAAACTTATCCCTCAGGTTTTTCCAAACTTTTACAAAAACTTTCCTCCTTTTCCCACGGCTGTTGCAATTTCTAGCCAAGAATTATTGGTCACCTGGTTATCTCTATGATTACGCATGGACGGATCATAAAGAAGATGCGTGTACAGTCATACCCGTTTCAGACAAAATGTCTTCAAAGTGTTTCATATTTAACTCAAATGCGGAGCCGCGCGAACTGTCTACTCGAGTCTCAAATCATTACGTGAGCTCCGCCAGCCGAAATCATGTCGCGCGCATTCAAAGCGAACGACCGCAAGCACAGCAATGACATCACATTCACAGCACACACTCAGCTCAATAGCAGAAAGCTGATTGGATATTGCATGTTGGTCTCATTTGTAGTTGTAATACAGCAAATTACAATTGGACTAGTGAAATAAAAAACTACAACACCACTAAAACCAAGCAACAGCAACAAAAAAAGAATTTAAATGAGCATTAGATGTAGCGTTACATGGACATCGGAAAAATAGGACCTGTGCAAAAATATTTAAGACCTAGAACAGCGAATTTAAGACTTTAAGGCCTTAATTTTCGATTTTTAAATTTTAGACTTTTTAAGACTTTAAGACCACGCGGAAACCCTGGACAATACGGCACACATTGTTATTTTATAATAATTTTATGATATTGTATGATGTTTTACTCAAATTCAACTGCACATTGTAAATAATACAAAAACTGAATTTCAAAAGGATTTCTTTTTTTACTAAATGCTTTTTTACTAATAGGGACACTATCTTTTTCTTGGCATTGCAAAATCTGAGGTCTTAATTCAGGTCTACATCTCAGCTGTGATATGCTGAAAATAGCATCCCATCCCGTCTGGGTGTATTAATATATGTTAGCTGTGAATTTTTCATTGTGAAGAGCTCATGCATTTAGTAAGACTGAAGCGTGAGAACAGAACACTATTTCTGGAACAGCAGAGAAAGCATAATGTAAAAGAATATCATCTAAAAGCATAAAACATACCTGTCCTCTCATAACGGACATCTGTTTCTCAAACATGGTTTTGTCAAATCCTTTATCCGTCTGCAAACACAGAGAGATAAATGTGAAATCGTATTAAACTTATTATTAATCAATACTGAACTTCTTGCTAATGCATAAAATGATCAAATTCTTGCACTGGAAAGCATATAATGTATAAGATTATAAAGACATCACAGAAAATACACAAGTGAGGTCAGACTTTTTGTTTGCTGAATTTTAGCTGGTTCATTTATTGCAGAACCACTTCAACTGGAATGCTAATTCCATAAGAGTTTTAGTGTTCTGACAGCATGCTAAGCCTCAACTTGCTAACAGAAACCAGACTGACAGCATGCTAAAGTCCTGTCCAAGAAACGGAGTAATAAACTACAGTCAAGAAAAGCAACATTTTGGTCACAGCAATAAATAGCAAAAAAAATAAGCAGAAACTTGATGAGACTTAATTCTAGAGACAGTGACATTTCCTACCCTGAACATCTCATAAAGGTCCTCACAGAGGTCTTGTACAAAGTTCATATCGGAAATGCGAGAGAGCACAAGGTCTCGGGTCTCCTGGGAAAAGGCCACTTTGGCCTGAGGCAACCAGGCCCAGTGGAACGGATCTACATAAAATAAAAAACAGACAAAACATCATCTCAGTCTGTTAAAATATGAGCATTTAGACACTAGCAATAATAATAATATTAACAATAATAATAATAATAAAAATTATTCATGTATATTTAAAAAAATTTAACTGATATTAATAATATTGATGAATATAATAATAATAATAATAATAATAATAATAATAACAATAATAATTGTAAAAAATAAATAAATAAATAATAATAATAATTATTATAAGTATTACATTTTTTAAAAGTAATAATGATAAATAATAATAATAATAATAATAATAATAATAATAATAATAATAATAATAATACATTGATTTTGAAATATTAATAGAAAATGTAAATAGTAAAATAATAATAATAATAATAATGTATAATTAAAAAGTAAATTGATAATAATAATAATAATAATAATAATAACATAATAATAACAATAATAATGATGATTATTATTATTATTATTATTATAAAATCTAGTAGTTATAATAATAATAATAATAATTATTATTATTATTATTATTATTATCATCATTACTACTACTTTTATAAAATAATAGTTATAATAATAATAAAAATAATAATCATTATTATTATTATTATTATTAATTTTATTTTTTAAATATACATTATTATTATTATTATTATTATTATTATTTTATAAAATATAATAGTTATAATAATAATTATAATAACAATTATGATTATTAAAACGTTTTTTTTAACAAATATTTTGTTTGATTCAGTGATTCTGACACTGATTTTTTGTCTCATATTTATCCCATCAATCAATGAATTTTCTAGGTTTCCATAAAATATTAAGGAGCACAACCTTTTTGAACATTATTAAAAAATATTTTGTCACATATATCATCACATTGAAATGGTTTCCTCAAAGTATCATGTGACACTGAACACTGGATTAACAGATCATGAAAGTGTAGCTTTTCAATCACAGAAATAAATACAGTTTTAAAACAAAATAGAACCAACCTAAACCTCTGAAAAATACAATATAATAAGTGCATATATAATGGCATAAGACAAATATACGTACATGCTCTCCACTCATCAGGATGTTTAAAGGGGAAGGCCAAACCATTATCTATAGCTGCAATTTTTATGGCAGAGTCTTTTGGATCAGTCCACTCAGATTCCTGCAGAGAAACAGAGAGGAGAAACTCACCAATTGTATGGGACTTACAAACAGTTATTATTAAATCCATAATGTAACCCCAGCAGCAACTTAAAACAGAAATAAATACAAGAACTCCTACACAACTGCTCACAGCACGGACTCAGTCTTATGTTTGATGAGTTCTCATGGTTAAAATAAATAAAATTAAAAAAAAAAATACAAAAAAAAAATTAATTAATAATAAATTAATAAAAATAAACAAAATAATGAATGAATAAACTTATTAATTAATTTGAAATAAAATGAATTAATAAATGAACGAATTAAAATTAATAAATAATTCATTTAAAATTAAATTAAATACAAAAAAGGAATTAATAAATTAAAATAGAAAAAAATTAATGGATAAAATTAAAATAAAATATAATAAAAACAAAAGAATGAATGAATAAATTAATTAATTTAAATTAAAATTCTAAAAAATAAATTAAGATACAAAAAAATAAAATAAAAACAAAAAAATTAATGAATAAATTAATTTAAATGAAAATAAAATACTAAAAAATAAATTAATAAATTAAAATAAAATAAAAGCAAAAGAATGAATAAATTAATTAATTAATTTAAAATGAAATACTAAAAAATAACTAATAAATTAATTAAGTAATATATATTACTAAAAAGGAATTAATAAATGGAGAGATTACTTAAAATAAGAAATTTTTTAAAAAATTAATTAATTAATTTATTAATTTAAAATAAAATACTAAAAATGAATTAATAAATGAATAAATTAATTAAAATAAAACAAAATGTAATAAAATAAAAACAAAAGAATGAATGAATAAACAAATTTAATTTAAAATAAAATACAAAAAAAATGAATAAATAAATAAATTAAAATAAAATAAATACAAAAAAATGAATAAATACATTAATTCAAAATAAAATACTAAAAGATAATTATTAAATGAATTAATTAATTAAAATAAAATAAAAAATAAATGAATACATTAATTAATTTTAAATAAAATACAAAACAATAATTAATAATGAATACATTAATTAATTTAAAATAAAATACAAAACATTAATTAATAATAAATACAATAATTAATTAAAAAAAAAATAAAATAAATAAAATAAAAAAATGAATGAATAAATTAATAAAAAAATATATCAAAACAAATAAATCAATAAATTAATTAATTTGAAACAAAATAACATTTTAAATGTGTAATCATTTTATTTTTTATACTAGTATATTATATGTTCTGTTGTACTGCAGCAACGCGCGCAGACACACGCACGCGCACACACACACAAATAAAAAAAAAAAGACACCCCTGCATTTGCCAGCTTCCATAACAGCAGGCACATGACTCTGTCCTGGCATTTTCTTCCGTCCAGCACTGCAAACAGAAGAGCTCTAAAAATATCCCTCAGCTCACCTTCTCTGTCAGTTCTCCATCGCCCGGCTTCTCATACTTGATCAACCAGTTATCATTCCCTCTGTCTGAGGAAGCCAAAAGAGATATCAGATTTCATTTTCAAAGGCACAGACAACAATTAGCATCTCTTTTATATGGTCATAACACGTATTCAAAGCCATAGCACATTTGTATGGTGCATGAAGCAGAGAAATTGGTGCATGAAGAGAGCAGCAAAAAAAAAAAACAATGGTATCTTGGGAAAACAGTTAATCACTCAGCATAGATCTATTTTAGTAAAAAAAAAAAAAAACAACTCGGCAAATAAGATTAAGTGGAAACTATGGTTACCATGCTTGAGCTCAGATTTAATTCGAGAACAAAGGCTGATGCTCAAAGCAATGCATTATATTTCATATGAAATGAAAATAAACTTGAATGTCATGGTTACCCGTGTTTCTAATAACGTAATCCAACACCACCAGCCTTTCAAACTGAGACTGAAGCTGTTTCCTCATGTTCTCTGGAAGAGGCTCTGCTTCAAACTTCCTCAGCCAGAAGTCTGCTTCATGATAGCCCTCCACAAACAGCTGAAATGAGCCCACCTACACACAAGACAGCAAAGCAGCACTATGCTGAAAATCTTTTAATAGCACTGACTGAAAGTTTGCATAATAGGTCCCCTTTAAATAAATAAGTATTTACAGTATTGTGAAAGGCCCACGATATTAATATTGTGCATGTTCTTTATGACTATTTCTATAGCGGGGAAAGTAAGTACTGAACATGTCATGTTTTTTTTTTCCTGGGAATAATGTTTCTAATGAACCTGTTGACATGATGCAATTAGATTTTTCTTAAAAACCCAAACAATACAAATATAAAAATAAAACAAAACCAAAAAAAAACTGAAAAATGAATTGTGTAATAACACTGGAATGACACAAGGAGAAAGTACTGAACTACTGAAATGTATTAAATACTTTATATAAAAGCTTAAAGACACCTCTCATATGAAGAATGAAGTCACATGCATTGCTCAGGTGCAATTTTGTTTACATACTTTAAAAGAGTGTAAAAATCTTGTTGTTCTGTGGGTCTCGTCTACCAAATCTGATCTTTATTTTGTATTTTCTATTGGATTCAGATCAGGTGATTGGCTGGGCCATTCTACAGCTTGATTTTCTTTCTCAAAGCATTTTAGAGTTTCCTTAGCTGTGTTTTGGATCATTGTCCTGCTGAAATGTCCACTCTGGTTTCATATTTATCATCCTGGTAATGTAGTTGTTGGACTTAAGCAGCTAATATTAATTTACAATGAGGAAGGTCGGAGGGTTGGTAAAGAACTACTGAGAGATTTTCAGCTGGGCTTTCACTGCCTTTCTACACCTCCCTTTCTTCATGTTTTCAATACTTTTTCCTTGTGTCGTGTCATTTTATTTTATTACACATAACTTCCTTTGTTATCTGTTTAGTTTTCTTTGCATATATTGATTTCTTTGGTTGTTGCCAACATCTGGTGAAAATTTCAAGTCAATAGCACCTTTAGAAATATGTTTGATGTGTTCAATACTTATTTTCCCCGCTGTGTGCATTATATATATATATAGAGAGAGAGAGAGAGAGAGAATATATTGTGATAATGAACATGCACAATATTGATATTGTGGGGATTTCAAAATACTGTGAATAATTCCTAATTTAAATGGGACTTATTATGCAAAAATCCCTTTTATAATGGGTTTGAACACTGTTGTTTGGCAACACCGTGTGAATAGAGCCAGCCTCTGGTAAAAATTAATGTATTCTATTTTTTTTATATAATCACACTTGATAAATACAGTCTGCAGAAACATCTTGATTGACAGTCTCCCTTTGTACAAGTCATCAAAAGGGGAAAATGCCACACATTAGTGACATTCTCACCCTCATTAGCGTAGACAGCCCTGAGTGAGAAGCAGCTGTCCAATAGGATTTTCACGCCATACACGATACCACAGACTACCTTCTACTGAGCTTTTTTGCTTTTTAATTTTTTTTTTCACAGATATAACAGATATATTTCACAGTTCTGTTTTGAATCTGCCGCTATGCTGATGCATAGGCATTTGTAGCTCCACCCTCTTGAAAAGAGAGCTAGAGGGACTCATTAGTCTCATTTGAATTTAAAGCGACACAATTTAGATCAAAGCCTAAAAAGGGCAGTTTCAAAGAGTTCTAAAATATTATTGGTTTGGTATTTTGAGCTGAATATCCGCATACACACTCTAGGGACATCAGAGACTTATTGTTCATCACAGCACAAAATGCTTGAAGACTTTATAGGCAATTAAACATGAATATGTTAATCGAAACATCGAACATCAAGAATTCTGAGATGGTTTATAGGCCATTTGTTTACTAACTCTCTACAGTAAGGCTCAACAAAAATGACAACTGGGTAGCATGTTAATGTCTTATGGTTGGTTTATACTTCTGCGTTGAGTGATTGCCAAGACCCATGGCCCATGCCTTGCGAGTTGCCGTGCATTTATACTTTTGTGTTGCTCTGTAATTAAACTTCCGAAACGCTAGTTGACAGTGAGGTTATGTTCCTCTGTGTCGAGTTTCTTTGCTGGGGTTTATTTTTTCTGAACGTTACCTTAGTAGCTAAAACTCGCTTATTCTGAGGTGGGAACCGACGGACATGCAACAACTTTATCATAAGGTAAACACAAACAAAAGTTTCCAT
This sequence comes from Danio kyathit, assembly GCA_903798195.1. Lineage (NCBI taxonomy): Eukaryota > Metazoa > Chordata > Actinopteri > Cypriniformes > Danionidae > Danio > Danio kyathit. The sequence continues at coordinate 22,169,298 of LR812519.1, read as the reverse complement.
CTGGAGCTCTTTTATGGCACTCGATACTTGTAAACACTCGCTCCAACAGGTTCGCACGGCTCTCACCCTGCCCACACTCGTCAGCGCGACCAAGCCGACCAATGTCAAAGCTTGTGCTAGGCGTTGTTGCGACGTGTAGTTACATTTTTTAAAAGGTGCGCATCAGCGTCTGCAATGGATCAGCTGTTAGTTAACTAATAATGCATTTAATTCAAAAGTCGTAATCATTTTATTAAATGGAGTTGATAGCTAAGTGCACTTCACAATAGCTATTGTACTTCAACTTTTTGCAATTTACTTTGATCAAAACATTTGTTTACTCTGAACATGTACAGTTGAAACCAGAAGCTTACATACACTGTATAAAAAGGCACATAACCATTTTCAAAAAAGTCAGATGTTAATGTGACTAAACTTTTTCTCTTTTAGGTTAGGGAGGATTATCAAATTTGTTTCTGCTATGCATAATAGCAGAATAATGAGAGAGAGATTTTTTTTGAGAAATTGTTATATGGCTGTTTTGTTGCAGGAGGGACTGGTCCACTTCACAGCATAGATGGCATCATGAAGCAAGAACATTATGTAGAAATACTGAAGCAACATCTCAAGACATCAGCCAGAAAATTAAAACTTGGCCACAAATGTGTCTTCCAAACAGACCATGACCGTAAGCATACTGCCAAATTAGTTAAAATGTGCTTTAAGGACAACAGAGTGAATGTTTTGGAGTGGCCATCACAAAGCCCTGAGCTCAATCCTATAGAAAAAAAGCTGAAAAAGCTTGTGAGAGCAAGACAGTCTACAAATCTGACTCAGTTACACCAATTTTGTCAGGAGGAATGAGCCAAAATTCCTTCAAACTATTGTGAGAAGCTTGTGGAAGGATACCCAAAACATTTGACCAAAGTTATACAGTTTAAAAGCAAAGCTAAAAAAATACCAAGGAAATGTGTCAACTTTTGACTGTCTAGAAATTAATAATAAAAAAAAATTTAAAAAAAATCTCAAAAAAAAGAAAATTCTCTCATTATTCTGACATTTAGCAATGTAAATCATTTAGGTAATCCTAACGGATCTAAAATAGTAAACGTTTGGTATGATTTACCATCATACATTTTTAAAAATGGTTATGTTTCTTTTTTTAGAGTGTATGTAAACTTCTGGTTTCAACTGTATATAAAAGAGCAAAACATTAAGTATTTTTTGGTTATTATACATGTTAAAGTAATCTTAGGTCATTGTTGTGATAATGCAGTATGTTGTGATAAACTTCTGCAATTGCAACAATTGTTACCGGCAGAAGCCTGGCAATGACATGTCAAGACAAGTATAATATCTAGAACAATTGGTTACAAACATGCCAAGTCACTTTTGTTCATCTTGCCCAGTAAATACAAGTTTGTTTCAAAAGCAGAAAATTATTTATCACTAAAGTCACAACGGTGCAAATATTAAAAATTACGTTATTACAAATTTTCTATGACGAAGATGTAGCAAGACAATACTCATATAGTTCAATTTAATCAGTTCATTATAAAACAAGTTTAAGTGTCCTTTACTGAGCATTAAGTATTGTTAGGCTTTAAAAACGAACAGTTCACCCAAAAATGAAAAATATTTACTTATTTACTCACCCGCATTGGTTCCAAATATTTATGTTTCTTTTTTTTTTTTAACTAAAAGAAGATATTCTGAAGACAGCTGTAAACTGTTAACCACTGACTTCAATAAAAGGAAACACAAAAACTGTGGAAGTCAATGGTTACAGATATCCAACTTTCTTAAGAACATCTTGTGTGTTTAACAGGAGAAAGAAGCTCAAACCAGTTTGTAACAAGTAAAGAGCGAGTAAATGGAGACAGAATGTTCAAATTTGGGTGAACTATCCCTTTAAGCCAAGGGAGTGGACAGCACTTAACATAACTTAAAAGATCTTTCTTTTAAATGTAGAGAGAAGATTTGAAATGAAGCGACAGCACATGACAGATAGAGCAGAACAAGATGGATGTATTAATGCACTGAATGATGCGCCTGAAGCCACATGGAGTCACTGTAATTTCAGTTACTGTGCATTCGCAGTGCGAACTACTTCAACGTACAGATCTAACAGACACCCAGCGTCTGTAGTACCATTTAGCAAGAGCAATAAACTCTCGTAAGATAAAGTCCTTTTTATGCAAATCCACAGGCATTTATCTACTGATCAAATAATAGCAGGAACGCTGAATCATCTTGGAGAGTTTCATCGTGTTCCTCGTCACAACCGAATGTGACACTCAGTTTGAATGGTGAGCTAATGGAGAATGATTGACAGGCACAGCAAAGAGATGCGCTGATGTGAAATTGAATTTAAAATGTAACTTCATATGACATTAAACTATGAAATGGCTTTAAAATATTTGGAATATAGTGAGAATGAAAACTTGGACAACTTGTATTATCTTTATGGCTTTTGTGGGGCTTAATGTCACAAAATGGTAAGCATGCTAAATTAAAATAAGTGGCTGCTGACTGAGCATACTCTACAATAATTTATCATTTAGAAGATTTATCATTTTAGAAGAACCACAAATAAAAATACAATCAATCTGTAAGAGATCAAGACATTCCCTCTTGAATTTCACAATCTGAATTTCTGAATTTAGGAATATTGTATTTGATGTTCCAAATTCCTGCATCTTGAAAACTTGAAACTGTATTTTTACAAACTGGATATCTGCAGTCTAGAAATTCAGAAAAAAAAATCTGAAGTTTGAAAACGAGTCTATAAAAATCTGCCTTAAATTCAGTTATCTTGTATATTAAACATCTGAAGTTGAAGTTTAGAAAATCAAATTCAAAACCATTTTAATGGCATATAATATTCAGTGTTATTAAATTAAAACAATTTTACAAACAAAATGAATACAGATTTGACAGAAAAAAAATAGGATAAACAGCATTACAGTAGAATTGAAAGACGTAGATATCATTAAACACTATAAAGTGTTTTGTTACCTTTGGAGGAAGGCCAACTCTGTGAAACCGTCGTCCAACTTTGGGGACTTTCTCAAGTGCGTATTTCTTACCACGGGATTTGGCACGGTCAATTGCATTATAGTGAAAAGTCTCGCTAGCCAAATTTACAACCTGAAAAAAAAAAAACAACAGATAAGGCTCCTAATTCTAAGGGGCTGTTTACACAACAATGTTTTCTGACAAAAAAAAAAAACGTTTTGTCTGTTCAGTCTACACAACTGCGTTTTTGTGTCTGAAACCACATACATCTTCAAAGTGGAATGTTGCCTTTGTCATGTCCGTGTAAACACCCAAAAATGAGTCCTTAAAACGATGACATCATGTGTGTGTATAAGATGTGTTTATAGAGGCATAGATTAAAGACAAGCACAAAGACATACTAATGGTGAAGTACTTGGTAGTGTTGTTGTTGCTCAAGTGTTTGTTAAAGCTGCGTTGGCAAAGTGTGGTTTTACTTCACATTACATCCAACAGCACAGACACATCTTACACACACACACACACACACACACACACACACACACACACACACACACACACACACACACACAGCAAATTATACATACACACCAGCACTGAGCTGCTGACTGCGCATCATCACTTCCATACAAGCACTGTTAACTAACAAAGTGACAGCTTTTAAGTACTTTCCAGGCCTTGAATTCATATGTCTGAAAATTCAAGTACTTTTATGTTCTTTCAAGAATAGGGATGCAACAATTATAGATTTTGATTGTACGATTATAGTCTATGGAATAATCACGGTTTCATGGTTATCACGATTATTATGCATTTATTAATTTCAAAACGCTACTAGTTTAGAAAACCACATGAATACTCCTTATATTTTAAAGTGTTATTTATTGTGGCTCAGTAACCAAATAATCCTACAATAGTAATAAAATTATAACACAATAATAATAATAATAATAATAATAATAAAACAATACATAATAATACAGCACAAAATAATAAAAGAAAACAAATGATAGTACATAGTTTCTCTTTGGACTTAAAAATGAGTGAAAAAAAGTTTCTGGCATTTAAACGAGTAATAATTTTACACTGAAAATAAATGACAGAACAATTAATTAATAAATAAATAAAAAAAATGTAAAAAATCATTTGTCTAATGTAAATCTAAGCTACATATTAGTTAATTATTTCCCTAATAAATGGATCAAATGTAGTCAAAGGCTGCTGAAAGGTATTTTTGATCAACTATATTACTAAATTGTTTGGTATTTTCCTTTCGTATCTTTTTTTTCTCTTTGAAGTAGAAATGTGTGTTCCATACAAAGTATGAAGCTGATCGGTCCAGTTCTTGCCATGTAACTCGCGGTGTGCTCGTAGCATTCTTTCAACTAGGTGTGCATGAAAATTTAAGCGCTCGCGCCTCGCTACCAATATAAGTGCACAAGCCGCATGCTTCTATTAGACATAACAAACTTACATCCGCAAAAGACGCAATATGTGAATGGCCCATAGTTAACAGCCTCAGCTCCGCATGCGTGGGTATTAGCCTCGATGTACAAGCTATGAACTTCAAACTAGCGCACAGTTGGTGTAACCTTTTTTAGTTGCAGCAGTTTTGCATCATGCAGAAATGAGGAGCTGAGAAGCCTTTACGATTAATAAACAGTGACGAATTAAAGCATGGTTAATAATGAAATCGGTTAACTGTTGCATCTCCATTCAAGAAGCATAGGAACCCTGGTAAGAAGATAATTTTAAAAACATTGCTGTATAACAGCAAAACTTCTCTGTTTTTAGCTACATCATTATTTTGTAAACATTGCCTAATGGCTTGTTTCCACTGACTGGTACAGTACGGTACGGGTCACCTTTATCAGGCTTGCGTTTCCACTACAAAGGGTACCCTTTTGGTGGGCGTGGTGTACGACAGAGAGTTTCAGTCGATGTCATTCTCGCTCGAATAAATGTCTACAGTAAAGCTGTACAGGTCGTTCACAAATCATATGAGAAGCACTTCTCACAAAACAGATGCTTTAAACATATAAATACTTGTGTATAAATGTTTATTACTAACCTTTCTATGAACATGATTTGATTATAACTGCAGATCAATGACAGTGGAAAATAGCCTACTGTAACGTCTGCAATTATATAAAATAAATAAATAAATAAATAAATAAATAAATGCAACATAAATAAGCAAATACAGACCCTTATAGTCTTTGATATGTTACCAATTACAGAAAAACTACACACAGCATACATTTAGTCTTTATTTGATTTCAAAAACAACATGCAACATAGCCCACAGTCAGAGCAAACCTCTCATCTGTGTCTGTAATCTACACCGGCACATGTAGCCTCTGTTAGAGAGTAATTCAGCCATTCAGAGTTCATAATAGTCCAAAATGCGATGAACGTGGCAGTTTGTTTGTGATTCAGATTGCTGAAACAATTTGCTCCTGTGGTTTGTTGGGCTTCTTTTTTTTTTTTCCACGCTTCACTGTCGCGTTTCTCCTTTTCTTTTCTGAAAGGATCAGACTTTGAAGACACTTCAACAATCACACACACATTATTATCATCAGCTCAAGTTCGTTATATCAAATATAGACGCGATCGTGAGCTCCCTGGAGAAATCGAAAACCGCTTGCACTTTTAGACGGCCTCGTAAAGCAACAGCAGGACACAGCAGATTTTGTTCTTCTTGGCTTTGTGGCTGTACATCAAGACAACGACAAGGTTCGTTTGAGCTCAGGTCATCCAAGGCTCGTTATTAAATGCATATAGTTTTACGGTGTAATGTCTCGGGCCTCAGCTGTGTATTAAAAACTTGGCGGTTCCTTTGTTTTCATTCTGGCTAGCTCCACGAGATTGTGACGCATCTCTGTTCAGCTGATTGATAGCTCCACCTTTTGGTACCCTTTCTTGTGTTTGGTACCCTTTCGAAAGGGTGCCGAAAAAGTGGTACAGTATGGTTCGGTACGCCTTTTGACAGTGGAAATGGCCATAAAAGCGTACCGTACCACTCAGTGGAAACGGGCCATAAGAGCAAAACGTTTTTTTTTCATAAGTTTTCTTTTAATATGTCTGTAAAGCTGATCCTTACCTTAGTTTTGGGTACAATCCCCAAACCCAGTTTTTGGTCCACAAGTGAGGCAGCTGCCTCAGAGAGGTAGCCCTGATTGGGAATGAGGCAGCCACGGCCAAAACAGCACGGGCAGCAAACCTTATGGAAGTATTTGGTCCATTTTGGGTTTAAGTGACCATAAGGCTCCTCTGATTTTGGTTTAAATACCCCAATGATTTTCTAAATGAGAAAAGATATAGGCATCAGGAAAACTCACATTGTGAGACAACTTGATATAAACACAGCCACTATAATTTATATTATAAAATGTTTTGTGAGAAAAAGAATCTAAACATTACATGTTCATGCATTAATATGTCTGTGTTAAACTCACAGGAGAGAGGTGATCATGCATACATAATCTAACAGTAAACACGGTGAAGCATGATGCTGCATGAAACTGCACAATAATGTGATGTGTATGCATAGTGCTCATTATAAACCAACTAAGTCATCCTAATCTATATATATATTATGCTTAGAAGGAACTTGCTATAGTCAATATTTCTGTTTCTCAGTTGTATGCGAGGACTTCAGATGCAAAAACCCCCAAGTGCCATCTGAAAATTTTCTCCTACAGTTTGCATTTTTCGCAGCCTCCTATGTTCATACTCAGCTATTTCACTTTAAAGGTAATGAAATAATCTATTAATTGCAATAGAACTCAAATCAATGAGCCTACACAAAGGAGGCTAAAAAAATGCTCGTTTTAGAAGAACATTTCAGACACTTAGAGCTTTTTTGCATTTTAAATCCTAAACAGATCTTCTTAGTAGGGATGCACCGATGCCGATACTTGGATCGGATATCGGTTCGATATCGCATATTTTTGCTGGATCGGGTATCGGCCAGCTGGTACCGATCCAAATCCGATCTTGCGCGTGCACTATATTCTGTGTTTATAAGCCAAATAATAGGCTACATGAAGCCTATTTAAAGGCACTAGAACGTTGTCATGTAGGCCCACTATATCCGAAATGTTCTGAAGCCATTCTACAGTTTAATGTGAAGTACAGATGAATATTAAAGTGTTTAAATTCATGTTCAGTTCAGCGCTTCCCGCCGCTGCGCGGCTGCGCCTGTCAATCATTCTCCATTCATTCACAATTCAGTCTGCTTGTCGCATTTGACAACAGGAAAAACTTTCTCTAAGACTATTTGTTCCTTTTAGTCTAAATAATTAGTGGAGATATGCATTTAGTTTTGCATTAAATGGTTTCATTTTGACCTACAGCAGGAGTTTATTTCATCATGTTTGCGCTGCTGTGTGTGTTAGATTAGATCGCATTTGCAATACTGGAGTGGAGACGGTTATTACCTGCTCTTCGCACACAAAGTAGGCCTACCTGAAATGTTTAATCAGAAAAGCCTCAATAATGCATTGGACAGATCCTCAACGCACTTATTTCTTCCATTTGAGCTGCTGTTTTGCAAATGTATGCAGATACCGGAGCGCTGCGCGCTGTCTCCGATGCATCAAGCGCTTTCATTCACGTGCCGGCTGCATGCACAGAGGTGAGGTGCGGCGCTCCGTATAAGATTAATCTTACAATGAGTTTGTTCTCCCATCCTTCAGATTGAGTTTATTTTTCTAAGGTGAATACTTTAATTGCTGCGAATAGTTTTAAAGTCTGGCCCATTGTGGTCACAGTAGTTTATTATATAAATTAAAGGTGAAACTGACGGGCGCAATATGGATTGTTATTAACAGAAAATGATTTAGCCTAATATAGGCTACTCTGAAACTGTGAATATTTCACTGTAATTTTATATATTAATATTTTATTAAACAGACCAGTTTGTGTTTTGGCTTTTGAACTTTCTCCGTCTCACTCACGGCGAGATTTGGAGAGGAATTATTAAGTAAAAATGGCATCAGACGGTTTAGTTTAATCTGCATCAAACCTGCAGGAAAATATCAGGCTTTAATTTAATATAATTAATAAATGTAATAAAAGGCTGATTATTTTACCAACGATGTTAATAGCCTATTGCAGATTTCAAAGAAAAATCTTAATATTAAAAAGGAAAGGACAATATCAAAAGGAATGCTCAAATAATGTAGCCTAGTTCACAGCAAGCATGTTTTTAGTTAGATTGTGCCGTCTGTCATGTATACCTATAGGTCTGTTATTTTTTTACTAAAGAAGATGATTTTAGTTTAGCACCAGAGCTATAGAAACTGCTCATTTCGGTTAATTTCGGCTCGTTAACCGAATGTTAACCGCTAACAGATTAATATTAAAATATTAATAAAAATATAATTGACGTGCCTATATTTTGTATGACACATTAAATATTGCATTTTAAAATACTTATTTATTTTAAATGCAAACAGCATCAGAACATAATAGAGCATCTTCACCTGCTGTGTTTTTAGCAGCATAGAAAAACAGAATAAAATAAAAAGAATAAAATAAATCCTGCTCTAGATCTTTTCCTTAAATGACAAATGTAAATTACAAAATGAAAACACTGACTGAATACTTTTTAAGAACCGGCAGGCTGTTTGTCCAATCATGTTTTTAAATATGCATTTAATTAATGTTAATTAATTAATGTTAAATATTACAAATCCCCTGTCAACATGTTTCATAGAATTCATTAGTTTAAAGATTATGTCTTTAATTAGGATTATGACTTATTTCCTGTCTCATTTGCGGTTAATGTGCGCGCGCTGCGTGTAATGAAAGACAATGAACCTAAAGGCTCTATGTTGACTTTTTGTAAAGTATTGGCTACTACATAGCATATAACAATTTTGTTGTTTACATATGATATTGCATTATTTGCATACATGTTTTTTTAAGCTGTAAATGAAAGCCTCAGTTTGGTGCGAGGTCCATTAGCCTATGCAAAAAATAAAAAACTTTAGATTTGTTTGATTGGTAGATTAGACTATGTAGGCTATTAAAAAAATTATATTATATAAGAACTATTTATTATATTAATAACTGTAATTTTCCAAATGGAAAAAAGGTTGGTTTGCTAGTTGAACACTAAATTACCATTAGCCTATTTATTGAGTTTATGACACGGCTCTGGCAGCACAGAGGTGATCCACGTCATCGCTGGCTGGTTTGTCAACAATTCTGTCAAACTGAGCAGATATATCCTTCTTTCATTTTGCTTCTTTGACAAAATATGTAGGCACGTGTGGTTGCACGTTACTGTGACTGCACGCGCTTTTCCATTCCAAAAACGCGAGGCGCACTACACTGCCTTTATTGATGACAAGTTAAAAGGAGCGCGGTGCTCTTTTTATGCCACTAGGAAACGACTGAATCAGCTGAGCCGTATTGTGCGCGAGTGTTCCTGTCAGTAATTGTAATTTTTAATTGCATTATGATATTCAAGATTTGTAAAGTCATACAGCTTTGAATGACTTGAAACAGCGACCACAAGTCTCTCCTCCATCATTAAAAGCTCGCCGAAGTCGTCTTGACAACACAGACACTGCAGTCACCTCAAAGAAAACCCAACCCCGCCAATTCATTTGATTGAAGAATGAAAAAGAGGAGACTGACATAACACGCTTTTTCCGCTCGAGAGCACATAGCAGCGCAACGGAAAAACATTAGTAAACCATGCAAAAGATGCACCTATCAGTCTCAACGCGTTGGGGACAACAAAAAAAACGGCACAGTATCGGAATCGGATCGGTATCGATCGATATTCAGAATTTTGGTATCGAGATCGGATCGGTTGGGAAAAAATGGTATCGGTGCATCCCTACTTCTTAGGGACAATATGAACACTTCACAGTAAAGAACACTTACCCCTTTAGGATCCTTGACAAAGTAACTTCCGCTAGATCCTTGTGAGATGCGTTCAGGAAAGGCGCCATTTTCTATGGCCTGTTCGGCCCTTTGGATAATCTCCCCGAACTCTGGGTCTTCTGGGAAATGGTTGAATTCTCCACTGCTATTACCTATATGCACAAACACAAAGTGATTTAAATGCACTGTGCTGCAAATATTTAGCTTGTACGCATGCATCTGTATGTAAAATAGGCACCCTCATCTCAAAAGGCCATACAGCAGGCCGTATGGGGAATGATTTTCTTTTAATATTTTCCATCAGAGCGAAATTCATGCTCAAGGCCATTTTCATGTGGAACAAAATTGAACGAAATCCAAGTTTTAAAGTTGAATCACTGGTGAGCATGCAATTTAGTCAAATGCTTCAGCTCTGTCTACAAACCAGCTTTCAAAAAGAGAAATTAAAAGAGCACTGGGAATTTCTGGAGTGCAAAAAAAGCTGAAAAAAATAGACGCTTGATAAAAGGTTCAATAGCAGTGACTCATCTAAATGCTAAAGTTGCATTTGCTGTACTACGAACTGACAGCTTAAATGTGGGTTCTCATAATTATTTTGTAAAATTCTGATGGGGAAAAAAGCGAACTAAACAGAACACTGCTAGTAGCCTATAATTTTTGAGCAGGCTAAAAACAAAAAGCTGAAAAAAAAAAACACAAGCATGACTTAATACTCCTTAAAGCCACAATGCCATAGATGTTCACTTTTTATTGTTAATTCTGTAAATGCATTTTAAAGAGCATACTTGAATATATATTAAAGCATGTTTCCATCTCTCTTTTTTATTATTTATTTGATTATTCATTCATTCATACATTCATTCAAAATACTTAATCAAAATCTGTGGGTAATGACTTCTTTATGCTAACACAATGCCAAATTTCTCCAATAATCTCATTCTCTTAAAGGGAAAGTTCACTGAAAAACAACAATTGTCATCAACAGAAGTTTTTTTCCTCTGTTGAACACAAAATACGATATTTAGAAAAATGTTGGAACTCTCATAAATAAGAAAACATTTGTTAAGCTGACCAATTGCAATTTTCTTGAAGATAAATGGTCTAAAATCTAAATAAGTGCTGGTCTGGCCCTTTTTATTTTTTGGTGGTGGTGGGGGTGGGGGGTGGGGGGTCGCGGGACAATGAAAGAGAGAAATTTCATTATACTATTAAAATTACCATGTTTTATCCATAACCCACAGAAGAAAAAAACAGTTAATAGTAATAAAAAAATCATCATGCAAACAAAAAGCTATTAGCCTTTCAATAATTTTTTTTATAGGATTGGTGTGTTTACGTTAGATTAACAACACAACAATAGCGTCAGCTGCAGCAGATTTTATAGCACCAGGTTAAACGTTGACACCTTTATAGCAATCAAATACATTAAAAATAAATACAGGCCACAACTGAACGTTAAGGATGATCTCTGATTCGTGGTCTCCAAAATTAAATCAAGAATAGACTTGTGCTGAAAACATTCTGTCCACCAGTCTCATTAGGTGAGGTTAATATTAAATTAAACAAATTAAAAAATGACTAAAAAAATTCTATGGTTGTTAGACTGTCAGTGTGGCTGCATTTATATAGATCTACTGTTTTGTGGGCAGCGTTTGTACATTTATAACCACCTCCAAAGAATTTGGGGGCCACGAGTCAGTGCCATTGTTATTTGGGGGGTCCTGGGCTAAAATGTTTGGGAACCTCTGGTCTAAATGACAACATATTTATTTGAAATGTAAAAGAAATGCTCATTTAAAACACAAATACAATTACTCAAAATCATACTTAAAATAAATCCAGTACATCTAGACAAAATGAGAATTTTTAACCAGTTTCTTATTTATTTATAATTAAAGACATTTCATAGTTTCCTTATGCTTACACTGTAAAAAGCGATTAGTTGACTTTACTTAAAAGTGATGCATGTAAGTTTTGACTCTTCTAAAGCATAAAAATACCATAATAGGCTTGTAGATATTTAAGAAACATGCTAGGTGAACATTCTTGTTTATCTGAAAAACAATGCTGAAATCAGAGATTCTGCTTTGAAAATGTGTGTTACGTGCCAAAACGTCCGTCTTTGTTTTAGTCTTTTAACATGCCCAATGCCACTTTAGCCAATTATATCTCAGCTCCCCGGGTTGCCTTGGTGTGATTCATTCAGATATGAAGGCTCTCAAAGTATGTGTCTACAACCGAAAATGCGACCTCCGGTGGACAATAACAGTCTCCAAAATGAGACACGGACCAGACAGAAACACCAGACATATTGCATCAATGTGTTCAATATGTTAACGAGGGCCACTCGTACGCTGCCCGTGTTAACTGGTGCCCTTTCCCAGATGTAAACTATTCACGTTTGCAGATTAGCAGATTCGTCACTTTTTCACAGTAACAAAACATGTCCATACCAAATAAATATTCTTATTACTTGGTGTCAGTGTCATTGTAAACATTATTGAATTTAATATTTGTGTGGCAGAAGAGTATATAACCAAAATGAATGTAAAGACATAATTATAACTTGCATGTCATCAACGGGATTTGAACGCAAGTCAAAAGGTTCAGCACGAGTATCAATCGACCTATCTAACTGAGCTATTCAGGACTAGAGCTGTAATCGGTCGATAAAAATTAGGCCCGATAGGGCCTGAGCACTACAGAATTCGGCCCGAGCCCGACAGGTAGGCTACATTTGATGCTTTACAAAGCCCGAACCCGTTTATAACCTGACATTATTCAAATGTGCACATGGCTACACACAACTCTTTAGTCATTTATATGTTTTAACATAATTTATTCGTAACAAATAGGCTATAGGCCACTTGGAAGTTGGAACAAAAAAAAAAAAAAAGTCCTCTGTAACATCGTAACATCTCAGCACTCTAAATAGGCATGGGTAGCCTAGACTTAGCCTTTAAATTGGCCAACACACCAATGAAAAGAAGTCTTTCTTAACAAATTAAATTAAAATAAATTCTAAATTATGAGGGGTATTTGGCAAAAGCGAAATTAAGATAAAGGCTCTGCGGGATTTGTTTCGTCACTTCTCTCCACAATCTGGCCTTATAGGTGACGGTGAAGCTGAATATTAAACGAATAGCCTATATACTCTGTCTACATTATGATTTTATGGTTTAATTAATAAGTATTTATAATTTAAAAACCCTTTACTCACCAAGATTAGGCTACGTGTTTTTGTGGAGGAACATTATTGAATCCACTGTAAATGGCTTTAGCGCAGTCCTGCACTCAGGATGGTGCGTCCAGCAGCACCGAACACCCTTTCACTGCTGCTGCTACAGGCCGAGATGCATAGTTCTGATCTGGCTAATTTTGCAAGTTTTGGGTAGGATTCTTTGTTCACCTTCTACCAGCCAAGAACATCCGTTTAATTTTCCATGACAGCGGTTTCAGTGTAGCGAGTGACCTCGTCATCTTGCCTGTCAGCTTGCTGTACATATATTGCTGTTTAGCGCTCTACCGTAATACGCAGTGTATGAGTGACCGCCGAAATACCTTTGCGGCTAGAACGACCGATTCTTCTGAACTGTCGGCTGGCCTGACCGCAGTCAAAATTCGCTCATTTTTTAACTTCTCCGTCATCCTTTGTTTTACCTTTGCAGGCATGGATTTTAATGTTGTAACAAACGATTTGATAACTTTCTTGCGCTAGTCAAAATGATGAAAATTAAACCATCGGGTTCGGGCAAAGATTTTCAGCTCTATTCAGGACTACATGTTGAGGTCGGTTTTGATATCTTCAGTTGCAGTTCTAAAGTTCAATTTCAAACAGTTTTTTTTATTTTTCAAGATCTGAGGTGAACTATTTTCTGCTGCTTTGGCAATAAATGCCATTCAAACTCACATTATTAGCATTAGGGTTGGGCCGATAGACGATGCCATCGTTCAGCGCCGATGGCCAATAAATTTCACGATGCTGAGCCAGCAGCATCGCGATCCATCGCCCCGCCCCACATTTATATTGACATATAACTTATTATTTGCATGTCATCTCAATAGCAATAACAGTCTTTTCATGAGCTGTGTTAAATTTTACATATAGCTGCCGCTTGCATGGCTGACAGCATCGCGAGGATTAAATGAAGGATTATACAGTACCTCTCACGCTTAAAATGTGTAGAGTCAGCGGCAAACGCTGTTACCTGCAAACCCTGTCTCACAGACTTCACAGTGAATGGTTTTAGTCATTTTCATAGCAGACTTGAAGCCACTGGAAGTCTTCTATCTCCTCTTGTAAAGTGTAAATGGTTGATTAACATTCAGCACACGATCACTAATAAGATATGCCATTATTAGTGACTTAAGGTAGTTTCTAAAACAAAATCTGTCAGTGTTATTTTCATTCTCTCATCTTCAGCGCTTCACATTTTCTCGGTTGTAGCTTCTGTCATCTGAAGGCAGAAGACATTGACTGAGTGATTGACAGCTGATATTAACCAATCCATTCGCGTTCAGTTCTAGAGCAGTGGGCCAATAAGAAGAGCACAAAGGCGGGGCAAGCATTGTAGGCTTTTTTAACTTCAAGTTCACATAACAAACATTTTAATCTGTTCCTGAGCACTGCGTTTGGCGTCTTTAGGTGCAAAGATGCATTCTGCATAAATGTTTCCTAAATCTGCGCACACGGTGAGGATTTTGCAGTGAAAGCAGGTCGCACTGCAATTTATGCACTAGCACAAATGCTTTCAAATGTATTTTTAGGTCGCTTAAAATTTCGGGCGCATATGCGACCAAAACAGTCGAGCCCTAGCATCTTTACTTGTTATTATTTCCTCATAATAATAGTAAAATAAGGAAGTTATCATCAATTCACAATACAAGTTTCAGTGAACTCCAAACGAACTCTCGTCTCCTCCACCAGCTGTGGGAAAAAGCCATTATAACGACACAGATCACTCTGCCTATTCATGCCAGGCTCCCACAGAAAAAAAGTGATTGACAGGTTGTAATTTGTGTTTAACTTTATTTATTTATGGTTTGATTATGGGTAAAGCAAAGACCATGTGGGTCAGGTAGTAAAAACGGTAGGCTACAATTAATTAATTCGTTATGGATTCATTGACTACGTTTACATGGACACCAATAATTCGATTTTAATGCGATTAAGACAATACTCTGATTAAGAGTCTATCATGTAAACAGCCATTTTTGATTGATGTAATCAGATTAAGGTCATAATCGAACTAAAGAGAAATCGAATTAAGACATGTGGAGTATGCCAATCTTAGTCGCATTATTGAAGTGCTGTACAGACATGTAAACACCTTAATCGAACTATTAATGTAGGACTTTAAGCCGCTTTTTGCGACAGGGTAGTCCACACACACACACGCACGGCTGATTGACACTTTTTGCACCTACCAAGTCAGTGCAGACCACAGACACCTGCATCGTGAAATGCAGAGTTTTTTTTTTTTCTTCCATTCAGCATGCGGTATGAACTTCCATTAAAACAACTATTCCAGCAGTTCATAGTTGCATCCAATATCTCGTTTGTCATGGTGGGCTTGCATGAAATCTTCGTGAATGAAAGTGAAAGTGGCAAACTGCAGTTAAAGTCGACAAATTAAAAATGAAACACCCGAAATTACATGAAACTTCGGAGGAAATGCGCATAGCGCGGTGACGCAATGAGGTTAATCGAATTATGTGCTGTAACATGTAAAACGAGATCATGAAAGGAACATTCAAAAAGCAACTCATGTAAACACCTTAGTCTTATTAACCTCTTAATTAGATTAAAGCAAATAATTCGATTACTGATGTCCATGTAAACGTAGTCATTGATATTTAACAACAACCACCCCCACCCTGCCTACGACGACGTTGCCATCGTCAAACGCGATGTTTCACATTAGACATCGTACGATGCCAAATTGGTCAACATCACCCAACCCTAATTAGCATCTAACACTGAAAGCACGAGGTGTACATGAGGTGATCATTGTCAGTTTATCCTGTTGTTCAGCTGAAAGAAATAAAAGCCTTTTTGGTGTTGTCAATCTGGCAACCTGCTCTTCCATGTGTTTTGAACCAGGGGAGCAATACCTAGTTCAACCACTGGGTGTCCACTTACATACTGCACCTTAAAAGAGAGTAAACTAGTTGCCTTATAATTATTAAGTAAACTATGTGCTAAAACTAAAAGTGAAGTCAATGGGATTATTGATCCCCCCCCCCACCCCCCAAGTAAAATCAATGTGTTGCTTTTAAGGCCATGTGTTTGTTTACTCACTTTTAAAGTAACTAATCGCTTTTTTTACAGTGCACAACATTTCACATACTAGTCAGACACACACTCATGTGATCCGGGGTAGAGGCAGCTGATGATCAGATCAGATGATCCAGTTTATTACAGAGGGCATGAATGTCTGTTATTAACACTGTAAACTACATAAGCAACTACCTTAGACCACAAAAACTACACAGAAGACAAAGCTTATTTTAGAAAGGAAGAAACAACCATCTGCAACTGAAATATTATTGTAGTCTAAAACCACAAAAAAACCACAATGTTTGCAAACCTGAAAGAAGCCACATCCGTAAGTGGTTTGACACTCTCTCTCAACTGTTGAAAGAGAGCCTTGCGGTATCTCAGAGATGCTATTATTACTATAGCAACTGATGCAGCAGATTCAGATAACAGACTGCGGAAACGTCAAGTACTGAAGATTAAGTATAAAAACCAGTGTGAACAAACCCTAACATGCAATCAAATCACATGATACCTATACCCAAGGAGGATTTTATTTCACCAAAATCTCCCTTTTTAAGAGTCCAGTACACTAAATGCACACTCCACAGTAAAACTAAGTGGTCAACAAGGCTTCAAAATGTAAAACACATGCAAACACTCAGCTGATGGTCTCTGGGCAGCTTTCCCTTGGTGAATCGAAGAGTCCATTAGACACAGATGGACACAACCTCTCTGATGGCCATTAAACATTTAGGAGAAGACAAGCACGCTTTCCCTTGCTGGCAAATACAGACGCACCAATACAAACACGCCTTACAAAACATATCTGGATATTATTTATAACAATTATCTTCATTTTAAAGATCTGATGACAATTTAAATAGAAGTTTTTAGTCATTGGCTTAAATTGAGTGCAACACCCATATTTCCCCATGTGTAGTGCACTCAGGTATGTGTAATGGCACTACACTTCTGTTTGTTCTTAATTTAAAGACTACTTTTTAAGTGTTGTGTGACCTGCTTTGGATTTTACTAATTATATCTCTTTGTTGCATGAAGAAATGTGCCAAATTTAGGCAAGAACATCAGTTTTTATGTAGGGTTATGTCACCGGTTTTTACTGGATCAAATAAAAAATGCAGATTTTGTTGCTTTAATTTGTTGACTTAGAAGGTATGAAATCAGGCTTATAACTAACTACTGTCAAAATTGAGGACATTAAAGAGTACTCAATATAGGTCAGGAAATTCAATAAGTCAGGACAGTTTGTCAAAGACAAATATATGTGCATGTTTAAAAAAATAAATAAATAAATAAATAAATAAATAAAAATAAATAAAAAAGGCGCCTTTTTTAAATGATTTACTAATGGCAGCAAGTGTTTTGCACACTGCTAATTGTTAAGTTATTCAAAGCTGTATGACATCACTTGAATATCACAATATTATTAATTATTAACATTATACCAATATCAACAGCAACACTAAAAAGCGCACCTCACTTCTTTTTTTCGTCAACAAAAAAAAAAAGGCATTGAGGTGCACCTCACGTTTTCAGAATGGAAAAGCACGTTCAGTGTGTTCAGCCACTAACTGTGTTTTGTCTTCTTATTTAGTATTAAATTGTTGTATTTTGTGGTTTAGGTTTTATTGTAAATTTATGAAAATTTACTGTGCTTTGTGTTTACTTGCATTGGTATATTTAGAATATACATGCTGTTAATAAATTTAAAGTTTCTTTACCCCCAATAAAAGGGCATTTTCTTTAATGCCCTACACCCATATTCATTTATTTAAATGCAATAGCAACTTGTGCCATCTTAATTGACCTTATTCTTCGCATATGAGCGGGCGCATATACTTCCGGGTTTCTTATAATCGTATTGGAATAATTTTGGCTTGAGACTTCCGGTCTCATTCACTTCTGTTCATTTTTAGACATTAAAAACATCTTGTTTTGCTGCTTGATGTTGCAAACTGATATCTTTTATTATATTATGCAGCTTTGTCTGTCTAGTCATGAACACACTTGTTTGTAAAGCAAGTAGTTTGACTGTTTTCTGCAGTTTATTATTCCTAGTCATTTCTCCCATAGGAAACTGAATAGAAAGTTCTAAACAAATCACAAAAACAAGCGCACTTCAGCATTGAAGAATAAGTTCAATAAAATTAATTGATTTAACACCAGTTTAAAAAAAAGAAAAAAAGTGCACAACCCTTATTTGCATGTCTTGCACAGAAAAAAAAACTATGATAACTAGTTTCAAGGTTTACCGTGGTTTGAAAAAAAGTCAATTTCAAAACCGCTAATATTTTCTGTTATACCATTCCTGCAATATATGCAAGACTGTGTTGTTGTTGTTGTTGTTGTTGTCAAATTACATTTATTTATTTATTTATTTATTTTTATGGCAACAGAATCTCAAGCAGCAAAAGACACATCAAAAGCTACTGGTCAGCCAATGATTCAGCAAACATTTGAAAAACAAATCGCTTACGCACCAACATCCAAGCATGCTCTGAACCTGTATCTGAACAAATGAAAAATATCCAAAGATACCTTTTCAAGTTAGAAAGTGTTTTTTAAACTAACGAAGACAGCAGAAGACAACAATTTATTTTTTATTATTTAGCTTAAAATGTTTACTGTTGCAAATTATTTCAAGTGTTTCTTTATATTATATATATTTATATTTATTGTGTTCAATGTGAAATAAGTTATTGTTTTTTATCAATGCATTGATATTTTTAAGCTAAATAAGGCTATCATGCTATCAGAATCTTATACCAGCACTTGCCTAAGAGAGAATTATGCAGAAAACAATCACAAATAGAAAAAAGTAAATAAGTAAATAGCACATCTAGTGACAATCTACAAATAATATCTTCATTCAAACCAAACAATGGAAAAGCTAATTCTGTAAGAACTATTGTTTTTCTTTTGTACTCCTGAAGACTCTGATATAGATCTGATAAAGAACACGGAAGAGTCTTTCTGCTGTCTTACTAATCCATCTTCATATGAGCCTGCTATTAAACAGACGCATTATAAGAAAAGGTAAAAACACATGCAGCAGCACACAGCAACAGCCTTGCATCCGTATCAAGAGATCTTTGGATCCCAGCAGCTGCTGTGGTGTCACCTATACACGTGTGCCCCGGGTTCAAAGGCCATGTAAACTGAACTGTGAAAAAGGTTGCATAACGGTCCATGTTCTGAGATAAAGCAGATGGAGTAACAGCGCAGAGTGCAAGACACGTGGGAGTGAAATGATTCTTTATACATAAAAGAACTCTGCCCAAATATTTGCTGTTAATTAAGTTACTCACCATCCAATATTTCTTTAGTAAATCATTTGAGAAGATTTTTAGCTGAAACAGTGGTTCTTGGTGATTCATTAAATGTCAAAAAAAGCTTAATCCTGATGATACATTGTTGTCATATGAAGCTAAATTCGCACAGGTTCACCAAAATTGGACAATAGGAGATTGGAAAAAAAGTTGCCTGGTCTGATGAGTCTTCAGAGAATTCTGCTGCGACATTCAGATGGTAGAGTCAGAATTTGGCATCAACAACAAGAAAGTATGAATCCATCCTGCCTTGTATCCACGGTTCAGGGTAGTGGTGGTGTAATGATGTGGGGGATTTTTTCTTTGCACACTTTGGGCCCATTAGTATGAATTGAGCATCATGTCAACACCACAGCCTACCCGAGTATTGTTGCTGTCCATCCCTTTATGACCACAGTGTACCCATCTTCGGATGGCTAATTCCAGCAGGTCAAGACACCATGTCATAAAGCGTGAATCATCTCAGACTGGTTTCTTGAACATGACAATGTGTTCACTGTACTCAAATGGCCTCCACAGTCACCAGATGTCAATCCAATAGAGCACCTGAGATGTGGTGGAACGGGAGATTCGCATCATGGATGTGCAGCCGACAAATCTGCAGCAACTGCATGATACTATCATGTCAATATGGACCAAAATCAAAGAAATATTTGCAGTACCTTGTTGAATCTATGCCACAAAGGATTAAGGCAGTTCTCAAGGCAAAAGGGGGTCCAACCCCGTACTAGTAAGCTGTACCTAATAAAGTGGCCAGTAAGTGTATATAGTTTTTATGATTTGATTTTTATTATTGTAATTTCAGGGCTACAGACAAAGTCTACATGAAAGACCCTGCTTGCGTCTTGAGAGATGCGGGACAAACTAAGCTCCCATTTCTGGGACTGTCCCACATGCAGGATCCAGGATTAGAACAAGTACCATTTTGATGAACACCACACACACACACACACACACACACACACACACGTCCTTCCTCTACAAACAGCTTCAGCTAACGTGTGAATTTGCACCTCCAAAAGCCACTGTATGTCGTGAACACATTTTAGGATATTTCAGATGAAATCCTAGAACTTCTACATCCTCCATTGACGGCAATGGACCCGACATGTTCAGAAGTTTCAAAAAAGGAATCAAGACTTTTGTCAAATGCCAAAATAAGTAAATAAAAATATTAAAGTAAAGATGACTCTGTTTAGCTGTACATTCTCTCCCGCATCAGGGTGTACGTTTACTACATATTGCCATTAGAGTCGCATTGCTTATTCAAACATGCACCCTTATCTGATATGGAAGACACTGGCAAACAAAAGTGTTTTTACAGCTTGTTTGGCACACAAAAAGTGTTCTTAGAGCCTTATATTATTACAGTTTATACAACAGTTCTGTCTGGTTCTCGAATCTGATTGGCTGATAAGCGTGAGATATTAAAAGTAATATCAGAACTTGTACAGTCTCTTCACCCTTGTGTATTACTCCGCCCACACGAGTGGCAAGCAGAGCCCTACAGTTTGACAAATATTGCAGCTGTTGGACAACATAATGTACTTTTGAAGCTTTTTTAGGCAAAAATGTTGTTGTTTATATTGCAACTATGAAGTTTATAAGGATAGTGCCTATTTTAAATAATTATAATTTTGGAGATTCAGTGCATCTGCATCCATTAGCCTGTCATACTGAGCAGAGCAAAGACGGTTGACGTTATGCCACAAGATGGCGACAGAGACTGCATAATAAGCCCTTAGAGGAGAAAAATCAGCTTAAGTTCAAACTACAGCTGATCAAATCATTCTTAAACAGGTGAGGGACTTTCTAAGTCGATCTCTCTCTTTTGTATGTTGTAGTGCTGTATTTATACCATAATGTGGTAGTGTTTCTGGTAGTGTTTGCTTTGCTTTGGATTTTTTTGAGTTAATTTTTGTGATATTCCGATTTCAACAGAAATACTGGGAAATATCTCTAGACTGATGACATTTCATGCCGTTCAGCCTTTTAATCCCAAAATGTGAGCGAAATCACCTGTTTTGTCATCACTTTAAACATTACTCTAAACAATCATTCAAATACTAGCTCTAAAGTGATGCTGTTGACTTATCAATCATTTCTGCTGTTCTGACATCAACTGCAGACGTGTATGAACGGTGGAAGAAAGTAGTACATTGTACAAAAAGATTTTTAAGACTCGCCGTGTTTGATTTTCGTTTTTATATACATGATTATGCCGTCAAACTGTTGTATATATGCAATATCACACTCGTAGCAGTGCAATATGGCTGTATATTGTCAATGTTGGGACACAATGTACGCCAATATACAACCATAATCGCACTGCTACTCATGTGACATTGCTCATTTAACCAATGAAATCAAATGGAATGTTTTTGGTTTTATTTCTGTGTCTTTTCTTTGAATGTGTGAGGACCGTTGATGTCTATAGAGGTTGAGGAAGCTCTCAAATTTAATTTAAAGCATTGTGTTCTAAAAAACAAAAAAGGTCTCAAGTGTTAGGAACAACATGACGGTGAGTAATTAAAACACTTTAAATTTTGGGGTGACCAAACAGCTTCATTTTCCGTGTAGGCTTCTTTTTTTCTACCAGTAGCTGTTGACTTGCATTTCATGACTCACCATGGGCCAGTTTAAGGTTAAAAAAAATCTTTAAAAAGTTCCAAAGAATTACCTACACAGTAAATAGCCTGAGGGTGATTAAATTAAAAAGTACATTATGACATACATTCCCTACAATATTCTTAAGAATTAAAGGAGTTAAGAACTGTATTGGCAAATTATTTTCTTCCTGTTCACAAGGAATGCATTTTAATGTGAAGACTGAAATTAAATAAAGTCAGACAAAGTTTGTCTTTTAATGGGCTATATGCACAGCTAGTGTTTTTCAGCCAATGACAAACTTTTGATGAAAGGTTTGTGACTATTTTCAATTTCATAAGATTCCTTTTACAGCATCGATGTTGTAAAGTAATTCAAATATAATCAGTTAAACAGACTTAAGCAACCATTTGGCTGTTAAAGCGTAAAAGAGATGAAAGAACCCAACAGGCTAAAGCAAAAGGTCTATTGAGAATACTGGGTTAAAATTAATTTCCATATTTTAAAGACATGGCGCGGAAAAAATAATTTAATGCAGCGCTTCTTGATTGGTCTGATACCCACTTTATATCATATCTCAGCGAGGCAGTGAAGATCGTTTTTTTTTTTTTTTTTGAAGAAATCAGATCTTAAACGTGGCGATTTTGTATGGGATGACAATTCACCGGAAGCTCTAGGGCTGGCTGACTGAAATGAAAAGTTTGTGTGCATTAACCCATTGCTTAAATTCTCTGGAGAATGATCAGTTTACACACAGACAGCCTTTGTGAGCAAAAGGATCCCAAGGATGGGTTCACAGGCGTTTTTTAAAGGCAATGTTACAATGTTTTAGATAAGAATTCCTCTACAGCTCATTAACTCTTAAACAACCAGTAAATTACACATGGCTGTAATAGCACAATGATTATAATGAATTTGATCTTTACTTTAGCAAAACCTTAATTAATTTATAATATCAATATATTGTCAATCATCAATATATGATCACCAAGATTAAAAATTTATATCACAGAACTTGTTTATTAAAAAATATAAATCAACATCATAATTCATAAGTAACCGGTAGGCCCAAACCGCAGATTTTTAGCCCATTATTGAATCTATTTATTTACTTGTGTAAATGTGTGTAAATTTATATTTATTTGTTTTTTAAAATAATTTCTGTAATAACATTATTGACTAATATGAAAATGTTCATATGATTCATTTACACTACAGTTTGTAAAGTAATATTTTCTGTCTTTTAGTAGATATATTATAAGAGACTTGCTTTGTTTACCAAATAAGTGGATCTAGATGGATTTGCATTGTGAAAATTAAATAAAACATTAAATATAAACATTAAAAAAAAGTTAAAACGCTATTATTGTTTATTTCATATATTATGTTTTTAGTTACGATACTCCCCAAATAATGCCCCATAAATCTGCAGATTTTTTTACAAAATTCTCTGCAGAAATAGCAAAAAATGTCTGCAGATTCCATCTGGCCCTAGTAATTGGTTACTTTCGCTCCCGTTTTGACCTTTTGATGTGGTAATTTGTGGACATAATGAATAGCAACCACATAATAAAAGCTCACACCTTACTCACACCTGTGTGGTGCAACATTGCTCAAATGACCAAACTCAGGAGAATTTTATTTTCTCAGTCCATGACGCCCTTAAATGGTTTTAAACATTACAAAAGCACTCCACTCTCTGAAAAAATTCCATCACAGAACTAATTTAATTAAAATATAATATAATATAATATAATATAATATAATATAATATAATATAATATAATATAATATAATATAATATAATATAATATAATAGGTAGTCCCCATCCGCAGATTTCCAGCCTCTCGTTGAGTCTATTTACTTGTGTAAATTGATATTTATTCAGTTTTGAAATTAATTTCAGTAATAATGTTGACTAATATGAAAGTGTTCATTTGATTTATTTACACTACAGTTTGTAAAGTAATATTTTCTGTCTTTTAGTAGATAAATTATATGAGACTTGCTTTGTTTACCAAATAAGCGGATCTAGATGGATTTGGATTGTAAACATTAAACAAAAGTTAAAAAGCTATTATTTCTTATTTCATATATTAAGTTTTTAGTTACGATACTCCCAAAATAATGTAGCATATATTTTTTTTTTACAAAATTCTCCACAGAAATAGCAAAAAATGTCCGCAGATTCTGTCTGGCCCTAGTAATAGGTTATTTTCTCTCTAGTTTTGACCGTCTGAATACGTGTCGTAAATTGTGGACATGATGAATAGCAACAATGTAATAAAAGCAGTTACTCACACCTGTGTGGTGAAACATTGCTCAAATGACCAAACTCAGGGGAATTTTCATTTCTCAGTCCATGATGCCTTTAAATGGTATTAAACATGGGAAAAGCACTCGTCTCTCTGAAAAAATGTCCATCACATAACTTATTTATTGAAAAATATAAATCAACATTATAATTCATAAGTAACAGGTAGGCCCAATCAGCAGATTTTTAGCCCATTATTAAATCAATTTATTTACTTGTGTAAAATTATATTTATTCAGTTTTTAAATTAATTTCAGTAATAATATTGACTAATATGAAAGTGTTCAGATGATTTATTTACACTACAGTTTGTAAAGTAATATTTTCTGTCTTTTAGTAGATATATTATATGAGAGGCTTGCTTTGTTTACCATATAAGTGGATCTAGATGGATTAGCATTGTGAAAATTAAATAAAAGTTAAAAAGCAATTTTTTTTTATTTCATATATTATGTTTTTAGTTACGATACTCCCAAAATAATTCAGCATAAATCCACATATTTAAAAAAAATTCTTAGCAGAAATAACAAAAAATGTCCGCAAATTCTGTCCAGCCCTAGTAATAGGTTTTTTCTCTCCTGTTTTGACCGTTTGATGTGGTAAATTGTGGATATAATAAATTACAACCATGTAATAAGTTACTCACACCTGTGTGGAGCAACATTGCTCAAATGACCAAACTCAAGGGAACTTTCATTTCTAAGTCCATGATGCCTTTACACTCCACTCCACTCTCTGAAAAAAAAATTAATTCCTTAAACTTCCCCAAGGTAAATCAGCAGCTTTTTATTTGCTTAATGTTTTTTTGGAGCTGCATGCAACAGAAAACAGAAGAGGGGTGGTTGCTATGGAAACTAATGCAGAAGGGTCTCTAGTGCGTTCTTTCCC
Organism: Danio kyathit; assembly: GCA_903798195.1. Taxonomy (NCBI): domain Eukaryota; kingdom Metazoa; phylum Chordata; class Actinopteri; order Cypriniformes; family Danionidae; genus Danio; species Danio kyathit. Next base: position 22,143,976 of record LR812519.1, on the reverse strand, counting down.
TGACTGAATTCAGATTAAAAAACGAAACAACAAATGACGAAAAGTGCTGTCATTTAAGAGAGGGAGTGACTTTACTTAAAGGCGTGGTCAAAAGTGAGAGATTTAATTAATAACTATTATGTGAATGGTGTTGTGTTAAAAGTAACATAAGTAACAAACCCTGTTATTTGCGATTCGATACCTCAATATAATGCTTTTTTGTTAGGGAAGCAAAACAAAAGGTGTGGAAGTGCGTGAAGACACCTAGCTCGAGGCTGAATGTATGTTAATCAGTTTATGAGATTAGGATATCCAGCTCATACATCTCACCTGGAGATGCTAGATTATCGGATGATGAGCTGTGCATGTTCCTCCGGGTCCTTTTCTCTTTTCCAGCTCGAGGTGAGAGGCTCCCGGCTGGTCCCGGTAACAGGAGCGCCTCTTCGCCGGACCCGTCCGCTTCCAGCTCCGTCAACACGCTTTCCGTCGAGTCCGAGATCCGGACAGCTGCTCCGGGGCTCAGCGAGAGTCCCAGGGACGCCGCAGACCGGGTCTTTTCAAATAAAACAGCCGGCACCTCCGAAGAGAGAAAGTTCGTCTCCGGTGTTGAATCTCCGCTGCCGTTCCCCGGCTCGCCGTCGGTGGGGTCGCATTCTGCCATCATCGTGGACAGTGCGTGTGTTCTGTCTGTGTCCAGAGAAACTCAGACACTTCTCAAAACACCCGCTTCATATCAGTGAGTCCGTCTTAAAGAGTTTGTATGTTTTTTTTTTTTCCTCTTCCTCGAAGACACGCTGATGCTCTCACCCGTTTCACGTCCACATCATCCGTCACCATTACCGACTTCCTCTATTCTCAAGCATGCGCACTATTTACCAGTACATTCAGACAGGTCTCTTAAAGGCGCAGCAACGATTTATAGATTGGGCAAAAGAGGCAGTGAAAGATGACGGCGTTTTTGATATTAGTCAGAAATTATTCTACACCCATCCCATTCTTGAGGTAAGGAAAGGTTTGACCCCCAAAAATTCATTCATACATTCATTTTCTTTTCAGCATAGTCCCTTTATTAATCCGGGGTCGTCACAGCGGAATGAACCACCAACTTATCCATCATTTGTTTTACACAGCAGATGCCTTTTCAGCCGCAACCCATCACTGGGAAACACCCGTACACTCTCATTCACACACATACACTATGGACAATTTAGCTTACCCAATTCACCTATAGCGCATGTCTTTGGACTGTGGGGTAAACCAGAGCACCCAGAAGAAACCCGTGCAATCATGGGGAGAACATGCAAACTCCACACAGAAATGCCAACTGACCCAGCCGAGGCTCGAACCAGCGACCTTCTCACTGTGAGGTGACAGCGCTACACTCTGTGCCATAGCGGCACCCCATATCCCCCCCAAAAAAAATACTATGTCATATATATTTTTTACATAATTTTAGTTGACATCTATTCTATTGTCATAAATGTTTCCATTTTAATATTATCTTGATTATAAATAACTACGCAAATATATAAATAAGTAAATAAATCCATAAATTCCTGCATAAACAATAAATATGCAAATAAGTAAATAAATGTATAATAAACAAATCTACAAATTTCAGCACAAATAAATATATGAAAAATGATACTGCCGGCAAGTGAATAATTAAATAAATTACATTTTCCCCCCTTTCAAACGTTTATTCATTCTTGAACATAGTTGCGTATTTACTTTTAAGGTCAACATGCAAGTAAAAAAAAATGCCAGTAAAAAAAAAAAATTGAATGCTAAATATTTCTAACGATCAACCCATAATGGAATAAAGATTGCCTTCTGATGATTGACAGACACCCTCTCATTAGCATGATGAGCTGAGAAAAAGTAAATACGCAACTACGTTCAAGAATGAAAAGGGGGGATAAACTTTCAGTTAAGCATTTTCTTATTCCCCCCCCACCCCCCAACATTGCTGCAAAACGGCCACAATTTCTCTAGCCGCCTATGTCATTTTTTACCCGCACGATCAAATTCAAAACCGCCCAATCTGGCAACACTGCTTAAATGTATAGTATTTTAGATTATACTATTAACTTCAATTTTCATTATGTAATTTGTTGTCAATAAAAAAACTGCAATTTCTAATTAATACTCCCAGCAGTTCACTGTAATTCTGCACAGAAAACTATCTTTTAAATAGATTTGGAGGAGATTAGGGATATAAATAATATAAACAAAATGCTATATACTTTTTAAACAAAATTTGACTGTGATTTTGTGAATAAAACAATTGCACAGACAATTTAACCTTTAATTATGAAGTTACAGTGTTTTAAGTAACTCTTGGCCTACAGTTGTATGTAATTGTTGTATTTTGTTTAGCAACATCTAGGCTATACACTCGCCGGCCACATTATTAGGTACACCTGTCCAACTGCTCGTTGACGCAAATTTCTAATTAGCCGATCACATGTCAGCAACTCAATGCATTTAGCCATGTAGTTATGGTCAAGACGATCTGCTGCAGTTCAAACCGAGTTTCAGAATGGGGAGGAAAGGTGATTTAAGTGACTTTGAAATGGTCAGTATTGTTGTCAGCATATTGTCTATCCCTTTATGACCACAGTGTATCTTCTGATGGCTACTTTCATCAGGATAACCTGCCATGTCATAAAGCGTGAATCTTCTCAGACTGGTTTCTTGAACATGACAATGAGTTTACTGTACTCAAATGGCCTCCACAGTCACCAGAACTCAATCCAATAGAGCTCCTTTGAGATGTGTTGGAACGGGAGATTCGCATCATGGATGTGCATCCAACAAATCTGCAGCAACTGTGTGATGCTATCATGTCAATATGGACCAAAATCTCTGAGGAATATTTCCAGTACCTTGTTGAATCTATGCCACGAAGGATTAAAGAAGTTCTGAAGGCAAAAGAGGGTCCAACCCAGTACTAGTAAGGTGTACCTAATAAAGTGGCCGGTGAGTGTTGAATTTATATATAATTCTCCATTAAAACTTCCTTTAAAATAAACCCATTGAAAGCCAAGATGGGACTCCTGATTCCATGTTCGCTCATCCATGTCACATGTTCAAAAGGAAAAGATGAGATATAATGGTAAAAAAAAGGGTTTATTTTCACCACATCTCATGTTGAAGAGTATAAAACAAAGACATACACAAAGAAATGTTGTTCATGCATCTCAAAAAATTCATTTATCCATTACAAAGATGAAATTGACTTTGCGAGTTGGCAACAAATATGTTAGATCAATATTTTCCCTTCTCCTTGGAACAATATTTACTTCAAGCAGCAATGCGTACAGTATGTGTCTGTGAATATACTTTATGTAACATTTGCTGTACATGGTAGAGGTAACAGGTTACTGGTAAACTGCAAAATAAGGACCTTGTTTTATCAGAGAAAGCATTGTATTTGACACTCAAAAGTTGTGCAAATCTCCTGAGTTTTTGAAACAACAAGACACTCCTTTCCTTTAACCATAATACTTTCATCTTAAAATATAAAGAATGAAACCACAGTATCAAAAATTAATAAAGGCAGAGTCCATTGAAAATCAAAAAGTAAAACAACGCAATCCCAGAGCTTTTGTAATATTAAAAATTAAACCTAAAACTGACTGTATAATATCATTATACCTTTATATTAGATAATATAAAACCTACACTGTAAAAAGTGATTAGTTACTTAAAGCGAGTAAACCAATTGCCTTAAAAGCAACAAGTTGACTTAAAATATTGACTTAGTGCTGGCAATGCGAACCAGACTCCAACTCTGTTCATACAGGGACGAGACAGCCCTTAACAGAGAATCTTTAACCCTACATACTCCTAGAGCACCCTCCACAGAATGCCACGAGGAACCCGGTCGAATGCCTTTTCCAAGTCCACAAAACACATGCGGACTGGTTGGGCATACTCCCATGAACCCTCGAGCACCCTGGTGAGGGTATAGAGCTGGTCCAGTGTACCACGGCCTGGACAAAAACCGCATTGTTCCTCCTGAATCCTAGGTTCAACCAGTAATGGTGTATTGAAAAAAGTGATTAGTTTACTTTTATTTAAAAAAATGAGTACAATTAGCATAATTATACAAATTAAGTCAACTTAACAGTTCCAAGTTACAATGGGCTTACTTACATTATTTTTGTAAAGTCAACTTGTTGCTTTTAAGGCAATTGGTTTACTTGCTTTAAGTAACTAATCACTATTTACAATGTAGAACGCACAAAAAATATTTTTGCTGCTTTTTTTTTTTCAAACTAATTTAAAATAAGTCGAAACAACAGAATTCTTAAGGTTTTTTTAGGATAACTTAATTGTTTTATGTTCAAATTTATAAAACAGTTAAGTTAGCTTGATTGATTTGTGTTGTGACAACATGAAGGAATAATGTGGAACCCTGCATTATTTACAATGAAGGAAGACTTTGTTTATCTCCCTCATTTGCTTTCAAATTCATGACTACATTAATCAAATTAGACTTTCAGCATTGTCCAATATCATCATTTAGGAGATGACTTCATAATTAAACATAATGCCTTGCTCTGCTTCAAAACATTATTAATTACCCCCAAACCAATAGCCTGAATGGGAGATTTGGCAGAATCTGCCCTTAGCATCTTGGCACTCATTCTAAGGGCTTAGTTGAGTCCACAGAGGTACATGCTGGCACAGCCACATGCTCTTCTTTCCTCTTCTTCCTTCTGCTCTTCTCAAATAATAGCCAAGTTCTATTCCTGGACCATGTGTGAGTTTTTTTTTGTCTCTGCACAGATGTTCAGAGGTCTGCTGATTTTCTACATCTAAAAATAGGCACCCAAAAAAAATATAAAGAATATTTTCACAAAGATGAACCGGTCTTAAATTCTGCAGAACAGGAATTTCACCTTCAAATCTTCCAGAAGATCTTCTTCCTGTAGAGCAGGAAGGCTATGAACACCCAAATGGAGGTGGCCAGCAGGTTTTGTGCCAGGTGCTCTGTGTGTGATTGGCTGTTGGCCATTTTCCAGCGAAATGGGAAATATTCCTCAAACACTTCATGACCCACATACACCAAGATGGAATTCATACCTGAGGGAGAAAAAATATTCCTTAAAAAATGCAAGTATGCACAATAGCACTAATTAACTTAAACCGCATTTTCCTAAAGTCAGTTTTGTCCTTTTTTGGTAAACTTTGTTTAAATGTCAGCAAGATTATTGTTAGGTACCTGAATAAAAATAACGGCTTAATAGCACTGGTTATTTAAGGTGACAGCATTGCACCTTTGAGTAATGAGTCTTGTTAAAGAGACAGTTCACCCAAAACTGAAAATGCTGTCTTGATTTACTCACCTCTCACTTGTCACTTACATTTGAGATTCTGAGCCTTGTGGTACCCCACAGTGTACTTTTGATTGGTATGATTAATCTTTATTAACTGATACAAATTGATAACATTCAGATAAATAAGACCTGAACCAGGCCAATGCAGTTCCTGTATTACCAATAGACCTGGGTCGGTATAAGATTCTGACGGTAAGATTACCAGTGGTGTAAAGTAACAAATCCTATAACTACTGTAATTGAGTAGTTTTTCTCAGGAATTGTAATTTAGAAAAGTAGTTTTAAAAATGTGTACTATTACCTTCCCTTGAGTACATTTTTAGTGCAGTATTGGTACTTTTACTCCACTACTTTCCTTCAACCCGCAGCCACTACGTTATTTTTTCCTGTCTATGGGGATTAGAAAAATCAGTCCTGTAATTCTTGTCCGATTAAATCGCACATAAAAGGTAAATCACATCATAATGAACTACCTCAAGACATGGACGATTTATAATTGCAGCAAACTGTTTGCAAGTATTAAAAGGATCAAAGAAGATGACTGTTTAGATGCAGATCACTGATGAGAAGATGACGGATGTTTACTGTATGATGACCGAAATGGCCTTAAACCCAGCAGGCACAAGACGTCAACATAACATCAGATTGACGTTATACCCCAATGTTAAGGGGACGTTACATCTTGTTTAGAAATGAAAATCGGGTTGACGTCAAAACTCAACGTCTGGCCGACATCAATGTCCAACCTAAAATCATTTAAATATCAAGGTCTAATGATGTTACAGCTTGACATTGTGTGAATGTTACCACTATGACGTCTATTAGATGTTGGGTTTTGGTTGCCATACCTGACGAATAAATGTCAGTATTTGATGTCAATATGACGTTGGTTTAAGATGTTGGCTCAACGTTGGATTTTAGTCACTTTCTAACAACCTAAAATCAACTAAATATCTACGTCATTTATCGTCATTATTGGACATCAAAATAACGTCCTTAGACGCTGGCTAAACATTGAATTTTGGTCACCTGACATTACAACCTAAATCTAACCTGATATAAATGTCTTATGATGTTATGAGCCTGCTGGGCAATAACGAAATGCACTACAGAATGTTATGTTTACACACACCCACAAATTGCATGTAAACTCATCAGCTTTTCACAGCGTAATACTCACTACTCACTACTCATGAGTACTTTTAAAAGGTCTATGAGTAATATTTACAACAGATACTTTCTCGCGCTACACTTTTGAGCAAGTAATAGTACTTTTACCTAAGTATGATTTTTCAGTACTCTATCCACCACTGATGATTACCTTGGATAAAAATATCATGGTCTTACGGTATTGTGATTACTGCACAAAAATATATTCTTTTTAAATGTCTGGGTAAAAAACAAAAACTTTTTCCGTTGGAACACAATTTATTTTATTTTGAGAAACTTTTAAAATATTTTGGAGCAGTAAACACGTCAGGCTAAATAATTCAAATGAATCATTGACTTCTGCTGTCTACATTAGTTTCAAAAACACAGATTTCATTATAATTTTCTGCTGGAGATAATGTTGTGCTAAAAAAAAAAAAGCATACATATACCGTAGGAACAGTATAGCAGAAAATTTTGGTGGTTTTAAAACCTAGACTTTTCCAAACCGCGTATACCTTGAAAACAGCTATCATCCCTATCAAGGAGAATACTATGATCGATTGTGTCAAATGAAGCACTGAGGTCCAATAACACTAAAGGGTGTCACACACCGGATGCGCCACTCAGCGCTGCAACACGGCGTGCACATGACAGTTGAAAGTATCGCACACCAGATGCGCACATTCGCATGCGATTTAAAACAAAACTAATCAGATGGCGCTCTGTGGCGCGGCAGAAATATGAACAGTGTCCTGAGTCATGGCTGGGCGCCGTGGACAGCCACTGACTTGCGGCGCCGGTGTGTGTACCCTGATAGAAACCTATGTTTAGAATTCTGAAATGCGTGGCGCTGTGCGGCGCGTCGCTTCTGGTGTGCGACCTGCTTCAGAGAGAAATGCAACTACGTGACGACAGGAGCAGGTCATTTGTAACTCTTAGGAGTGCTGTTTCTGTGCTATGAAAAGCTCTAAATCCAGACTGAAATTTTTCACAAATATCGTTTCTCTGTAACATAGTTGAGCAGATATGACTTTTTCTAGTATCATTGATAGAAAAGCCAGGTTTGAAATGGGTCTATAATTGACTAATTCTTTGGGATCAAGCTGTGTTTTTTTTTTTTTTTTATTAAGAGGCTTAACGACAGCTAGTTTAAAAGTTTTAGACACATATCCTACAAGTAGGGATGAATTCAAAATGTTAAGAATGGGTTCAGAAACACCTGAAAACAATTGTTTTAATAATTTGGTCAGTATAGGATCTAACATAGACAGTGTTGACATACAGTGCTCAGCATAACTGAGTACACCCCATTTTGAAAATGAATATTTTTATCCATTTCTCAGTGAATATAGGCAATGTATTTAGTGCATTTAAACGAAACAGATTTATTAAACGGATATATATTTATTGAAATAATATTTTAGTCACCAAACATATTTAGAAATTGAAAGATAATACAATTCAATTCAAGCAAAATCTTACCAAAAACATTACAACCCGCAAAATTTCAACTATTTTTTTATTTTTATTTTTCCTCTTTTTTTAAAATTTGTATTTAATATTTTTCTATTACATATACATTTGTGTGTACTTGTTTTTGGACCGTTACCATAAGTTAATTTGTTAGATTAGCTCCAGATTTGGCTTCAGTACTGACTAATCTAATGTATATGCACAAATATAATTTTGCATAGCTTCCTATTAAAAACATGAATTTAAAAGATACATTTGTGAGGGGTGTGCTTATGCTGAGTACTGTAGAAGTTGTTGAGTTTCTTTCCTCTGTTGGACACAAAAGAAGATATTCTGAAGAAAGCTAGAAACCGGTGACCACTCACTTTCACAGTATTTATTTTAATATGGATCTTTCTTGAAAATATCTTTTTAGGTTCAACAGAAAAAGACATTTTCATTTTTGGGTGAACTATCCCTTTAAGCACAAAGTATACTTCAGTATCCACATGAGTCAGGATACAGTGCATGTGACATTACGTGCACCACCTGGTTTTTATGACCCTGCTTTCAATGTATGTGCGGCTCATACACATGCTTTGAATTGTTTTTGTACAGTAAATTGTTGAAACGTCTAATGAAGAATGTGAGGTTCCTTGTAGCAATCTGTGTGTGTCACTTAAAAAAAAACACACACTTTCACTTTGATGTGTTGTTTCATTTTCTTTCTTTTAGTAATTTTATGTTAATTAATTATTTAATTTAAATATAATACACTATTTTATAATGATTACTATAAGACATCTAATTAAACTGTTATACTGCAAATAAATATTGCAGAAAAACAAGATATCACAATTGACATTTTCCCTCCTGATATTTTACTGCCCTAGTACACATTAACCCTTCATCAGGTATACCATATATGGTAACTTCATTTACATTAATTGCAAAACAATAATTTTTTTAAGTCACAAAACTGAAAAATAGGACTGTAGGAATAACCGCAATATTGCAATTATTGCAATTGCGCTAACCGCAACCACGAAAGAAGTATAATGACAAAATAAATATTTGTCCACTGATCTGTGCTATAAATGCAATTTCTGCATGATTCAAATGTTTTCAATCCTTTTAATGATCAAAATCGCTGTATTTTGTGTATCTCCTGTTTAATTACAGCATAATTAATCCTATTTAATTGCAGCACCGAGCTGTGCCTCATGTCAGATTGCACAATCCCTTGCAAACTGGGTTGAGTGTGTGACTTTGCTCATTCACAGTGTATGCAACCAATGTAATGCTTTATTAAAATGTTTTTATACATTGTAGACATTTTTTTATTATTACTTTGCATAAAATAGGTAATGTATTTTATGAATGAATATCACTTATTTAGTGTTAGGATCTGACATAAAGCCACACTGAAAAGACATGAGGTGAGGCAGGCAGTAGGTCTCCTGCAATGGAGGCACGCATGAGCTCACGGTTATTCTTGTTCAGTGGTTGCTCTTCTTATACGTAAAGTTCAAGAGGATTATTTTATGTTTTGCTCTGACTGACTGCAAAAATCACAGATTTAATATCTCAGCTCAAAAATGTCTCAAAATTGGACTTTCAATCAAAATGTGAATAAATAATAGACGACCAATGCCGGAGCTCAAGGGCTTGCTTCAATGTACGGGACATAAGATAGCTTGATCATTTCAAAGTAATTCAAGTCATTTCAAGACTTAATTTACCAGTAAAAATAAGACCACTGTGCAAATCCTCTGTGTGTGTTTGTAAGTGAGAGTGTGAAAGACAGAGCTAGTGTGGTGCTGTGTCACTTGTTACAGGCTGTCTGTAGCGTCCACCTTTGTGTTTTTTGGAAGGCATATTGAATAGCTTTAAATTTTACATTCTTCCTTGGCCCAGTATGTACCTGCCATGTGTATATAAAAGGCTGATATGATATATTAAAAACAGTTTAGTTGGCAAATATATTGGGTGCATATATTTGTAAATCTGACCCTGAATCAATACCTCACCACACATCACTGGTGTGTGTATACATTATTTGCGGGGGTGTCTGGTGGTAATACCGCTTATCGCGCTAATACGCGCCCAGATTTACAGTGGGAGAAATTTCATCGCGACAGCCCTATTGAAAAAGTCTTGCAACAACCCCTAGAAACAATCCAAGGCTTTATCAATTAATATTTCAATGAGTTCCCTATAAAGAGCTATAAAACACCCCACTTATTTGGAAATAGGTGTCACCTAAAAGTCACCTAATGTTAAACACTTGAGTTTTACCATTTTTGAATTTATTCAGACAATCTCCAGGTCTAGCGGGAACACTTTTAGCATAGCTTAGCATAAATCATTGAATCGGATTAGACCATTAGCATCTCAATCAAAATATTCAAAAATAGTTTTGATAACATTCCTATTTAAAGCTTGACCCTTTTGTAGTTACATTGTATACTAAGACAAACAAAAAATTAAAAATAGCCATTTTCTAGGCCGATATGACTCGGAACTATACTGTCATGGCTGCAGCAGGTATACAGTGATATTACGCAGCACCTGAAAATAGACCCCAGTTAGGTAACAGCGCTGCACAATATTATCAAATATCCAAAAAGGCTGAATGTTTCTTTAAATAGACACACTTAAAACTAAATTAAAGCCAGAGAAAGAGTGACAATAACACTGAGCTTCAAGGTTGTTAATTGAGGGTAGACTATCAGAAAAACACTACTCCAAATAAAAGTTTGTAATGTACTGAATGATTTAGTTCATGGCTTGTTACACTTTAAAGAAGAAATTTATAAAATCCATATTGGAAGAATCTGATACAACACTTCAAACACAACAATTAAATATTGTTACACTAGGTACATCTGAGCTTACCAGGGTAGAAGAAGGGAGCTCCAGACCACCACTTCTTTACATCCACAGTGTAGTAAAAAAACACCAGAGCCACGAAAGCAAAACAGCTGAGAGTGGTCACATACGACAAAGACCTAAAGAACACACAAATCCAAAACTATTTTATATTTCATGCTTGTGAAACTTCAACTGAGCAAACTTTCATGTTTTAAAAAGATATATTAGTGACCACAAAATCAATACCAAGTATCGTTACTAGTAGTATAAAACTACAGAAATGTTGGAGAGAGACTTTGTTTACCACAGGTTTTTATTGACAGGGATGAAGCCATCATTTCTGGAGCACTTGGTCAATACAGCTGAGATGATCCCCTTAATGCAAACAGTTAAAAAAAAATCAATACTGTATATTAATATTGATTACCAGTATGACTTTCAAAGTGTGTTTGAATCTTTGGATGGCAGTAAAAAAATGAAACTGTAAAAAAAATAATTAATAAAACCCATCTAATGCATCCCTAATAACATTATGCACACTTAATATCAATTACAAACATTATTACACAACTTTCTGAAACACATGATTGTTATGAGTCAGTCACAGCATTGTGTTGAAATATGTGTGCATAATGACTCCTACAGTGTGAAAATGACCGCTGTTCTGATTTTCTACTTGACTGTGCCAATTTAATGTTTTTCTATGGTCTTTATTCCTGCTCACATAATAAAATCATATCTACTCAAATCAGTTTTTCATGTCGATTTATAAAGCTATTTGGCAAAATCCCACTCAATATGATGCTTTATCACATCTTTATCACAAAATACATGCTTTCACATTGAGGTCTTGATCACCATTATTTTGGTTAAATACATTGGACCATCTTTATTATAGATGTGTTATAAAATATTGCATTACAATATCTAACACATTTATATAATATATAACACAATAACACATTTGCTGATGTACATTTAAAGATGTAGACAAAAGCAAAGGCAATGAACCTGCCAACTTAGATTCATAAATAGTATTATATGATCTATATTTATTTAAAAAATATATTATAATATTATGATAAATTCATTCAATTTAATAACTATTTTCCATTTCTATATAAAATATGATGATGATGCCAAAGCTGATTTTTCAGCATCATTACTCCAATCTTCAGTGTCACATTTCATTTTAAAGGGCACATATGTTACCCCTTTTTCAAGATTTAAGATCAGTCTTTTGTGTCTCCAGAATGTGTCTGTAAAGTTTCAGCTCAAAACACCCATCAGAATATTGTGATTTTCTGCTCTGAACACAATGTAGCTGTTTTTGTTGCCTATGCCTTTAATGCTAGTTCTCCTTGCCCACCGTTCCCACGTGCCTGTCAGAATGTGCCTCAATCTCCGCCTCGGCTGCGTCAGATAAACAGCACAGTGACAGACATGAAGGAAGCAGATCTCATGTAACATTTGTGAGAAATACTACAGTAAGAACTTTGATTATTTGATGTATGTGTTGTGGAGTTTCAGTGATGAGTCACGCACATACACAGTGGACACACAGACACAGCGCGCATTTAACTTTGAACTGTACCAGCAAATGTGACAGGATACACGTTAATATCCACTGCTGTATGGATATCCGTTATGTTCATGTACCAAATAAACCAGATTTAACAAACCACAAACCCGGGATTGAAGAGTCTACTTTTATAATTGTACTGACATGCGACTGTGGTGATAAAGTAAAAAAAAATTATAAAATCGCTGTAATTCGTTACAAACATGCACTGTTTTAAAAACGTTTGTCAAAAACTTGTCAAACTCATTCTTGATCACATTTGATGATGATTGATGATCACAGAGAGCTGAACAGATCTTTTAATCCCAGTTGCTTTGTGCACATCCTGTATTGTTGATATGATTATACGCGTTACTATTGAGACATGTTAAAAAGCGGCTGTCAATCAATTTGGTCAGTGGGGAAACCGCACTCCTATGTCACGTTGTGGTGGGCCTCAAAAACGGACAGATTTGGATTCTATTTTAACATCAGGAAAAAAAAAAAAAAAAAGACTTATTGTCTTCATATCACTCCAGTATGACAGTGGACACACTATACCAACACACAGTTCTGTCCAAAAAGATGATTTTCATCATAGGTGCTCTTTAATAAGATGATTAGATGTTACATAAACATTTATTTTTTACTTCGATCAATTTCGAAAGCAGTTGTTCAGCTTAATATTCATTCATTTCCTTTGGGTTAGTCTCTGATTTATCAGGGGTCACCACAGTGGAATGAACCACCTGTGCAGCTTAATATTGAAACAGAATTATTTTAATCCGAATTATTTGAAAAATATAAAGTTCAAAAGAGCATAAATAAACATTTTAAAGCAAAAATTCCCCATGCTTACACTTGTAGGGGGTAGCGAACACTGTGTAAAAATCTTGTAATTCTGAACACAGTTCATGATTAAAGCTCTCATATACTGAGCTGGTTATAAGCCCTGCACGCAGACGGGTACCCAAGGGAGAACTTAATATTTGATGTAACAGGTGGAATAATTATTCACATGTCATTTGCGGTTCGGGTGCGAGTCAGTAATAAACAGGCGTGGGCAGAATGCGAGTCCAGTAGACAATCAGCGTGCAGCATTGTAGGCAATCGCACAGCAACGGATGGACAGCGAGCGCTCGACTCTATGCTCTTATCATAACTTGAATAAAGATTTAAAATTCATCATGGTGCTGCTTCCAGTCTCTTTCCTGCATTACACTTAAGCTTTGATCGTAGCTTTCCTTGTAGCGTGTTGCACGGTTTTGAGAGAGACAAGTCACACTGATGATTATGTCACGCACATCTACATCTCATGCCCGTGCGGTTTGGGTCACGGTGTGTATGTCAAACGGGTAGGGTTGGGTATGGAATGATATTAGTGCTGCTGTCGGGTGACGGCTCAGGTGTTATTTAAATTATTGTGAGTGCGGGCCGGGTGTGGGTTTACCTATAAAAACCCAAGCAGGACTCTGCAGCGTGGTGCGAGGACAGGAACTGAGCACCATTAATATAACAATCCATTGATTACTTATTCAAATGATTAATAATTACTAAATGCCCTTGCAGTGGCGAATAGCTTTTATTTTAGAATTCATTTGATTACATTTATGTTTGATTTAGGATTCACAAGATATTTTTAAATGTTAATAAGTAAAATGGATACTGCTATAATGAACACCTCAGTTGTCCATTTACCAGAACCTTCAAAATAATGGAATGAATTCAATGTTGAATGTTGCTTATAAGAATGTGATTAGTCATGATTAATAACAGAATAAGCATGTGATTGTGATTAATCTTTTTTTTTTTGTGAATGTTTATAAAATAAACAGTAATCAAATTCATACCAGTATTAATCCCCACATGAGAAATCTTGTGATTATTTGCCTGTGTTGGTCCCTGTAATGCAGCAGAATTTTCCCTGCCTGGAACAGAGAAAAAGCAGCATGAGCCAGATGCAATACAGCAAGACAATTATTAGATGGGATTCCTGAAAGCACTGCAGAACAAAAATAGTTTGAATGAAGCATGTGACTGCACTGCTGATACTGATACTGTAAGAGAAAGGGTGGAGAGAATCGCTGATGTTGCTATGAAGATCAATAAAACACAAAGAAATATGAAAAGAAAACTTCCAAAAGATGTACTGCATATGAAAACACAAGCCTATTGACTCACCTGAAGACCCAAAAAAGCCATCAATATGGAGTTGATGCTTCCCAGAACCCCCTCAGGGTCAAAGGGCATCGTAGTCAAGTATATAACCTATGGAGAAAAAACACAAAATGAATTGCATCAGTGAGTGCTAGTAAAGTACAGTAAGTAAAGGGTGTTAAATTAGCTATAACTAAAAAAATGATGACAGGTGTGCCAAGCTTGTGGCATCATATTCAAAAAGATTTGAGGTGCATCAACAAAGCATTGAGCAAAGGCTCTGAATACTTACAGTTGAAACCAAAAGTTTACATACACTCTAAAAAAAAGGAACATAATCGTTTTTAAAAAAATGTCTGATGGTAAATTATACTAAACGTTTACTATTTTAGGTTCGTTAGGATTACCTAAATATTTATGAATAAGAATATTTAAGAATATTTTTTGGAGAATTTTTTATTAATTTCTAGACAGTCAAAAGTTGACATACATTTCCTTGGTATTTTTTTACCTTTGCTTTTAAACTGTATAACTTTGGTCAAAAGTTTTGGGTATCCTTCCACAAGCTTCTCACAATCGTTTGAAGGAATTTTGGCCCATTCCTTCTGACAGAATAGGTATAACTGAGTCAGATTTGTAGGCTGTCTTGCTCACACAAGCTTTTTCAACTCTGCCCACAAATTTTCTAAAGGATTGAGCTCAGGGCTTTGTGATGGCCACTCCAAAACATTCACTCTGTTGTCCTTAAAGCACATTTTAACTAATTTGGCAGTATGCTTAGGGTCATGGTCTGTTTGGAAGACCCATTTGTGGCCAAGTTTTAATTTCCTGGCTGATGTCTTGAAATGTCCTTTAGTATTTCTACATAATGTTCTTTCTTCATGATACCATCTATGCTGTGAAGTGGACCAGTCCCTCCTGCAACAAAACAGCCCCACAACATGATGCTGCCGCCCCCATGCTTCAAAGTTGGGATGGTGTTCCTAAGCTTGTAAGCTTTCCCCTTTGTCCTCCAAATGTAACACTGGTCATTATGGCCAACCAGTTCAATCATAGTTCCATCAGACCACAGGACATGTCTCCAAAAATTAGTTTTTTTTCCCCAGTGTAATTAAGCAAATTGTAATCTGGCTTTTTTTGTTGATTCTGGCTTGTTGATTTTCCCATGTCGTCACACAAGGAAGCAATGTTGTCAATTAGCCAATCAGAAACTTCCAAAACCTTGACACCATCATCTGAGCTTTTTCAGAGGCATAATAATCTTATTGTATGTAAACTTGACTTTCAAGAAAAGTTATAACAATTTCTCAAAAAAATATCTCTCTCTCATTATTCTGCTATTAAGCATAACAAAAAACAAATTAGATAATCCTAACTTACCTAAAAGAGAAATAGTTTAGTCACATTAACATCTGACTTTTTTTAAACGGTTATGTGTCTTTTTATACAGTGTATGTAAACTGGTTTCAACTGTATGTACATGTGATTTTTCAGGTTTTTTATTTGTAATAAATTTGCAACAATTTCAAAAACTCTTTTTTCACATTGTCATTATGGGGTATTGTGTGTATAATTTTGAGGAAATAAATGAATTTAATCCATTTTGGAATAAGGCTGTAACATAAAAAAATGTGGAAAAAGTGAAGCGCAGAATTTCAAAGTTGTCATCTTGCATATTGGTAATGGCTCTCTGATGGGCACATTATACGACAACACATTATCATTGTATTATACACACAGTGAATCCCACAGACTTAAAGGAGTCCTATTATGTCCATTTTTACAACATGTAAAATAAGTCTCTGATGTCCCTAGAGTGTGAATGTGAAGTTTCAGCTCAAAATACCCCACAAATTATGTTTTATAACTCTTTGAAACTGCCCCTTTTAAGCGTTGATCCTAATTGTGTCGTTTTGGTGACTGTCGCTTTAAATTCAAATGAGATTGTGCTTTTAAAAAAAGAGATCAGAGCTATGAATGCCTGTGTGTCAGCATAATGGCAGATTCTAAAACAAGACTAATGTCTTATGCTAATGAATGAGAGATTGTCACTAATGGGCGGGGCTTTCACCCTTTGATTACACGTACAAAGGAAGAATGTGAACATGTTTCTGCAGTTTATAAACTGTGATTATAAAAAAATTCTATTCATATTTTTTTCACCATTAGAAGCTGGTTATATTCACAGACTGTTGCCACACGACTGTTTTGATAAATGATATTATATCGAATCGTGATAATGTATGTCAATAACAATGATAAGCTCAGGACTTTTTTTACTCTATATTGATCTAAGAACCAATCACACAGCAGAAATGTGCAACAATGCGAATCTAAAAGTGTGTTGATATCGAATTTTCAGCCACCGAGATGTAGAGATTTAAGATGTATCAAAATCGATACATTCGAGATGTATCAAATTTTCAGCCACCAAAAATTTATCGGCGTAAAATGTTATGCCATTTAATGGACCCTCTAATTTTTGTGGCTTCAGTCATTGTTGAATACTGAGGTACTCTTCTAAATCTGGAAGCATCAACAACTTATATCAAAATATATTGTTATCATTCAATATGGAAAATAATTATCGAGATTGCATTTTTGCCATATCGCTCATTCCTAGTTTAAAGCCCTTATAAAAGTGATTTTTGCATAATAGGCCCCCTTTAAGAAAATAGATAAATCTGTGATTGTAAGGTATAAACAATGATTAGGCATGTGATCAGCCGAGGACAAAAAAGAAGACGATATAATTGTACCGCAATGTCAGGACAGATCCAAACACCGTCGCTAGATGGCGCCACTAACTCAGTTAGTTCTTGTGTCCAAAGAATGTAGTTGTCTCTCTAATTTAGTGACTCTTTATTCCACTTGATAAATAAACTACTAGTCGGTCAACAATTCTAACTGTAAAAATATTAAGTCCAGTCGAATTGAGCAGCCTAATATGCTTTAACATTCCACCCTGAAAAATATATCATGCACTGCTAAAAAGAGTTTATCTCTTTCACTTTCCCTTTCCTTCAGCATGGTCCCTGTTTTAATAGGTTTAATTAATTATAAAATATATATTTTTAATTGGTATTATCATCTAAAGCAGGGATTCTCAATCTTTTTCACTTCGGGGCCCACCTTTTTCGAAATTTTTTTGAAGGCGCACGTCTGACATTTTTTCTTTAACTGTCTCGAGAAAATGCTTATTTTAAACCTTTATTTATTAGCAAAACATTTCTTTTGCTTATACTATTATTATCTTATTTTTCTACAACATTTTATAAAAAAAAAAAAGAAACATTATATTCATGTATACATTATATTCATGTATACATACATACATACATACATACATACATACATACACACACACACACACACACACACACACACACACACACACACACACACACACACACACACACACACACACACACACACACACACACACACACACACACACACACACACACACACACATATATATACACATATATATATATATACACACATATATTTTATTTTGCCGAGTCAAAACTAATCAATAACAGAAAATGGGAAATGCCATTACACCAATCATTTTTATATAAAACATATTTAATCATGAAATCAAATAAGTATAGTACAATAATAAAGTTAAATTTAAGCCATCTAGCGGCCCACCTGCAGGATCGCCTCGGCCCACCGAGCCCAATCCCTGATCTAAACCATTTCATGACAATTTCAGGTATTACATTTCAGGTGCTAAGCTGTAGCACTGAATAAACAAAGACATCAGGATGGATGACTTGCAGAGAATATTAACAAAAATGCATCCTGGCTTTATTTATAATGTACATAGAGCGTACGTGGTTGTGACATGCAAATGTGAGCCCAGAAAACGTTATTTATTTATATATACATGTAAAGTGTTTTTAAACTAAACATTTATTTAATTGTTTTGTTTTTGTTTATTGGGTTTTTTTTTTAGGAATAAATTGCAATATATCAAGACTAATTATTTAAATTAATTAAAACCACATTAACCAGAAACAAAAATATAACATTATTATCTGGGGGGTGCCACTGCAGGGGTTGCCCCATTGAGTTTGGAAAATACGGAAAAACGTATTTATACGGAAGAATCACATCCCTGAATGATGATCCGCACTGCAGAAATTTCGATTGTGCTTCTTTTTAAAATGAAATGCATGAGTAAACAATTCCTCATTAAAATGAATGCCACGGTCATATGTATTTAAGACTTGAGCTCTGATTAAAGACCTTTTTTAAGGACTTAATTCACAAAAAAGCTGTAAATTTACGACTTTTTAAGACTTTAAGTACCTCAGAAACCATGTAAAATATTTAAAATAGCCTAAACCAACGTTATGAGCCCAGCCCCAGTGTTTACCCGTGATGAAGGTGTCTGGTAAATATGATTATCTTTGAGCAGCCAGTGATCGATGTAACCTGCAGCTCCACCGGTGCAGTTCTGGTACTGGCCAAAGTCCCCAATGCCCCCTGGACCCAAATAACCACTGCAGAAAAGAGAAGCCAAGAGCACAAATAGCAATTTCCAAACAAGACGCACATCATGAATAGCAAACAGATAGGCGTGAGTCACTCTTTTCAAAATGCTCTAATTTGCATATTCATTTTCATTTACATGGTATAGATCCATCCAATACAACTGACTAATAAGGTTACATTAAACAATGTAAATTGCAATGTGTAAAATATTTGTTTGTTTTTTCACTTTAGAATTTACCAATGCTTTTAAAATGCTAACAATATGTTATGAATTAGGCTGTCAAATCTATTCTTTCTAATATGTATGGCATTGCTGATATCTATGCAAAACTCCTATAATTTTAACAAGACAGAAAAACAGTCGTTTCTGCAAAAGGTTCTCTTTGTAATTGCAAATAAGTTAAGGAATGTGGGAATAGACAGCTCTGAAAATATGATGCATTCATATCATGAATAGGACTGTACTAACGTTGGGCAGCCAGGCACTGGGAGGAGGAAGGTCAAACACAGCCAGACCGTCTCGAGGATAATCACACACAACCATGCGGGCCAGTAGAGGCAGATATCATGCACCCAATACCAGCATGTTTCCTGGGAATGATAAGATGAAGCAAAACTGAAATGATTACAATTATTATTAATATAGTTGTGGTAGTAGTAGTAGTATTATTATTAGTAGTAGTAGTAGTACAGGTTATGATCATGCAGTCATTAAAGCAAAAATAAATATGATGAAATACAAATTATAATACATTTTTTTTTTTAAATTCACAATTTTATTTTACATTTCTCAATCAAAATGATTACAATTACTTTTGAGAAACATTAATTTAATTTTAAAAAGTTTAAATGCAAGCAGTTTCAGCAAGCGGTCCTCAACTTTTGTATTAGAGGTCTGCACAATATATAAAAAAAGATATTGCAATATTTAGTTTTTATCCAATACATTTTGCACTATGAATATGACTTCAGATGACTTAAACAGCTCTGTTTGGGAAGAATTCATAATTTTAGATTGAGTAGAGTGATTTTCATTGGGAAGTGCATCATATATTCATTCATTTTCCTTCGGCTTAATCCCTTTAATAATCAAGGGTCACCACAGCGGAATGAACCACCAACTTATCCAGCATATGTTTTACTCAGCGCATGCACTTCCAGCTGTAATCTAGTACTGTGAAAGTGCATCATATAATAAAATATAATATAAAATATGCATTAAATATAATAAATTAAACAGTTAAGTATAAATACACAAATAAACATAAACAGTGCTTTTTACAGAAACTAAATAATCAACTATAAAATAAAATGGTATAGACTTCATCGTGTATATAATTAAACCCAATTAATCTTTGTTAAAGTTGCAAATGTTATCATTTATTGTGCTCAAATGCTTTAAAAGTATAGTTGACCCAAAACCGAAAATTCTGTCATCATTTACTCACTCTTCACTTGTCACAAAACTGTTTATGCTGAACACAAAAGAAGATATTTTGAAAAATGCTACAAACCTGTAACCATGACTTGTATTTATTTTACTATGGATTTCAATGGTTGCAGGTTTCTAGCACTTTTCAAAATAACTTATTTTGTGTTCAATACAAGAAAGGAACTCATAAAGGTTTGCAACCACTTGAGGGTTTGTATATAGCAAGTATATTTTTGGGGTGAACTATCCCTTTAAACCTGCTTGAAATGCTCACAGTCACAGACCTTAAAAAGTATGCAAATGATACACTTTCAACCTATTATAGGTATACTTTGCAAACACTTCAACTATAATCCCGACATTGACCATGCAGTGATGCAAACATTGTGATGTCTGCACTGAAACATTTTTTTGTGCAGCCCTAGTTCCCCCTTGTATATTTGGTCCCAATTCACATTATGCAGCCTTAACTAATATGTACTTACACTGAAATTATTAATTTGTTACAATGTACTTATTGTGTAAATGCATGTTTTTACATTGTACTTATGATTGATTAAATAACTGCATGTATTTAGATTTGTAATTAATTTCTGTACCTACATTTGTAACTACAATCTTGACTATCTCTTACACCTTAACCCAAACTTAAACCTACGCATACAGCTAAACCGGTCCTTAACCCTACCCCTATCCCACCTCAAGAGCACTAGAAGTGTACTGCAAACCATTATGAACACAGTAAGTACACAGTGTTTATATTTATTTATGCAAGTATATAGTAATTAAGACCATCTAATATAAACTAGGACTGTATATTTTTACAAATTAAAGGATCAAATATTTTGTTATTCGATAAAATGGTCAAATCCTGTAAAACACATACGGATAACGTGACTTACACTTGAAAGGTTGGTAAGTCGTTCTGGGGACACAGCAAGATCCAAAACAGCAACAATGAGATATGTGAAGCCCAGACGCTGTAATACACCAGGAATACGCAGAGAATCCCAAGACACTGCACAGAAACACGGACACATGCATAAAACATTTAAATGCTATATTACATTTATCTTTACCATCTTCAACTTGACGTTCATTAAAGTTGCTGTGAATTGTTTTGAAATGCTCATTTTTTTAATTCGATGTTTGACAAATATTAACTGAAACATGAAGACAGGACGGGACATATGTTAGCCCCTCCCATTTTAAAAAACAGCCAATAGCATTTCATTTTTTATAACAACTTTGCCAGTGGGAGTTGTTGAGATCAAGCGCACTAAATGAAAAGCATTTTGAAGAGGGCGGGACATCAGACACTAGAGAGCATTTGATTGGTCATTCATCCATTTAGGTGAAAGTTCTTTGGATGTTCTTATCTCCTAAGCACGAATTTTGTCACAGTTTTGGAGATCACTAGCTTATAGATATCCTTAAGACTAACTTACTTATACAGTTTGTTTTAACTAGTTATTTTAATTTAATGGGACCTTTCAAAACAATCAAAAGAGAAATAACTTTGTGAACAATTAACTAAAATATTGGGCGGCACAGTGGCTTAGTGGTTAGCAACGTCGCAAGAAGGACAAGAAAGTCGCTGGTTCGAGTCCTGGCTGCGTCAGTTGGCATTTGTGTGGAGTTTGCATGTTCTCCCCGTGTTCGCGTGGGATTCCTCCGGGTGCTCCGGTTTCCCTCACAGTCCAAATACATGCAGTATAGGTGAATTGAATAAGCTAAATTGACCGTAGTGTATGAGTGTGAATGACTGTGTATGGATGTTTCCCAGTACTAGGTTGCAGCTGGAAGGGCATCCGCTGTGAAAAACATATGCTGGATAAGTTGGCAGTCCATTCTGCTGTGGCGACCCCTGATGAACAAAGGCACTATGCTGAAGGAAATGAATGAATGATTGAACTAATATATTCTGACCTGATTAAATAAAAATATTGGGCTAGAATTAACCATTAAATCTAAATATTAAAGATGAGATAGCTGGGAAATAAATGTCTGAAA
Organism: Danio kyathit; assembly: GCA_903798195.1. Taxonomy (NCBI): domain Eukaryota; kingdom Metazoa; phylum Chordata; class Actinopteri; order Cypriniformes; family Danionidae; genus Danio; species Danio kyathit. Next base: position 22,121,502 of record LR812519.1, on the reverse strand, counting down.
ACCATTTCTTTTTATGCGACGTCCATGATTTGTGGCTTACTATTGCTAGCTGGAGGAACATGGTATTTTACTGATGAAGAAATGCTATATTTGGTTCCACATTATTGGATTGGATTGGAATTTCTTCCTCCAAGGAGCAATTTGGTTCACAGCAATAGCGACACAGAACACCATACAAATAAACATAAAAGCTAACAATAAACAGTAAAATAAAATATAATCAGATAAAATGCTAATTATGAAGTAAACATACAGTCCTCAGCATAACCAAGTACACCCCATTTTGAAAATGAATATTTTTATCCATTTCTCAGTGAATGTAGGCGATGTATTTTGGTGCATTTGAACAAAACAGATTTATTAAACAGATAAATTTATTAAAATAATATTTTAGTCATCGAACCTCTTTAGACACAGAAAGATAATACAGTTAAATTCAAGTAAAATATTGAAAAAAAAAAATACAAACTCAAAGAATTTCAACAAAACTTTATTTACATTTTTGTTACTCTTGAATTTTGCTTCTTTAACATTTTTTATTTAATATTTTTTCCTATATAAATTTGGTTGTACTGATTTTGGCCGGTATCATAGGTAATTTTGTTAGATTAGGTCCAGATTTGGCTTCAGTACTGACTAATCTAATGTATATGCACAAAATATAACATTGTAAAGCTTCATATAGAATATATTAATTTAAATGAGAGATTTGTGAGGGGTGGACATTTATGTTGAGCACTCTAACAACTGCCAATCAAAACATGTTCAAACAGCAGGAGTATCCAATATACATAAGCAAAATACAACTTAACGCTTAGTTTGTTGAGTGAGAAACCCAACTGCAGCTCTACCAAATAAATGAAAGTATCTATTGGAGTTTTCACGATACTTAATTTTGGTACTAATCGGTACATTTCCCGCTCACTTTTAAGCACTGTTGAGTGCGTTCTTAAACACTGTTGATTTGCCATTGTGTTCACATGCTCAACAGAAATGACTGTGATTGGCCGTGAAGCTCATCAGTTCACCACTGTAACACATACAGGGACACTGGAGTGGTTTAAAGACCTTTGCAGTTTTAAACAGCTCCAATGTCAGAATCTGTGTCTGCACTCAGTAAACAGCGATGAACTGATGAGTCATTTCTGTTAAGCTGGTAAACACAATGGCAAATCAGCTGTGTTCGAGAACGCGTTTAACATTGCTTAAAAGTGAGCGCAAAATGGATGTTTTTAAAATGTCAGTACTGATTGGTACCGAAATCCAGTATCATTACGGTATGTGCGCTTACTGTACCAAACAAAAAGTAAAAAAAAAAAACTAATGAGAAATCAGGTTTGATGCTGTTGAGTTTCATGACAGTATTCCGTTTTTAAAACGATGCAGAATTGATTCATGATTACAGGGATTCACCGTTTTGTATACTCCATGAAAAAAGGAAGAAAACTGTGTTAACACTCACAGGGTCCTTGGCAATAGTTAGGATTGATGATGATGACTCCGATAAGAAAGAGTTGCAAGCTCCTCCAGAAAACCTTCCACAGAAGATGAGTGCGCTTGACACCTCTGCGCAATGAACCGCTCAGGGACAAACCAATGGATGTACCCATAATGAACACAAACCTGTGAAGAGGAACGCAAGACAAAAGGAGAGACTTACAAAATAGATATCGCTTTCAGGAAGTGATCGTTTCTGGCACGATTTCCAACACAAAGATTAAGCATCAACCACAAATGTAATCAAGTAAATGCCAGTTCCTCTTCAAAGACAGTAGCAGTAATTTGTCTGCAGTCTTTTTAGTGTTATGATCTCATTTAGCATCAATCAAATAAAATGCACTGTCTTCCTTACTAAAGTCATCCAGAGATATACATGCTATATGTTTTTAATATAAAAGTGTGCAAAAATTCACAAAAATATAGTCACACCACAGAACTCTTCACAGTATTTTAGTATTATATCTGCCATATAGCCATTTTAAAGGGCAAAAATGTAAGTTCTATTAATTAAATCACAGTATTGTTTTGTATTAAAATCTGTAATATTGCTTTTACAGGCTAAATTAAAGAGCTAATTAAAAATTCACATTCTGGTCATTTCAAATCCATAAAATATTCATTATTTTGTGAAATACCAGACATTTTGGAGCATAAAAATGTCACAGCTTTTATTACACAATGCCAATTAGGATTATGCTAAGTCATAAAAAGAGAGGAGTTCTGCAAAAGATTTTAAGAGAATAAAAAGCTTAAATTTCAGGACTGAGCCATGATTAGCTTCAGAAGATTGCTATCAGTTTTATACATTATTTATTTTGCTGTTTTAAAAGATAGATGTCAGTAGGCCTTTTTTTCTTTCTTTTTTTAATGTGACACCACATTCTGCTATATTCACAGCGAGAGCCAGACTATTCAAAAATAAAACTAAATTAAATACTTGTAGTATTTTTTTTCCTAAACACTTCATTGCTGAAAGTACAACTTTTATTCATCAAGGATGCATTCAATTCAATTAATTTACAATAAGCATACAATACATCATATACATTGTTACAAAATACTTCCGTTTCAAGTAAATGATGCTAATATGAAATTTCAAGTCACCAGAAGCATTCTGAAATAAAGTATCCAGAATATTATTTCAGATAAGGAAACTGCTTTCTCAATGGACAATAATAAGATGTATGTTTTAAATACGAAGGGCCCTATCATACACCCGGCGCAATAAGGCGCAAGATGCGTCTGGTGCGATTTGCTGCTTCTTTCAGACCAGTGCAACCCTAATTTTCACATTTTGCGCCACGTTGTTTAAATAGCAAATCTATGTGCGCCGATTTGTGGACTCATGGGTGTTCCGGTTAGGGATGTGCACAATTATTCGATTAAACGAACGCATCAGCGGCGATCGAGCATTAAAAACGATGATCGATTGGCTCTAAAATGAAATTTAAATCTTTAAATCTTTCTGATTGGTTATGCTGGTATTTGGGCGGTAGTTTGATATTTGATTGGTTATGGCTGCATGGAGTTGCGGTCTAGAGAGACCTGAGCGCAGATCGAGTATAGGGGGTCACACACTAGAAGCGCCGAGTCGCGTCACGCAGCGCATTTCAGAATTCTAAACGTAGGTTTCAGGGTACACAGCGGTGCCCAGCCACGACTCAGGACACTGTTCATATTTCTGCCGCGCCAGAGAGCGCCATCTGAATAGTTTAAATTTAAATGCCATGCGAATGTGCGCGTCTGGTGTGTGATACTTTCAGCTGTCATGTGCGCGCCGTGTCTTAAGACACTCTTTTCGGCGAGGACTAGCCTACGGCATGAGTGATGTTTCACCGGATGACACCAAAATCGAAAGCTACTTCAGGGAGCCATGCATCTCTCTAAACCCGGATCCTTTATTGTGGTGCAAGTAAATGAGTCTCGATCTGCAAGGCTATGCACCCTTGCCCAGTGGTACCTGGCTGTTCCTGCAACTTCTGTGCCTGCTAAGCGCCTTTTTTCCACCGCCGGTCTAATTGAAAATAAACTTCGCACTCGGCTTTCATCGGAGCATGTAGACCGACTGATCTTTTTGAATAAAAACATGTAGTCCTTGTGTTAAGTTTTATTAGCCATGCATGGTAAAATACTCAGGCTGTTTTTGTTTTAAGTTTAAGCAGCATAGTTAAATTAGGCCGGCTTTATTTTATTCACCTCCACCGACTGATTAATTTGAAAGAAATGTTATTTTACCTAATCTTTAAGTTTTATAGCTGTGGTAAAAAATATTCCGGCTATTTTTATTTTAAGTTTACGCAACCAAATTATGCTAGCTTCTACTTTTAGTTAGGCTATGTGCTAGAGATGCGCGGATCAGCTGAAATGTCACCCGAATCCGCTCCTTCGTTCTAATCATCCACATGCCAGCACATATTATTTTATCTGATATATATATCCGCACCCGAGCCCGCACCCGATCGACATTTTAATAATTCTAATTATTTGTTTTAAACTTGATGATAGGTCACTGTGGATCGTTCGTTATTACAGCAGATTCAGCTTTTACATATACAGGAAAAAGATAACAAAAAAAAACACTTGGCCTTTTTTTTTTGCACTGTGCAAAAATAGAATAGCATCTACTGTGCCTGGATTCGGGCTGCACTAAATGAGCGTTCGCTCGCACCACTTGTTGCAGGAATGCACACGCTTCTCCTTGCAAGGAGAAAGCAATAAGCGTTTAAATAAGTGATATTTTTTCTCCCAGAACGATAGCAGATTTCCCTCTGAAGACTCCTCTAACTGAAAGTTTGCAAAGTACTCTTGCACTTCATCCATTATATTGGGCGTCTCATCTTCCCATTCTGCGAAGTCCACTCTCTGCTTTTTTGCTGGTCAACTGCTGACCGCGGCCCACCCGCAATTAATCATAATGTATTTTTTATTACCCGATCCGCGGATTATCCACAGCGCCCGCGGATATAACCGCCATCCGCGCATCACTGTGTTACTTAACAGTCGTTTGGTTAAGTTTTGGTGAAACTTTATTTTTGCAAACCTTTTACAAAAAAAAAAAAACCTTTTTGATCCACATCTGTTGCGATGCTGCTGAAGTAAAATATTGTTTTGGTAAAAATGTCTGAAAATAACTGAAATGCAGACTATCATGTGTGTTTTTATTGTTGTTGTCAATATAGAAAAAGGTAGGTTATAGTTTTAAAAACAGATCCAAAATACTTATAGAAATAATAAGACGCATATTGAAGGGGATAATACTGTCAAATAACTTTGGTTTCTTGTTTTCTGCGAGGCTTCAGTTGCCGTTGTTTTAAAGCGCCCTGTAATGGGAGAACCGCATCCACTTTCTGGTTGCCATGTAGTTCAAGCTCACATGCACTTTGTGTAGATAAACACAATTTGTAATATAACATTTTCATATTGTGTCTCTAGGTTTTATGATTAATTTTATTTACAATGCGTCATGTATATATATATATATATATATATATATATATATATATATATATATACACACAGGCAGTGCAGAATTATTAGGCAAATGAGTATTTTGACCACATCATCCTCTTTATGCATGTTGTCTTACTCCAAGCTGTATAGGCTCGAAAGCCTACTACCAATTAAGCATATTAGGTGATGTGCATCTCTGTAATGAGAAGGGGTGTGGTCTAATGACATCAACACCCTATATCAGGTGTGCATAATTATTAGGCAACTTCCTTTCCTTTGGCAAAATGGGTCAAAAGAAGGACTTGACAGGCTCCGAAAAGTCAAAAATAGTGAGATATCTTGCAGAGGGATGCAGCACTCTTAAAAATGCCAAGCTTCTGAAGCATGATCATCGAACAATCAAGCGTTTCATTCAAAATAGTCAACAGGGTCACAAGAAGCGTGTGGAAAAACCAAGGCGCAAAATAACTGCCCATGAACTAAGAAAAGTCAAGCGTGCAGCTGCCAAGACAACTTGCCACCAGTTTTGCCATATTTCAGAGCTGCAACATCACTGGACGTTGCCAAGGTAAGAAAGACTGAAAAACGACCACCACTGAACAAGACACACAAGCTGAAACGTCAAGAATGGGCCAAGAAATATCTCAAGATTGATTTTTCTAAGGTTTTATGGACTGATGAAATGAGAGTGAGTCTTGATGGGCCCGTGGCTGGATCGGTAAAGGGCAGAGAGCTCCAGTCCGACTCAGACGCCAGCAAGGTGAAGGTGGAGTACTGGTTTGAGCTGGTATCATCAAAGAGGAGCTTGTGGGGCCTTTTCGGGTTGAGGATGGAGTCAAGCTCAACTCCCAGTCCTACTGCCAGTTTCTGGAAGACACCTTCAAGCAGTGGTACAGGAAGAAGTCTGCATCCTTTAAGAAAAACATGATTTTCATGCAGGACAATGCTCCATCACACGCGTCTAAGTACTCCACAGCGTGGCTGGCAAGAAAGGGTCTAAAAGAAGAAAAACTAATGACATGGCGTCCTTGTTCACCTGATCTGAACACCATAGAGAACCTGTGGTCCATCATCAAATGTGAGATTTACAAGGAGGGAAAACAGTACACCTCTCTGAACGGTGTCTGGAAGGCTGTGGTTGCTGCTGCACGCAATGTTGATGGTGAACAGATCAAAACACTGACAGAATCCATGGATGGCAGGCTTTTGAGTGTCCTTGCAAAGAAAGGTGGCTATATTGGTCACTGATTTGTTTTTGTTTTGTTTTTGAATGTCAGAAATGTATATTTGTGAATGTTGAGATGTTATATTGGTTTCACTGGTGAAAATAAATAATTGAAATGGGTATATATTTGTTTTTTGTTAAGTTGCCTAATACTTATGCACAGTAATAGTCACCTGCACACACAGATATCCTCCTAAAATAGCAAAAACTAAAAACAAACTAAAAACTACTTCCAAAAATATTCAGCTTTGATATTAATGAGTTTTTTGGGTTCATTGAGAACATGGATGTTGTTCAATGATAAAATTAATCCTCAAAAATACAACTTGCCTAATAATTCTGCACTCCCTGTATAATAACACTAATCCTTAAACGGTAAGGCGTTTTAGAATGACCAAAACAACATTTCAGATGGTTTATAATGTGCTCAACCTGCTGGTTCGTCGGTTTACACACATTTTTATTATCACATGATCTCTTATAACAAAATCCCATGACCCTTTTTTATGCGCACACTGGAATTTGTGCGGTAAAAGTGTTTCCATCGTAGTTTATGCGCATTTTTTCTTATGGAATAAAAAGTTTATCCTACTCAGTTATGCACATGTTTTTTATGCGCATTTTCAAAATTGATGCGCTCATGGCGTTTCCATCAATCGTTTTTTATGCGTATATCCAAAATGCGCATAAAAATAGGTGGATGGAAACATAGCTAGTGAGTACAGTCCTTTTTTTTTCATACAAGCGTCCTAAAACCTCACAGAGGTGTCATGACTAACTACGTGTTTTAAAGCGTGAAGTACTGCAGCAGGCACTTTCTTCAGATGCACAGCAGAAAACAAGGTTATTGGTTTTAGTTCAGCTGTGAAACCAGTTTATGCTGACTCTGATACGCCACTTCATTTGTGCCACAGTGATAAGCGCTCATGCTTGGCTCAGAAACACTATAGCTTATGCCAGCGCTGATGTGGCTTGCAGATCAATCAAAGCACGGTACAGAAATATAAAGCTGCCCTATAAAAAAATACAGAACTCAAACAGAGTTTGAAGGAGCTGCTTTGTATGCATGTGGGGAGAAGAATCAATCATATGTGACGTCGGATTGGCTTACCAAGGGAACACGAGATCAGCAACTGTGAGCCCTGCAAGAGGAAGAACACCATCAGATATCGCTTCCTGTTGTCATGCTGTGGTCTATTACATTAATGACAAGTGCGGTTCATATGAATTTTTAAAGTGGCCCAATTTAGCCATTTTAAAGAGTTAGTTCACACAGAAAAATGAAAATTTTACTCACTTTCATGTACTTCTAATTCCCCGAGACATGCAATAATCTCCAGAACACAAATTAAAATATTTTAGATGGAATCTTAGAGCTCTCTCATCCCTCATATACTATACAGCAATAGTCCTGAGATGTTAAAATTCAATTAAATAAATATTAATAAATAAACATAAAATAAAAAAAATAAACAAACAAATGAATTAAATATAAATAAAATTATTAAATTATTTAAGTAAGTCAGTGCCAATAGCATAGTGGCCAACAGCCAACATATAGCACCGTGGTGCTCACAGGGAACCTAGTTCGATTCCCGACTCGAGGTTGGGGGTGCACGACTAATCGAAAAAAGATCGCGATCTCGACTCGACCCTACACACGATCTTAATTCAGCTTTTCTACGATTCAGCCAATTATATTTTTAAGGTCAGAAGAGAAGCGTAAAGGTGGTCGCACAAGTCTTCACAGCAACATGGACACCTCCAAATAATGTTAAAAGTGTCACATACTGTATTTATAAGGTATAATTCACCCAAAAATGTAATTTCTGTCCTAATTAATGATGTAGTCATGGCCACGAAATCACACGTAAGCTGACCGCGAGCTGCTTGTTTATTACCGAGAGGACGTGCGTGTGCCCACCAATGATGCCTACTTTAGTGAACAGAACCTGCATAGGCTGTGAATAACATCTAATAAAGTTGTTAACGTTCAGTTTGTTGCACCGAGCGATGGTCTGAGACCCGCGCGGGAAGTATGATTTGCATGTATGTTTTTTTTTTTTCAAAGTGACGGCAGCCATGAGCCACACTCAGAAGTGAAAGTGAATCTGGTGCGCACATCATTTAAATGATCATATCACATTTTAGAGTTATGATTACGACAAGCATTTGATATGTTTTTTTCTTTCATAGCGAACACAAAGTGTTGTGCTTGAGAATAAATGTTTAACAGTGTCAGTATAACTACTCTAGCTTACATAACATTGAATATAATGCAAGAGGGAATCTGATAATGACAAATGTTTCATGTTACCAGTGAAAAAAATGGTCTAAGAATGTTGTCAATGACAAATGACAAGCATATGTCTCAAACATAATAATTCAACTTTAGAATTATGAACAGCTGTATTCTGATGTCATCACTTTACTGTGCATTAACAAACAGGACAAATTTAAAGTCTGTTCAAGTCCACCATTCCAAGTCTATACAAAATTTAGCATTTTAACCAACAGGCTTACACATAGGCTTTATATTATTATTGTTGTTTTACCATATATTTGAGAAATAACAATAATAATAATAGCCTACTCAAATGAACCTTTATTTTACATCTACAGAATCATGAAAAAATCTTGATCTTGATTTTAAGCAAAAAAAAAAATCATCATTCTCATTTTTTCCAGAATTGTGCAGCCCTACACGAGGTCCTTTGCCGATCCCTCCCCTCTCTCTGCCCCCAATACTTTCCTGTCTGTAACCTCCACTGTCCTTTCCAATTAAAGGTGAAAAAATATATTTATTAAAATTAAACATAACTTAAAATTAAATCTAAATAAACAAATATATAAATATAAAAAAATTCAATTAATAATAAAAAAAAAAAATAAATATATATATATATATATATTGTATATATATATATATATATATATATATATATATATATATATATATATATATGTATATATATAAATATATATATACATACATACATATATACATATATATATATACACACATATATATATATACACACATACATATATACATATATACACATATACATATTTATATATATACACACATATACATATATATATATATATATATATATATATATATATATATATATACATATATACATATATATATATATATATATATATATATATATATATATATATATATATATATATATATATATATATATATATATATAAATTAAATAATTAAATAATAATGCGTCAGGTCAGGGTGCCAATTATTATGGGCAGTACTTCTCATAGTAAATGCACACCTCAATCTGACGAGAAAATTTGCAAAAAAAGCTAAATTGTTACAGTTTTTTTTTAACCGCAGAAAAATTGTTCATGGAGATTTGTATAATCACAGCTGAACCACTGAAATCACATGTAATGATTTAATAATGTTTTGGTTCCTTTTCTTGGCTTTGAACATCTCAGCACCATTACTGTATTTAAGGATGATAGAGCTCCTGGATTTCATCTAAAATATCTTCATTTGGGTTCCAAAGAAGGTTTCAGGGGACTGGAACGACTAATTAATAACATTATTAAAATTTTTGGTAGAACTAACCCTTTGAAAGTTCCTGATTTTGTTTTGCAAAATCAGGAACTGATTCTACAATCAGTTTTCTACAAAATGTTTACATACATTCAAGATCACTTACTTTTTTTGTAAAATATTTTTTTCATTATTATTTTTTTTTTTCACCACTTTGTTTCTCGAAGATTTTTCCTAAGCCCCTAATTCATGAGAGTCTACTCTGCTCTGATTGGTCAGATGGTCCAGTCTGTTGTGTTCGAATTTCAGCTCTGGAGACTTTCTCATTGCTCAGCGATTCCAAACACTGGACAGGCTTTCTTTCTTGCACATGTTACATCTAATCAATATATTGTAAACCAAATTTGTTCTTTATAATGGATCTATAATAGAATTTATAATAGAATTTGTTAATTTCACTACCTTAATGTTTTAGGCCATATTAAAAGTATAGTTCACACCAAAATGAAAATTATCTCATCATTTAAGTGTTTCTTTCTTCTGTTGAGCACAAAAGAAGATATTTGACAACTTTTATGTTCCACAAAATAAATAAACTATGTGTTAAGTTCAAACTCGATTCTTTCTTTAAAGGGACAGTTCACTCAAGATTGAAAATTTTGACATCATTTACTCACACTTCACTTGTTTCATTTTTTTTTCTTCTGTTTTCTTTTTTTCTTCTGTTAGACACAAAAGAAAATATTTTGAAGAATGCTGAAAACCTGTAACCATTGACCACCATTTGTTTTTCTCACTATGGAAGTCAATGGTTACAGGTTTCCAGCTTTCTTTAAAATATCTTCTTTTTGTGTTCAACAGAAGAAACAAACTTAAAAAGTTTGGAACCTCTTGAGGATGAGAAAATAGTACATTTTCTATAGTGGGTAAAAACTATCCATTTAAGCTGACAGTAACTTGGTCACACACTTTGGGCTTTAAAACTTTATAGATCAGTTACATTACATTCTACCACAGCTACCTTATCATAAAGAAAAAACAAAAACATTTACCATTCCAACTTTCATGCCTAAAAAACCAGTAACGTCCACCTCCGTAGTTGACGAACACCATGATGACCAGTGAAAGGCTGTGAGAAAAAAAAAAAAAAACAGAGCGGATATTATTATCTTAAAAGAGATCTAAAATGAAACCAAAGCACAATAAATGATGAGATCGAACTTTTGTAAAGCAGGTCGACACAATAACACACCGAAAATGAAAATAACTGTAATTAAGCTCCAATTGTTAGGTAAGGTTACCAGTAAATGTAACCTTGCTTCAAATTTAATCATTCTATTTCGGGATAATAAGAAATGAAATGCAAATTAAATTCTGACAACCAGCTCCACGGTATGTAAAATAGCAGATTCTGTGCAAGATCATTTGCACCTCAAATTTTCAATTCCCTTCTCAAGAGCATTGGACCTGAAACAATTAGCGAAAGAGCACCGTACCCACGGAAAGTATCCAACGAACGAAGCCTCCGTCCTGTAGTGGCAGGAATTATTGATTCCGTAGAGGCATCTACCAATCTGTTTGGAGTGCCAAGCTCCTGGAGATGAAGGGAGGAAAAAAAAGGTAGTGAGAAAGTCTGAATTAATGAGAGGAAAAAAAAAAACATTAAAATTCCTTTTCATGTCTGTAATTTTTCACACTCACCTGAAACCTGCAAAAACACTGAATCAAGTGTGATGTCATATTTAAAACATTGCATTTTTTTTAAGTTCAAAAAGTGAAAAATCACACTCACAATATTAAGGGTTGTTTTATAAATGTATTAAAGCAATTTTTACCGAGTTTATCAGCCTCTCTGTCTCCACTGTTCCCCCCAAGCGAAGAAGTAGATTTGTCACAGCATCCAGCCTTAAAAATGCCACAAAAACTCTATATATTTTATAAGCTTTCAAAATAGAATGGTTACAACAAGGTGTTATGGGGTTGTTTAAATGTCATTATTACTTGGAGTAAAATATATTTAAAGATGTCTTTACCTTTTAACTGTGCTCCAGATTGCTGATAATGCAGCCAGAAAAGCAAACACCAGAAAAGCAAACAGAATAGCTAAAAAAAAGAAAAGAAAAACAGATTCACTCATGCTCAACTAAATGAAATACAGTATGTAACACATTTATTTTCCCCTCACAGTAAATAAATTCTTGTATGCCTCATTTCCATCCTTTTATTTATTTACACACACACAATATATATATATAAGTGGTGGGCCGTTATTGGCGTTAACGTGCTGCGTTAACGCGAGACTCTTATCGCGCGATAAAAAAAAATATCGCCGTTAAATCTATTCTCAAAGTTGGGTGAGAGCTGGGTCTATTCTACGCAAGCTATGATGACTTTCACCTAGTTTCAGTTAGTTTAGCGTGGAAGTATACCTGACCGGTGAGCCGTCTGGGAAAGAAGTGCCCTTCTGAATCAAATCAGCAGGATGCCTGACTCTAACTGCAGTTGAACAGTTTCACTTTAACTCACGAACATTTAATTCATGCCTTCGTGACAAACTGGGGTATTAGACGCAAATAAATGAGTAAGGACAGGTGAGAGTGTTATGGAATTTAATAACGCACGCCAAATGAGAAGAAAAAAAACTTCCGCATTTCGCGATGTGTGTGTGTGTGCGTCTGTGTGTCTGTGCGGTCCTTTACTGACAGCCGCCTGTGTGGATCTTGTCGGAAAATATGGCGAAAAGTCCTACATGACGGGAACAGTTTGTCAGTATTGCCACTAATATCTGCATACTCCACGTCTCAATTCCATTTCTGTTTAGTTCAGTTATGACTTTAGTCGCATTAAGTAATCAAAAATCAGAGTATTGTTTTAATCATATTAAATTGGATTAAAGTATTGTTGCCCATGTAAACATACTCAATGCTTGACACTGTCCGGGCTCTGTGAACTTGCCTTTGCGAAGCAGCATTTTCTGTATGTATGTACATCAAAAGCAAGTATGAAATCACTGTTTGGAGCTTATGTAGGCCTACAGATCAACATTCATGTTTAACTGAATAAACAGTTAGTAAACACAAGTACATCTTATTGAACATCCTTTATTTTCATCACCAATTATCATAGTAGAACAGTTTCTCAAGCAGTTTGTGATGCATTTTGGAAACAGGAGATGAGCCCCTGGTCTAATGTGTCACCTGGCTTGAGAAACCCGTTCTCAAAGACTTATTATTTGGGTAGCACATATATTCTGAATGCATTCGGCAGAATTCAAATGAGCCATTTTAATCTAGATTAATTTTGAAATTAATCTAGATTAATCTAGATTAAAAAAATTAATCTATGCCCACCTATAATATATATATATAAAATATAACTAAGCAAGGGCAACCCAGTGGCGCAGTAGGTAGTGCTGTTGCCTCACAGCAAGAACGTCGCTGGGTCGCAGGTTCGAACCTCGGCTGGGCTGGGTCAGTTGGCGTTTCTGTGTGGAGTTTGCATGTTCTCCCTGGGTTCGCGTGGGTTTCCTCCGGGTGCTCCGGTTTCCCCCACAGTCCAAAGACATGCAGTACAGGTGAATTGGGTAAGCTAAATTGTCCATAGTGTATGAGTGTGAATGTGTGTGTGGAAGTTCCCAGAGATGGGTTGCGGCTGGAAGGGCATCCGCTGCGTAAAATCGTGCTGGATAAGTTGGCGGTTCATTCCGCTGTGGCAACCCCGCAAGGGACAAAGCCGACAAGAAAATGAATGAATAACTAAGCAAGTAACTAAGCAAGTTATTGTATACTGATTGTTTGTTCTGTAGACTATCGAAAAAAAATTAGCTTAAAGAGGCTAATAATTTTGTCCTTAAAATGGCTTAAGAAAAAAATTAAAACTGCTTTTATTGTAGCCGCAATAAAACAAATAAGACTTTCTACAGAAGAAAAGATATTATCAGACATACTGTGAAAATTCCTTTGCTCTGTTAAACGTCTTTTGGGAAATATTTAAAAATGGAAAAAAAAATTAAAGGGGGATTAATTTTTATATATATATATATATATATATATATATATATATATATATATATATATATATACATTAAATCAGTCAGATTAAGGCAGGCTAAATAATCTTATAATATTTGGCCAACTTTTTATATTAAAACTGACCACAGGTGGTTAACAAAAACTGGACACACTTAAAATTACAAGTTACAAAATTTACAGACAGTCTTATTAATCTGCAATAGTCAGTTTCCTACATTTTAACTTGATAATTATATATTATATTATATTATATTATATTATATTATATTATATTATATTATATTATATTATATTATATTATATTATATTATATTATATTACAATAGAGGTGTTTAATTCAAGCAATATTTTGGATTTCTCCTTACCTGTCATGGTTTATGCTGACATTAAACTGGTCAGATGTTTGCATTAAAATTGTATTTTAGCTCAACAAAAGTACAATTTTTATTTATTTTCTTTTTTCAAGCTTGCAAGATTAAGGAAAATATCCAAATACCTATTAAACAATTTCCCTTCTCCATGGCACAGAGCAATTCACCTTACAATATTTGTCTATTTATTTATTTTCCAAATGGCACACCTGGCCGACAAACAGAAATATTAGAACTTTTTTTGAGAATAAAATGAAAAGTACTTAATTTAAACTTTATATTTTTACACTTACTATCATTAATTACGTTATAATAACATTACAAATATCAGATATTGAAACTGAACAAAAATTATAGATTCAACAATATTGAAATAATCTGTAATAATTTCACCAGATGATTTGAATAGCTCTCATTGAAATTGAATGGGATGATCAAGTCTTTTTATATGCAGTGAATCTGCAACATATAAATTACAACCATAAATAAATACAACAAAGCAAAGCAAAGATAAAAGTGAGATATGCAGTGCTTTGTTTTTTTAGGGAGTCTAATAGTATTCAAGTACAGAAACAGAAGTACAGTGTACTTGTATAGCCTGTCTTATGTGTATAATTTAAGTATCTTATAGTATATGTTAGTTATGAATAGGTTCTTTAAAATAGCTCTTCTGTCCAGCGTTGCGCTTGTATTTATGATTATTAAAACGGTAACACCGTTGTCCTGCGAGACACGACATTTCGTTCCTCTGTATGTCCACACATGTAGCAGACTGTCAATAAAGCTTACCTTGAATTGACTTGAAATTGACCAAATCAAATGTAAAATAGCATGTCTTTATTATATAAACAATCTTTATTAAAGTTATAAACAATTTATTGCTTTTAACTCCGACAATTACTTTTACCTCTAAAAATGATACCTGTTGACCACAAGTAAGCAAAACCCTTCATAAAAACATCAAAAATGATCCAAACAGATCAATCTTGATGTGCAGAGGTAAGGTGAACTCACGCAGGTAGCTGTTGATGGGATCTGAATCAGTGATCATTGCGCAGCTGATCTGTGACGGCTCATTCAGGTTCTTCACCCACAGAGAATAGTTCCCCTGCTCCCCAAAGTGAAAATTTACCCTGGAAAAACAAATCAATTGTCTGACAATAACGTCCTGTCTTTAAAATCGTACCCGAGGGAAATAAACATGGTAAAGTTGTTTTTGGTGTAAAGTTGGCCTGAAACTGCTTTTGTCCTGTGTTAAATGCTCCAGTGGACTCACTTGCATTGCTGCGGTGTTGTAGTGCTGTTGATCAACAGTGTCAGAGCGTGCTGTGTGCCTACGACAAATCCCACTGTAGCGGGGGTTCCAGAAGCAGGCCTTGCAGGTATTATTCCCAATGGCTGAGGCAAACACTAATGCAAAGACAACACAAGTATACAGGGATCCTGTTAGAATAATAGTATTTAAAAGCTCCTATTTTACCCCTTTGGCAAGATGTACGATAAGTATTTGGTGTCTCCAGAATGTGTCAGTAAATTTTCAGCTCAAGACCCATTTACTTAACCCTACTAAACATGTGAATTTTGGGGTTAAATTACATTGTAGCTGTTTTGTAGCCTGTGTCTTTAAATGCAAATGAGCTTTATTACAAACATGCACGGTTTTAAAACCATTTTTAAGCTTGTAAAACTCATTCTTGAGGTGCAGCTGATCTCAGAGAGTTGGAACAGATCTTTTAATCCCAGTTTCTTTGCAAATCCTGTTCTGTGGACATGTTTATATGCTTTAGACAAGTTAATATACGGCGAAGAAAACCACACTCCTACATTTGGATCCTATTATAACGTCAGGAATATAAAAAAAAGAGACTTCGTAGAGACATCATAGGTGCCTTATAAAGTGTTAGTTTACCCAAAAATGATAATTCTGTTATTAATTACGCACCCTAATGTCATTATAAACAACTTTGTTTGTCTTTGGAACGCAAATTAAGATTGCTTAGGTAAAATTCGAGAGCTCTCTCAATCTCCACAGACAGCAAATGCCCCAAATACCAAAATACATCCTCAAAACCAATCATATGCCTTCAGTGGTTCAATCAAAATATTATCAATCTATGAGAATCCTTTTGTCCACACATAAACAAAAATAACTACTTTATATATTAATTTTGTTTTTACTTTATAACTTCGCTTCAGTGTCAGTATAGGTGCACATTCACACCTAGGGGAGGCTACACGTCACTGCATGCGCAATATATTGACACTAAGGAGAAAAAGCTTGTTATTTTAGAAAATGTCCTTATTTTTGTTTTATGTGGACACAAACGTATTCTCATAATATTCCAATTGAACCACTAAAGCCATGTGGTCTGTTTTTGGTATTTTTCTGAACTTTGAACATCTTGTGACCATTGCTGTCTATGGAGAATGAGGGAGCTCTCAGATCTTAAAACATCTTACATTTTAGTCTGAAGACACAGGTTTGGAATGACATGAGGGAGAGTAATTAATAAGTTTGCTTTTGGGGTGAACTAACACTTTAAGCAGCATCATGATGTGTGTAACTGATAATTTTTTTTTTTGCAGCTGTAACATATTGTCTTACTTATATAATACAAATCTTCATTTGAACTTTTGAACTTTTTACCATAACAGCCCAAACAAATAGAGTGGACAACTAATTTAATTTTAAACCTTTAAAAAACAACTATAAAAAATAACTATATCCATACCAATACAAGATGACATTGTTTATCACAGGTATGAGCTGCAGTTTTTGTCATTTAAATGCTCATTTTCTTTAAAGCATGATAAATTCTTATTTGCTATCGGTGTATTTATCATTAATCTGCTTAAAAATTACTGATTGCAGTGGTATAGTTGTTTTATATTATTATAGTTATGGTCTGAAACATATACATACATACATACACACACACACACACACACACACACACACATATATACATATATATATATATACACACGTTTTTTTTTGTTTTTTTTAAACATCTTTATTGCTACAGTTATCTTCCTTGGCTTGAACTGACTGCACACATTCAAAACAGCTTTACACGTTGTATGTTATGAAATATTTATTCTTTTTATTACTATTTAAGAAGCATGACACAAATATGGTAAATCTAGAAGGTTTAATTTAATAATGCAATAATTATTAACTTATTTGAGCTTTGTTTGCCACACTGATGATAAATTAAAACTCTTTAAGCTGTCATGTTTTACCTACAGACAAGAAATTGTCATTATCTCAATCATTGTCAATTTTATGCCCACACAAAATACTGTTAAACCTCTAGTATGTTTAATGTTGTCTTCTAAAAAATGTAAAAAGCCAGAACATCAATATCCCATACCTGATAACAGTGATCAGAAAGCACATAAAGCATCATCTCCTCCTCGACCTCATTGATAACCGAAAGAGCCGCTTCATCCATCTTCAGAACAGAAGTCTTGCGGTGAGGGCGAGAAGCTGTAAAGAAGCCATTAGATCATCAATTATATACAACTTTGTTTTACAATAAGACAACTGAAATTGCATGTTCAAAGACTGAAGTTAAAAGCCCCTCAAAAGTAACCCTAATAGATAACTTCTAAATGCCCAAAAATGCCATCTAGGAAGGCAACTCACTTGATTTTGTGACAAATCCACTTACATTTTCCGTCATGAAAAAAACTAAAAACATCTAACAGCGATTCACAAATATACTCACCACTCTGTAGACCTCTGTAAATGCCTGTATAATTCAATTCAGTCTAAATGTATATCCCTTAATGGAAGTAAATGGTCAGCTGCTTTGGTGCTCTCTACTACTGCAGATTTACAATGGTGACTCTGTCCCTCCTGCGGTCACATGCCTGCACTAATCTGCCTCACAAGAAACATCATAAAAACTGCCCAGATCTGCCAAACGAGGGAAATTTGAATCACTCAGACCTCCTAATGTTGTTATTATTGCAGTCATTATATGCGTAGGAGGATCATATAGGCTACTATACACATACTGTATGCTAAAGCAAGAAACTGTCTAAGATAACGTTAACGTAATTAAATAAAAACACGTCTGTCGGACAGAAAATGTCTACAATATGTAATTTAGATGTCGTGTATATAGTATAAACAAATATACAATAAGGTGCAATAACATTAACGCGAACACGTTTTGTTTTACGTAAAAGACAGTTAGCATATGCTAAAAACAGCTAATTGTTGCTATATAATGGCTAACATAATTAGGTATAACGAAACAAAAAGGAAGCATAACATTAAGAAATGTGTTTGAAATAATGTTGATTAGACAAGATAAAACTGTTGTTACGGAATGTGACACTCACAGGCGGGTCGATCTGTCAAATGAGCTGCACATATTGCAATCAAAGACACAATCACAGCACAAATGGTCCATCTGCTCTCTCTTTCAGATGCCATAGCATCAGATCTCGCTGCCTCCTCCTTTCGATCCTTTCTTGATGTACAGATTTTCCCTTTTTTCATAACAACATACTTCCGATTCCTCCTAGCACAAGTAGTGGAAGAGAGGAGGGTCAAAGTACTCTCCAACACACAGGCTTTTCATAGGAAGTGTTTCAAAAGCAGTCTCTGCCCATTTAAGCTGCATTTATAAAGCATAATTTTGTTACTCTTTTGCTGACGGGAAAAAAAAAACTGAATACACAAGCCCAGAGGAGCTAATTAAAAAATTAAAAAACGTAACGTTAAGCATGGTAAGGACGCGTGTAAATGCTCCTTAGGTAGGCAGCTCACTAGATTTCGAAACGCAGCCAAGCTGCCTTCAGAATCAGATACACGGCTAAAAAAAAGCATTAAAAGTGTATTACTATTATTTATTTATTTATTTTTAATAATTTGCTAAACAACGAATTAACAGGATAAAATTGGTTGTTCAAAACACCAGTTGTCATGTGGAAGATTCATGTGGCTATAAGAGTCAGGGTACAGTTCAAAAAGTTATTATAAAATTCATTCATCATTTTCTTTTCGGTTTTTATCTGGGGTTGTCACAGCGGATTGAACCGCCACCTTATCCAACATGTTTTACGCAGTAGATACCCTTCCAGCTGCAACCCAGCACTGGGAAACATCTATACACACTCATTCACACACACTCATACACTACAGCCAATTTAGCTTTCCCAATTCACCTATAGCTAGCGCATGTCTTTGGACTAAAACCGGAACACCCGGAGGAAACCCACGCGAACACGGGGAGAACATGCAAACTCCACACAAAAATGCCAGCCGAGGCTCGACCTTCTTGCTGTGAGGTGACAGTAGTGCCACTGCGCCACCGTGACTATTGTAAAATTATTATTAATCATATATTGTAGGCTGAACAACAAAAAAATGAGGATAAAATGAAGAAAATATATTCTACAAGTATAAAAAATAAGCATCAAATTTTCAAGCAAAATAACATACAAATAATTATTATTATTGATTCATGATTTATTTTTTCAGTGCCTGAACATTAAATCTTAAATGTTTATTTATTTTTAAGAATATGCCTGAAAACCCTTTTTTTCTCTTTTTGTTTTTATTTTTTTTTTTTTGAATGATGGACAGATGACTTGCTTGCTTAATTTAATAAAAATGTATTAATCAGATACAGAACTTAAAAAGAATAATTATAAGTAAATAAATAATAATTTGCTGAACATGCAGACACAGGTTATATGCTGCCATGGAATGTAGTTAAAACACAAGCTGGCATTGCAATATTTGTAGGACTCACATCGCTGTGATACACAAACAAATATACAACAGCACAATCATATTTTAAAGCAGATGTAACAAAATTATAGGTAACACTTAAGAATAATGATTCATTAGTTAATGTATTTACTAACATTAAGTATGAATAAGCTTATAAAGCATTTATTAAAATGTACTAATGCATTAATAATGTCCACAGTTGTGCTTGTTAACATTAGTTAGTGCACTGTGAGTTACATGCTAACTTACAATGAACGAACACTATTTAACTTAAATGATTTTAACTAACGGGCAGCACGGTGGCACAGTGGTTAGTACAATCGCCTCACAGCAAGAAGGTCGCTGGTTCGAGCCTCGGCTGGGTCAGTTGGCATTTCTGTGTGGAGTTTCCATGTTCTCCCTGCGTTCGCGTGGGTTTCCTCCGGGTGCTCCGGTTTCCCCCACAAGTCCAAAGACGTGTGGTATAGGTGAATTGGGTGAGCTAAATTGTCCTTATAGTGTATGTTTGTGAATGAGTGTGTATGGATGTTTCCCAGTGATGGGTTGCAGCTGGAAGGGCATCCACTGCGTAAAACATTCGGTTCATTCCGCTGCGGTGATCCCAGATTAATAAAGGGACTAAGCCGAAAAGAAAATGAATGAATGAATAAATTTTAACTAACATTAACAAAGCTGAATAGATATTGTCATCATTCATTCATTCATTCATTTTCTTTTTAGGCTTAGTCCCTTTATTATTCCGGGGTCGCCACAGCGGAATGAATCGCCAACTTATCCAGCACATGTTTTACGTATAGCGGATGCCCTTCCATGTCTGGGAAACAACATGTCCATGTCTGGGAAACAACCATACACACTCATTCACAATTATACACTATGGACAATTTAGCTTACCCAATTCACCTGTACCGCATGTCTTTGGACTGTGGGGGAAACCGGAGCACCCGAAGGAAACCCACGCGAACGCAGGGAGAACGTGCCACTGCGCCACCGTGACTATTGTAAAATTATTATTAATAATATATTGTAGGCTGAACAACAACAAAATGAGGATAAAATGAAGAAAATATATTCTACAAGTATAAAAAATAAGCATCAAATTTTCAAGCAAAATAACATACAAATAATTATTATTATTGATTCATGATTTATTTTTTCAGTGCCTGAACATTAAATCTTAAATGTTTATTTTTAAGAATATGCCTGAACACCCTTTTTTTCTCTCGCAGTTCTGAAGGTAAAAGTGTACCTAATAAAGTGACCGGTGAGTGGTTATTTCATTGAAAATTCCTAAAGCAAAAGAAAAATTACATGAAGTGAGGAGATGTGCAGCGAAAGAAGAACTGCATTAAGTGAGATCATGTTACTGCAAATCGCACTTTATTATTTGCATTTTATCAATACAAAAGCATAATGATAGTTTTGATCTCATGTGCTTGCTTAATCCTTTAAGGTGATTTTCACAGCAGTGGGGTAATGAACAAAAACACCACACTGAAGAAAAAATAAAGCTGTGTATATGTGTGTGTGTCTATAAATGCTGAATTCCGATTATGTCCCAAGAAGAAATACACTTGCTGGAACATGCATGACATTTCCCCCTTTTTTATGCATTTTAGCGGTAGAAAATAAATACAGCAGCATTTATGATCTCTTTAGATGCACCGTATCCATTTGTGGCACCATTATTCGCACCCAAGTAGGCAAAATCACTACAGAAAGTGTTTGGAAAGTAGCCACCACCACCAATGCAGTACTGCAAAACACAAACATGAGCTTATAAATATCAACAGCACAAATTTACTAAGACACAGTCATTGTAAAGATGGGACCAATAATATTAAGAAAAGCAAATTATATATACAGTTAGGTCTATAAATATTTGGACATCGGCACAATTCTAACATTTTTTGGCTCTATACTCCAACTCAATGGATTTTAAATGAAACAAGATGTGCTTTAACTGCAGACTGTCAGCTTTAATTTGAGAGTATTTACATCCAAATCAGGTGAACGCTATAGGAATTACAACAGTTTGCATATGTGCCTCCCACTTGTTAAGGGTCCAAAAGTAATTGGACAGAAAAATAATCATAAATCAAACTTTCACTTTTCAATACTTGGAAATCTTGCAAATCCTTTACAGTCAATTACAGCCTGAAGTCTGGAACGCATAGACATGACCAGACACTGGGTTTCATTACTGGTGGGGTTCTGTGAGGCCTCTACAACAACTGTCGTCAGTTCCTGCTTGTTCTTGGGGCATGTTCTCTTCAGTTTTGTCTTCAACAAGTAAACTGCATGCTCAATCGGATACATTTCAGGTGATTGACTTGGCCATTGCATAACATTGCATAACATTTGTTTAATTTCAAAATCCATTGTGTTGGTGTATAGAGCCAAAAATGTTAGAATTGTGTCGATGTCCAAATATTTATGGACTTATTATTATTATTTTTCAGAATTTTATTGGTTTTGTCCTATTTTACATAATATACAGTATTTGTCATTTGGGATACTCACATATTGTGCATAACATCCTTTTGGTCTGACCCCAGAACACATTGCATATGATTCTTGGTAATTGTTGAAAACTCTGAACGTCACATATCCAGTGTCAAAATCACCTGTAAGAGAATCACAAAATCATTCTAGATTCAAAAGCACAGATCACACATCTTTTTTATTATTTCTTGTCCTCTATTTCTTATTAATTCGAAATTAGGTTTTAAACAGTTAGTTCACTCAGTAATGAAAATGTGCTCACTACTTCTGCATACTTTAGTTGTTCTAAACGTGTCATTTTTTTAAAAAAAATAAGATATTCTGAAGAATCATACAGTTGCCAGTAACCATTGAATTCCATAGTAAGAAATAAAAATACAATGAAAGTCAATGGTTGCTCTCTACTGTCTGGTTACCAACATTGTTCAGAATATCATCTTATGTGCTAAGCAGAAAAAAAGAAACTTATGTTTGTCTGTACAAATGGAGGGTTAATAAAAATGTTACTAGGTACCAAACACTTTATACACATCTGTGGACATAGACACAACACAAGTGCTTAGCTTGATGAGATCTATAAAGAGAAACATTTTTGAGTCATTAGTGTGAAAATGTATTTTATTTTTTTTCAAAGCTGTGTGGGGTAATGCTTGAAGATCCACCCATTTCCATTAAAAATATATATAACACTTGCAAATGAATCTATCAAGTGTTGAATACCTGTGTGACTTCACTATGTTGACAAAACTAGAATTCTCAGAAGTCGTGCCTTCTGTCTTTGCATAGGTATTTGGATGACATTATGCAAACTGTGACAGACTTAACATCTGCATCAGTGTTTTATGCAGGCATGGAATTGTGTTTTCTGCCTGTTAGATGGAAAAAAATCCACTTTGTAGATCTTACACATTCAACACATAACATACATAATACATAAATAAAATAAAGGAACATTATTGCCATGTATGGTTCAATGAAGAATCTCTAACTTCACTAAACTACATTTTTTTGTAACTACAAAAAGTTGTTTTCATTACAAAATGGATCTTTAGCTTTTTCTCTGCAACTCTCACATGGTCGCTAAGCTAAGCAGGGCTGCGACTGGTCAGTACCGGGATGAGAACCACATGGGAAAGCTAGGTTGTTGCCAGAAGTGGTGTTAGTAAGGCCAGCAGGGGGTGCGCAACCTACAGTCTGTGTGGGTCCTAACGCTCCAGTATAGTGAAGGAGACTCTATACTGCTCAGTGAGCGTCATCTTTCAAATGAGACGTTGAACTGAGGTCCTGACTCTCTGTGGTCATTAAAAATCCCAGGATGTCCTTTGAAAAAAAGTAGGGGTTTAACCCCCGGCATCTTGGCCGAATTTGCCCACTGCCCATGGCCTCCCAACCATCCATATGTGATAATTGGTTTCATCACTCTGTCTCTTCTCCACCAGAGTGGAGCTGGTGTGTGGTGTGCGGTCTGGCACAATATGACTGCCGTCACGTCATCCAGGTGGATGCTGCACTGATAGTGGATGAGGAGATTCCCCCAAAAATGTTTAAAGCGCTTTGAGTGTCCAGATAAGCGCTATATAAATGTAAGGAATTATTATTATTATTATTATTTATTTATTTATTATTTTTAAAAGGCTAGGCACTGAGGAGAATTCAGTAAACAAAAGACAGTTAACACATTAAATATCCAAATTATGCATTATTTAATTTAAAATGTAATTATGTTTCTAGATAAAAAAAAATTAACTGAATTAGGTTTGATTTTCATTTTCATTTTTTTAAGGTTTTCTTTTTTAAGTCAAATGTTTTTACAGGTGGGATTTTAGATATCTTTCATTTTTTTTACAGAAAAAAACTGAAAAGATATTAATTTTGTGGAATAAAATGTAGATAAGTTTGAATGCATCCAGGGGCGTCGCTGGCTGTTACAGGCCCTATGACAACATTCTTGTAGACTGGCTGGGGCTGTCGCAGACAAAAGTTAAGAGCAGGAGGGGTGGGGGTGGGAGAGGGTGTGTGGTTGTGTCGTGGACGAAAGTAAAGAGCGGGGAAAGGAAATGGGTGAGTGCGTGGGCCCTTAGAATTGTCCTAATTTACCTCTCCCTAGCGGCGACCATGAATATCTCCTTTAAAACGTACATTCCACAAAATGAAAGGCAACGGTATACTTCACACAACGTTCTATTTCGTTCTTCATTAGAGGGGAAAAGGCTGAGTTCGAAAAGGCTTAGTGATGGTATACTGTTTTTGAACACTCCAACACCCCCGCAACACAGCAGAAGTCTTAAGGCTCGTACACACCGGGACGCTTTTCATTTGCAATTATCGTCAGCATTTTTGAGACATTTTTCCAGATTCAAACCCAAGCGATTTTCACTGGCGTCGAGCAGAAGAGTATGCAAAATCACTCCTTGACGTTAGACGGCGCTACACAACTTTAAGCCTTGCGTTTTACGCGTTGGTGTGCACGATCATATTGGCACCCTTTATTTAGTCACGAGGCGTTAAACATCGACGGAAAACGTGAGCAAAAAGCATCCCGGTGTGCACGGGCCTTTACTTGTATGAGAATAAATATTTATACCGTTCATGACTAAAAAATAGACTTACCTCTAACAGATTCTCCATACAGTTCTTTAATCCTCATATCGCTGCCGATATCATAAACAATAGGAACAGATATCCCTCTATCATTGCACGTACCTACACCATATTGTAAATGGTATTTCTGAGAAAAACGTATAACAATTATTGCAAACATGCTACAAATATCAATCAATGCAGGTTATATTGTAATCAGCTTTCAATTACACCATTATTATTTTACCTCACACTACCATAACATACAGTAAAAAGTGAATTGAAATCTACAAAGTACCTTGAAGAAGTGGTAAAGGTTTCCTCCGAAAGGTGTCAGAAAGTTGCTATTAGTGTGGTAGCGCAAAACCGAAGCAACTTTCCAGAACTCAAGTTCATTATCATTGTGAACATGCCACACAGCAATGTCTTTTCCATTGATATCATAATATCCGGGGTTCTGAAAATGTGAGATCATTTGAGTTTGATATGTAGATTTATATTTATATAAAGAGGGAAATATGCATTTTTGCAGTTGTGTTTATACCTTGTAGTCGTCATTTGTTGCAGCTTCTGCTGTTCCAAACAGGACTTTGTTAGACCATGATTCGTCTCCCGCAGGATGATATGAACTGCTGCCTTGCTGACTTGTCCAGCGGTCACCAACAGTGCAGGAGCCATGGATGTTGTTCTCATGCACACTGGCCACCAGCGTCCAGCCTCCGCCGCTGGTGCTCATGTCGCAGTATGTTTGGTAAACCTCATTGTCTTTAGAGCGCAAGTAGTACAAGCCATCTGTGGAACACAGTTAGATGTGAAAGTATTACGCCATTATTCAAAAATACTAAATTCTTAGAACAATCTGCATAAAAAAAAAACATAAAACATTTGTATAACAAAATATACAAAAATATTAGCCCTCCTGAATTATTAGCCCACTGTACATTTTCCCCCAATTTCTGTTTAACCCTTCAACTACCCCACCAAGAAAAAATGCTTAACTCCTAATGCTGCTAGTTAACACACTCAATGCATGTTTTTCAACACATCCTTAAATTTCTAAAATATCAACCATTTGGTAGAGGCTGATACAGATGTCACTAGTTCAATTTGACGCTTTTACCGCCGTTTCTACCGCCGCCGTGGCTGTATCTATGTGCGCCAACAGCTGTTGGCCGCTGGATGGCGCTTTAACCATAGATTTTCAGCTTTGCCTTTCCACAATAGGACCGTACTGGGGCTATATGTATACTGTACCTTATGTGATGGGGTTTGTCCAATTAAATTATAATTTTGTTGGTTTGTTTTAGTTTTCTTAGCAGTAAACATGTTTTTACACTAGAAAAGATACAATTCATGGGGAGAAGTAGGCTGCAAACATTAAGCAAATAGAAGAATTAAGTTCTTTAGCCTTTATAGTGCCCTATTAAATTGCATTAGGGTAAAAAGAACGTTTCAATTTGTTTGACCATGGTTTGTTTGACCATCATGCGCACAAGATATGAAAACCACGGCACAGCACACAGTACATATTAATATGAAGGTTATCGAGCCGATAGAGCACGATCACAGTATAACTTGCTTTATCAATAATTATTATTTATTATAGGTTAGGTTACAATTATTTGACCAAATGCCACTACATGTAAAACAAGTGCACTCAAATAGGTTCCCTTTTGCTATCAAGGGCGGTTATGAAATTAAATAAATGGACATTTCCGCACGTGCTAGCCGCATGTTCATTTCTCTTTCACACGCATGCAGAGCGAACATAAAGAAAAAAAAATCTGCTTGTTTAAAAAAGCGCATTATATCCACGAATGTCTAATAATGATAATATTAAGCTAAAATATATATCCATGCTGGGATGCATTGTGCTTTGACTGGATATCTAGTTCAAAAGCAACATTAGCCTACCTGTTGCACGGCATATAGCCTATAGTTGAAAAATATAATTAACAATGCAACGAAATCCTGGTCTGCATAAAATCTTATAGCTGGCCTATTTTGGTTAATTATTATTATTATTATTATTATTATTATTATTGAAATTGTTAACTGTTGCACATATGAGTGCAGTGTAGAAAATATACTGTAAATAAATTAGCCTAAACCGTTTCAAGCCATTTTAAACTCTCCTTTTACAAAAGCCTATATATGAAAAAAAAATCTAAACAATTAACAACAGAGTTGTGAAATATTTTTATAAAGTATTTGGATACCATGATATTAATCAAATCGTGCAAACAGAGCATTTCTTGAGTGAAAGCAGTAACTATGCTACCTTCTTTTCTGTCATCAAGTTCATCAAGAAGAAAAAAAAAACCGGTCAACAAAGTTATTTTATTACAAAGTATTGCAGGGCTCTAGAGTGCCCTGGTTTCTTAATGGTGCAACTAAAAATTCTAATCGAGGGGTAAAATTAAATGAATTTTCGATAAGTATTGTTAATGAAATATTTATAATATGAACTTGCTTTTGGTTTTATCTATACAGGCTCTGCGCTCTTACGCGCGCTACCACTCAGCAGCAGTAAATGATTGACAGACGCGCTTAAAGGCGCTACACACAGCCAGCCCCGTCTACTTAATCCAGCGGCAAGTGCTGAAACCGCCTTCCTTTTGAATTTTTTTTTTTTTTTAAATCTCTTAAATTAGGCTAACATAATCTCCCTCTGAGATATTAGTTTAATAGCGTTATGTGCTGTAGGCTATTGACCAACATCCCCTGTACAGTTTACACACTGCAGGTCTACAGTTCTGATGTGTTATGAATTACATGTTTTAAATGACAGTGAGACATGCTAAATTTAGTTTTTATTGTAAAATATACATTATAACCCAGTACCCAGTACATATTCATTCATACCTTTTTTCTGTCCATGTTTCTTCAGAAGTTCTCTGCAGCTTCTTGCAGTGATCGACTCTGGAAATTTTGCTGTTGGGGTTTTACCTGTAGGCAATGACATTACTGAATATATATTAGACCTTCGTCATGTAATTTGTACTCCATTTTCTAGAATCTATAGAGTCGACGAACATCTGAGAAAGATTTGAAAAGATTTGAAGAGCAAGTTGATTTCAATCATTTTAGATACATTTGCTTACTATTAGAGGAAATAAAGAATAAGAATTTCCCAAATGCTATTCCAAAGAATGTTTCAACTATGTAAATAATTTAATTTTTCAAATTCTGTACTTACTCGATTCACAGAGTAGACTAATGAGTGGCACGCACAACAGAAGAAAACCAGCTGACTGCATCATAAAATGGTGAATACCTGTTATAAATAAGCAAAAATTGTTAATAAATAAAAATAAATAATAAAAAAATATTATGTATATATATATATATATATATATATATATATATATAATTATTAATATTTTTATTACTTTTTATTATTATTTATTTAAATGATTTGCTTACATATATATATATATATATATATATATATATATATATATATATATATATATATATATATATATATATATATATATATATATATATATATATTAACATTAAATAAAATATTTCAAAGAAGTTACTAATGTGTATTAATAACATATAATTAAAATGATAAAAATCAACATGTAAGCTTTAAACTCCATAAACACTATAGAATCAATTTCAGAGAGCCCAGTATGTTGGATTTCTTACTTAAGCGGAGATCAGATGAATGTCAAATGAGGTGTGGAGTGTTTGGAGCAAATGCTTATACAGTATAAGCTGATTCATCTTCACAGGACGATTGCACAAAACGGATCAGATGAAAGTTGTAAATTCTCACAGGCTGAAAAAATGAGCAGAAGATAACCAGCATTTTGACTGTGGCCACACTTTTTATTTTTGAAACTGTTAAGGATCCAAGTGTCCTGGACAAATTCCCTCCATTGGCCCTTAAGCATCATGGCCTCCCAATAATCCCCATCCACCGAATTGGCCCAATAACTGTCTCTCCACTCCACCAATAGCTGGTGTGTGGTGAGCGCACTGGCGCCGTTGTCCTGTGGCTGCCGTCGCATCATTCAAGTGGAGGCTGCACACTGGTGGTGGTGTGGAGAGACCCACCTCATGATTGTGAAGCGCTTTGGGTGTATGGCCATACACAATAAATGCAGTATATAAATACCAATGACTGTATAAAAGATAAATACACATTACATTACATTACATTACAAGTTAGGTTCTGTAAAGGTTATTTTACAATTAAAAATAAGTATAACAGAGATTTAGAAAATTAAAGGTGGGAGTTGATTCTAAAAGTTGGAATCAACTATTTCAATGGGGATCGACTTGTCTTTAAAGTCAGTATATCAGAAGTAATCAATTAGTGATGAATTAATGCTTGCCTGCTAATAATGATTGCTAATCCAATGCATTTTCACATATAGATTCTTGCGAACATTCACTAAAATTAACTGGTTCAAATGACCAATTCAGTGGTTCTTTTATGGCATTTTTCTAAAATTAGTTTCTGGTATGTCGTGCTGAAACATCAGATTAGTCATAAGTGAATGTGTATTGCTGATTGCTTATAAATTAATGGTGCCTTACTTTTTTTCTATAAGACTCTTTTCTAGGTAAATACATCTACAGTACACTCAAAAAATGACAGTTGCTGTTTGTTCAAACAACCTATTTAAATTGAGCTGAAACAACAGAATTCTTAGTTTATTTTTTTTTGGGGGGGGGGGGGGATTTTATGTTCAATCCACTTACATTTGTAAAAACTAATAAGATAACTTGATTATTTCATGTTGTCCCAACACAAATTGATTGTGTTGAACCCAGAATTTTTTTTTACAGTGTGTAGATACACAAATGCAGATTTGTTATAAGTGCCTGAATATATTAGAAAAAATAAATAAAATTCAGTTTGGATGATTTAGCATTACATTGTGAAACCGCATTATGTTTCTAAAACCAGTGGTGCCAAAAGCCTACTGTTACTATTTTGTAACTTCCACACACATTTGATTGACAGATAAACTGCACACATTTATTTCAGTGTTGTAATGTTCTGGTTACTTCCATGTACAGCTAGAGTTCAAGTAAACTGCATCATTATAGTTATCATAACATTAAAATATGCAGTTCTTATGTGTATACATAATACTGTTGTGTTTATTATAAATGATCTGTGTAATTCATTATTTTAATGAAAAAAAAAAAAAGAAAATCATGCACCCCAATAATCGTAACAAAATTTCTTAACCTCACCTACCCTCTTGAAATATCATCTCTTCATGTCATGTGTAGTGTGAAGGTGGAGCTATCATGAGGGTGGAGGCAGTGGTTTGAAATTGAATAAATATCAAGTGATTCCGTGTCACTGTCGGGCTCCTCAAAAATAAAGGATCCTCCAAAACTGAATGCGAACTGCCATTCAAATCTGCCTCCATTGTGTTAGCCACGCCCAACTTCTAACAATCCAATTAATTTCAGAAATATGAAATCAGACCCCGTCCTACTTTTTTCTTATTTTAAAAGCTGTTTCACTTTTTTCCGGCAGCTAGGGTAAAAAAAAAAGTTTAATTACAAAACATTTTTAATTTACCGTCTGTTATTTTACAGTAAATGTCTGTAATTTAACGGCCGTTATTTTACGTTTTTTTACGTAAAATACCTAAAAAAAATTTTTACAGTGTATGTCACCAAAAAAAAGAGAAAATAATGTAAATTGAATTGTGTGCATGCATTTTATCCTACTGTATGTTTTGTGCCATTCATACAATAAAAGCATGTTGCTTGAAAAAGCTTAATTTCTAATTTGTGTTTAAAATCAGTTACACTGGAAAAAAACATGATTCATTGAATTTACTACATTTTTTTAAGGTAAGCAGTTTAAAACAATATATATGGCCTGAATTTACATGAAAAAATGAAATTTAGTAATGCTCAACTTAATTTGTTTGTTTAAATTCAGCCCATATAAATTGTTTTCAACCACTTACCTTAAAAAAAATCCAATTAATCATTTTTGTCAGTGGGAGCTACATAAATGCATCGTAATTTTTTATTAGAAGAAAAAAAAAAAACATCACAACAAAAAGAAAAATAAGAGAATAAGCTTAAATTAGCTTTTAAGTCACTTATTCTCACATCAAGTAGACCCCAATTTCAATTGGTTTGCATTTTGCTGTTATCAAAAGATATACTCATTACATGAAAATCAGTGCCTGGTTGGCCACTAACTACTGTTTATTTACTGACAAATTGCTGACCACCAGTGGTGTGAAGTAGCAAATTACAAATATGCAAACTACTGTATTTGAGTAGTTTTTCTCAGAAATTGTAATTTACTGAGTAGTTTTAAAAATGGGTACTTTTACTTTCCCTTGAGTACATTTTTAGTGCTGTACTTTTACTCCACTACTTTCCATCAACTTGCAGTCACTACTTTATTTTTTCTTCTATATGGGGATTATTAAAATCAGTCCTGTGATTCCTGTCCAATCAAATCGCACATAGAAGGCAAATCACATCATAATGAACAACCTCATTCAGCAAACTGTTTGGAAGCATTAAAAGTGTCCAAGAAGAAGTCCAAAATCATCACACGCAATGACCCAGAGACTGTTTAGATGCATGTCACTGATGAGAAGATGACAGATGTTTACTGTATAATAACCGAAATGGTCAAATACAGCTTGATGTTGTGTGGACGTTACCACTATGAAGTCTACCAGATGTTGGATTTTGGTTGCCATACCTGACGAATAAATGTCAGTATTTGATATTGGTTTAAGATGTTGGCTCTAAGTTGGATTCTGTTCACTTACCAACACAACCTAAAATCAACCAAATATCAACATCTAATGATGTTGTGTGGACGTTACCCCTATGACATCTATCAGACGTTGGATTTTGGTTGCCATACTTGACGAATAAATGTCAGTATTTGATATTGGTTTAAGATGTTGGCTCGACGTTGGATTGTGATCACTTTCTAAAATCAACCAAAGGTCAACGTCATTTGACGTCATTATTGGACATCAAAATAACGTTGTCCTTAGACGCTAGCTAGACATTGAATTTTGGTCACCTGACATCACAACCTAAACTTAACGTCTAATGACGATGTGTGCCTGTTGGGCAATAACTAAATGCACTACAGAATGTTACGTTTACACAAATCCACAAATTACATGTAAATCCATCAGCTTTATACAGCGTAAAACTATTCTTGAGTACTTTTGAAAGGTCTTCTTTTTACCCATATTTGAGTATTATTTACAACAGATACTTTTACTCTACTTGCAATACATTTTTAGGCAGGTAATGGTACTTTTACTTAAGTATGATTTTTCAGTACTCTTTCCACCACTACTGACCAGGTACGTTCCTTGGCTGTAATTCATATTGTTTTTTTTGAGAGCTATTTGGTGTAGACTAAATACTGGCAAGGTTTCAGTCAAGATCAGAAACATAAGATAAAGTCTTTGTTAACTCTCAGACTCATGAAGCAAGTTCATCAGGAAGTGGGCCAATGTTTTATCAGTTCCCCCAGCTGTCCAATGTTGCAAAAGGCTGTTTGGTTAAGCTGTTTACATTTATAGCATGAATCGTTAATTGTTCGTTCCTGTTACACAACACATTTCCGACGTCTTCTAATACAATGAGATACTAAACTCACAATTTATAAAGTGTTAAAATACCTTTCTTTTGTTGGAATTAAGTAGACAGAGCAGTAAATAATTCTAAATAATTGCTTTAAGAAGCCCCTGGGTGGCATTCTGTTATGTTTTTTTTTCTTTCTCTCTAATTCTAACAAGTTTATAATTAAATTGTAAAATAGAAACTGAGTTTACACTGTAAAAAATGCTGGGGTGCACACAATAGATGTGTGTTGAGATAACATGAAGGAATTAAGTTAACATATTTGTTTTTACAAATTTATGTGGATTGAACATAAAACAATAAGGGTGCCACAAAAAAATCATCTTTATTTCTGTAGCGCTTTTACAATGTAGATTGTGTCAAAGCAGCTTAACATAGAAGTTCTTGCAAACTGAAACTGTCAGTCCAGTTTTTAGAGTTCAAGTTCAGTTTTGTTCAGTTCAGTGTGGTTTAATTTGCTGAAAGTCCAAAAAACTCAATAATTCTGTTGTTTCAGCTCCTTTTAAACAAGTAGTTTGAACAAACAGCAAACATGATTTTTATGGTGAAAGTGTACAATATAAACGAACTAAATATTCAATATTGGGCTAGAAATGTAAAATAACCAACATTGGCATCATCTGGTGCAAACTTCTGAACATTTTTGTCACATTTCTGTCACAATTTTGTAATTTTGAATCGAAAATATTGTATGAATCATTTTCATGCACTCAAAAAAAATGACATTTGCGGTTTGTTGAAACTACATATTTAAAATGAGTCTGTTACATTCTCATGTTATGTGGCTTCTGTTTTGTATGTGGGTTAGCCGTTTTACGTGTGTTTCAGGTACAAACCGTATTGTTTTTATTATTATTATTTTTAGTATTATTATTATTATTATTATAAGCATTGGAACATTACATGAAGTATTAATTCAGACACAAACTATATCCAAACCCATTACAGGTATGAATGGTATTAGAAGATCCACATTCCATGCTGATGACGTTGGCTGCTGACGCTGGGATTGCGCCACCAATTGCTGGTCGGCATAATGTTTATAAAGCCAACCCAAACTGCAATGGTGATCTCTCTCTCACTCTCATTCTTCCTCTCCGACTTTTGTGGTGAATGGGTCTCTATGAGGACAGTCTCTCTTGTGAGGACCAGTCTGAGAGAAAATTTAGTTTTGGTTAGGATTTGTGATCAATGCTCTTGTCTAAAATCTATGTGAGATTGAAATGTGTTTGTGCGTGAACTCGTCCTGTTTACTCATCCTGATCCTTTTAAGTAATACCTCGCAGAGGGTGTAGAAGTAAGTTGCGTGATATACATTCACAACACCCAGATTAACTAATGTATTATTCCATTAGGTTCAAGAGAGTGTGCTGTTTTGTGTATGTTTGTTTTTAAATTGGAGTAGATTAATTTGATACATTGAAGATGTTTCTTTTTATGCTTTTCTTTTGATATTTAATTTATAGATATTATAAACTAAATAGATATTAGATATTTGTTTGACAGTATGTTTTGTCATATTTCTTTCTTTTGATTTAAGCATCTCTAACTATCTCCTCTTCATCAGGTAAATGACCATTTATTCAGTGTAAATGTTTATTCTTTCACTGTACAAATAATTTTCACTTCGTTTAACTGGTATGGGCAATAAATAATCAATTGCAGTGATATTCAATTTTCAGTTGTTCTTTCTCCGATCACTGGTTACATGCACACAAAACTACTATTTGTTATGTCAAAAATACCCTTAGTTTATAAATAACATCTAAAGGACATAGCAGAGCTGAAATAACACAATTCTTGCGCATTTTTGTATTGCTTTATGTTCAGTCCACTTAAATTTTATGTGGAACCCAGCATTTTTTACAATGTGGTTTATGTAATTCATAATATCCTAAATGTAACAAGACAAGAACTATTTTGCAATTTCAACTTATTGTGCACATATTCGAGTTATTTGCTAACTGTCTTTAAAACTGTATATTAATGTGTACAATGAGTACACATTAATAAGGAAAAAACCAGCCTGATCTTCCGAGGAAACTATTTTACGTTTTGTCAGTTTAGTAGCTAATTTGTACACATTTGTACGAGTTCAGTTGTACTAAAATGTACGATTTTAAAAAGAAGCTGTGCACCCAAACCCCACCCCTAAACCCAACCATCATTGGGGGATGAGCAAATCATACTAAATTGTACAAATGAGATCATACGAATACATACGAATTAGCCACTAAATCAAAAAGTTATGAACTGTCGTTAGATTGTGTTGGAAAAAACAACAACTTGTTTTTGTAGTTAAACCATGGACCATGGTACCCACAAATTAACCATGATTTTGCTACACTAACCATGGTATTTACAGTAAAATGGTGGTTACATAATTTATATAATAATAATTAAATATATAATTAAATTAATAAACCAAAATAGCACACCATTGGTAAGAATGGCAATTGCTCTACTTTTAATATGTAGGTCTAGCACTCCAGTGTGAATCCAAATCAAGAATGTGGCTTTTTTTTAAATATATGTTCCCCAGCAAGCCAACAAATCAAAGCTATCAAATACATGTATTCATTTGAGTCTGGGAAGCGTGCATGCTTGTGTGATATTCACTCTGCCCTGTACGCATGTTTCCGAGTCTATTCACAGAGCGAACAAAACGATAACATGCAGGACTGAAGAAATGATTGGACATCCCTGATGTTCAAAAACTACCGGCAATAAAGAGGACAGTGCAAATGATGTGGGGAAAAAAAATTCAAAAGTAAGTGAGCTGTTTCCATAACTGGAGCAGCATTTCTTTATTCCATTGGGACGAAGGAATCCTTGAAAAACATCATCCTCCCTGAGCAGCTCTGTTCTTCAAAGAACTCTGCCTCATTCAAACTGCCTTCAGGCAAGTTCCTCGATTTTAATTCAGACGAGTTCCTCAAAATATTTTAGAGATTCCATTACATCAGCCAGTACCTAAGCACAACTTTAGTAAAGACCATGGGATTTCACACTTGGGTTCTAGGGGTGTGCTAGGGGGTCTGTGCAAAATTAGAAAATTAAGACTCCCAAATAATGTATGTTATCAGAAAAGAAAATCTGCATATAAGTTTCAAGAGATTATCTAGAAATCTGGCTTAATAATTTAAAACGTAATTATTGTTATGACCTGTAGTTTTTTTTTTTTTTTTTTTTTTTTTGGGGGGGGGGGGGGGGGGGGTCTTTTCGATCTCTTGTATTTTGTTTTTGTTTTCTTTCCCCTCTAAATCTCTTACTCTTTGTTCTAGAATCTAGTTTAGTGTGGCCAGTGATAATCACTTGGATGTGGTGATTGGTCTGACAGAATCCAACTATAAAGCCCCTTCAAACCATCAAATTGTTGTGTTCGTTGTGACTTGTTATTGTTTTGAAATTTCACCATTACTGACCACTGCCTGTTAAAGATCTTGATTAAAATTTGTGATTCTGGATTATATGTTTTGGAAATGTGTATATATTTTTACACCTGACAAAAGTCTTGTCACCTATCCAAGTTTTAGGAACAACAAATAAAAATTTGACTTCTAGTTGATCATTTGTTATCAGAAGTGGCTTATATGAAAGGCAAAGCCTCTAGATTACGCTTTTTTTTTTTACCAAAATAAAATATGATCATGCCTTGATTTTTATTAATTAATTAGGACAGTAAGGTCTGACTTTGCTTAGACAAAAGTTATGACACTTAACAGAAATAATGTACAGTATAGAATATAAAGTCATGATGCAGTGGAAAAAGAAATAATATTGTGTATGACTCCTGTGAGCTTGGACGACTGCATTCATATATCTCTGCGATGACTCAAATAACTTATTAATAAAGTCGACTGGAATGGCAAAGAAAGCGTTCTTACAGGACTCCCAGAGTTCATCAAGATTCTTTGGATTCATCTTCAGTGCCTCCTCTTTCATCTTACCCCAGACATTCTCAATAATGTTCATGTCTGGTGATTATGCTGGCCAATCCTGCAGCAACTTGACCATCTTTGCTTTCAGGAAATTTGATGTGGAGGCTGAAGTAAGAGAAGCAGTGCTATCCTTCTGAAGATTTTTCCCTCTTCTGTGGTTTGTAATGTAATGGGCAGCACAAATGTCTTGATACCTCAGGCTGTTGATGTTGTCATCCATTCTGTAGATCTCTCGCACGCCCCCATAGTGAATGTAACCCCAAACCATGATTTTTTCTTCACCAAACTTGACTGATTTCTTGGAAAATCTTGGGTCCATGCAGGTTCGAATAGGTCTTCTGCAGTATTTGTGATGATTGGGATGCAGTTCAACAGATGATTCATTGGAAAAATCTGGCTTCTACTATTTTTTTCAAATGATCAACTAAAAGTGGGGATGTTTTATTTGTTAATTATTTGTTGCTCTTACAACTGGGATCGATGACAAGACTTGTCAGGTAGTGTATATACTTTTTTTGTCACTAAGAAAAATAGTATACTTGATTCAGTTTTATTTCATATCCATTTGTATGTATATACATTTGAAGTCATAATTATTAGCCCCCCTGAATTATTAGCCCCCCTTTTTATTTTTTCCCCAATTTCTGTTTAACAAAGAGAATATTTTCTCAACACATTTGTAAACATAATAATTTTAATAACTCATTTCTAATAACCAATTTATTTCATCTTTGCCATGATGACAGTAAATAATATTTTACTAGATATTTTTCAAGACACTTCTATACAGCTTAAAGTGACATTTAAAGGCATATCTAGGTTAATTAGGTTAACTAGACAGGATAGGGTAATTAGGCAAGTTATTGTATATCGATGGTTTGTTCTGTAGACTATCGAAAAAAAAATTTGCTTAAAGGGGCTAATAATTTTGTCCCTAAAATGGTGTTTAAAAAATTAAAAACTGCTTTTATTCTAGCCGGAATAAAACAAATAAGACTTTCTCCAGAAGAAAATAATATTGTCAGACATACTGTGAAAGTTTCCTTGCTCTGTTCAACATAATTTTAGAAATATTGAAAAAAGAAAGAAAAATTCAAAGGGGGGCTAATAATTCTGACTTCAACTGTATGTATGTCTATATATATATATATATATATATATATATATATATATATATATATATATATATATATATATATATATATATATATATATATATATATATATATATATATATTACTATGGAGTTAGGTAAGTAAATTGTACTGTTGTTTAAGGTTATTTAGTTATTTAACAAAATGTGTGTTTTATTTATTAGTTTAGCCTTGCTGGTCCCTGCAGAAATTCCCAAACAAACTAATAAATACTTTCACTTTTGCCATATCTCTCTGGTTCAACAAATTCTTAATATCAATTGATTTCATTCATATTTTCTCACTCACAATAATCAAACCCATTTTTAATCCCTAGAGTTCATAACAGAAAATTGGGGGGCTCGTCCGGGATCGACAAATAATACAATGTGGAAACTAGTAAACCAACATCATATTACATATCATCAACCTAACTAAACCTAAATAAAATGAATTTTTTGGTTATATATTCATGCTCTTTGGAAAGTCACAAATTTTTATTTAAAAAACGTTTTATGGCAATGAAACCACAAACAAGTTTTTTTTCAAAGGTGTGTGCAGTCCTTCTCCAGTCAATTTTATTTACCACACAAATAGTCAGAAGCACATTGTAGTTGTTTCCAAAATAAACATTGTCTGTAGTCAATACCATAGTGGTATATAACCGAGAGTACAGGGTCTTCACACTGTGCTTAACCCCAGGATCTCATCGTTCTAAACAGAACAGTTTTTGACCTCTAGATAATAAAATGGTTCACATTTCTAACTGAGAAGTAGGGTTAGCGCTGCTTTAAACCAGGAATTAAGAATGAATAACCGTGCAATGCAGTGGCAAACATGCAGTGATAAACAATGCAGCATGTTTTAAAGCTAAATGCGTGTCTTATATTGTCATATTGCATAGTCCTAGCAGTAAACTTTTTATATACAGTTGTTTCAACACTTGAGCAGGGAAATTTTAGTGAGGATGAGACCATTTAGACCATTGGGACCTT
Organism: Danio kyathit; assembly: GCA_903798195.1. Taxonomy (NCBI): domain Eukaryota; kingdom Metazoa; phylum Chordata; class Actinopteri; order Cypriniformes; family Danionidae; genus Danio; species Danio kyathit. The sequence goes on along the minus strand of LR812519.1, from coordinate 22,082,867 downwards.
TTATCTGGTCAACAATATGAGGCTCTGCAATGAAAATAGCCCTCAAGTCATACGTTGCTTTTGTCCAATCAATGATGTAGTTAACAGTAAAGTAAAGTATGTTGACAATGTTAATCTGGATTTTTTGGGTTACCCAATTCAAGTGAGAAATAGTTACAACTTTTGTAACCAAGCAGCTTTCTGCTGGTTAACCTCTCAACTGTCAGTCTCATATTTTGAACATGCTTTATAACACAGATCTACGTTTGATGTAATTTTATAGAGATTCGACAGATTAAATTATTGTTAAAAAAGTTAAATGTGAAAAACTAAGAAAGTTATATAAAGTTGTATATAAAGTATATATATATAAGTTATATTAAAGTATATATATATATATATATATATATATATATATATATATATATATATATATATATATATATATATATATATATATATATATATATATATATATATATATATATATATATATATATATATATATATATATATATATATATATATATATATAAATAATTATTAATTATCTTCTATTTATATATTTCTAAATTTAAAGGAACCTAAAATTCATTCATTCATTTTCCTTCGGTTTAGTCCCTTTATTCATCAGGAGTCGCCACAGAGAAATGAACCGCCAATTTATCCAGCATATGTTTTACGCAGCAGATGCCCTTCCAGCCACAACCAAGTACTAGGAAACACCCATACACTCTCACATGCACACACATATACTATGACCAACCCGGAGGAAACCAACGTCAACACAGAAAGAACATGCAAACTCCACACAGAAATGCCAACTGACCCAGCTGGGACTCGAACCAGCAACCTTATTGCTGTGAGGCAACAGTGCTAACCACTGAGCCACTGTGTGGCCGGAATCTAAAGTTGTGTTTATAAATGTTTCTGGATGTAATCACACTCTCAGCTTTTAATTAGATGAATGGTTGGAATGCACCCATTGCAAGAATATTGTGCTGACAAGGAGTTGAGTATATAATCAATAGGATTATACCGACTGTTCAGACTAATGATTAAAGACAATGCCTCATCATTTGTTTGTATGCCTGTATAAACACTGGCCTCAAAGGACTGCCCTTTGAGCAACAAGAATGAATTAGTTTGTCTTTCTTCAGTATTGCTCCCTTGCTGCAAGAAAATTAAATCTTTGAAAATCCTGGGTTCTGGAATAATTGTTATTCTGACAACAGAACCTGTTGTACTCTAAAACTGCTAGAAAATCTAAGTAAAACATTTTAACTATCTCTCTCTCTCTCTCTCTCTCTCTCTCTCTCTCTCTCTCTCTCTCTCTCTCTCTCTCTCTCTCTCTATATATATATATATATATATATATATATATATATATATATATATATATATATATATATATATATATATATTCGATGTGGTCTGTTACTTACACTCCATTTCTGTATTTGCATGTGTTGTGAGTATTTTCGTGCAAAACAATCTATAAATACAATTAAGAAAAAGATACAATTGAAAAAGTGTTTTATTGTTTTCTGAGTCTGACAGTATTCAAGTGCAGTAACTGAATGATGAAATTAAAAATATTTAAAAATATTTATTTATTATACGTTACAATTTATTATGCCTGAATGCTTTTAAGTTCATTATACATTTACAGGCATCAAAAACACATGCAAATGATGAATTATAATCCAGACTCTAATATTGCGTATGCTCATGATGTGACTATTGTGAAGAATCACATTGCGATATCGATGCTGAAAATATATATTGTGCAGCCCTAATATATATATATATATATATATATATATATATATATATATATATATATATATATATATATATATATATATATATATATATATATATATATATATATATATATATACTGTATATATATATATATATATATATATATATATATATATATATATATATATATATATATATATATATATTTATATATATTTGAAGTTGATATATTAATAAATAAGTTTAAATAAATAAATAAATAAATAAGGGGTATCACGGTGGTGCAGTAGGTAGCACGATCGCCTCACAGCAAGAAGATCGCAGGTTTGAGCCCTGGCATTTCTGTGTGGAGTTTGCATGTTCTCCCTGTGTTTGTGTGGGTTTCCTCTGGGTGCTCCGTTTTCCCCCACAGTCCAACGACATGCGGTACAGGTGAATTGGGTAATCTAAATTGTACGTAGTGAATGTGTGTGAATGAGAGTGTATGAGAGGGCATCTGCTGCGTAAAACATATGCTGGATAAGTTGTCGGTTCATTCCACTGTGGTGACCCCTGATTAATAAAGGGACTAAGCTGAAAAAAAATGAATGAATGAATAAATAAATAAATAACCAGCCATCTAGGCTCCACTGATGATTACACTGTATTAGTAATGGGCGATATAAACGATATGCGATATAAACGATACAAAATTGGCCTACGATAGAGATTTTAATTCTATTGCACTATCGCGATAATGCATGTTTGATGACGTAATCTACCCGCAAAATTGAGAGCAAAGCCGGCCGCGTATCCAATCTAGACTTTACCCCATTCGGTGCCATGCATTGCTTAGCAACGTATACAAAACAATGTAAAGACCGCTTGACGTGAAAGTAAATAAAAATGCTGCTATATTAATGTGCATATCGCATTTCCGGCCGGCCGCGTATCCAATCTAGACTTTACCAACCGGACATGTCCGAGATTCTGCTTTTGCTTTCGATATTAATTGTATTCATTTTTGCATTACTTTATACGCAAACTTTGGCTGGTGCATCTCAATCTCTCAGCAGCATCAACACTGCAGCAGACAGAGAGAGAGGGAGAGGGAGAGAAAGAAAGCAGATTTGACCTGTCAGTGGTGCTCACTGAAAAGAAACAAACTTTTTTTTTAATTTGTTTGTTAAATAAGAATAAGAAATCAATAAGAAATTATTCTGTTGCTGAAGGTCATTAAAGTTATATAGAAAAGATGGTGTTACTTTGGGGCAGAAGAAAAGAATGAAGGAATTTTCTTTATTTAAAATAGCCATGCCTAATACTGGAAGTATAGCCCTAATTCACAGTGTCCGTTCCTTTATTAATTGACACCAGTTTTAATTTCATTAGGAGATCAAAATTTTTAAAAACCAAATGTGTTACCTTAGGCTGCAGGTTTGAAATTTGTTTTTATTTAAAGTATCTGCAATACACAATTTTATTTGACTAATTAAAACTGGAAGTAATTTCAGTACAGTGTAAGTTCCTTAACTAAAAAGACACCAGTTTTTTTGTTCTCTGCAACTTGGCATTTAGGAACCAAGAAAAGTCTTTCTTTCTAAAAGGCACTACATTTAGTTTATTTATCTGCAACATTGTGTTGTTTAATTACAGTTTTGCTTTTGCACAATAAATGTTCTCTAAATGACATGCAAAGTTTCTTTATTTCTTAAAAAAAAATAGCAGTTTGGCTTTCCTAAGGGTCTATGTAACCTGTTCTGAAATGGTTCTATTATAATTTATATATCGCAATATATATCGTTATCGCAAGAGGCTGCAATGTATATCGCAATATGGATTTTAGGCCATATCGCCCATCCCTACACTGTATAAGGTCGTCCCATATCTGAACCATATTTACCATAAAAATTCTACCAACAATGATCAATGTAACCATATACTAATTCAAATGCAAATTCTGGAAACAAGTTGGTGGGAAAGCGTAGTAGGGATACAGCTGAAAATACGCACATGAATATAGATTTATTTTTGTGCCACTGTGCAACAATGCCTACTAATTTTATGTCACTGTTAGGGTTGAGTTTAAGGTTGGGGTAGGCGTTAATAAAATGCAATTGAATGGGTAATTTAATTACTAATATGAATAATACTCTGTATAATTACTGTTTTTACATTACTGTAAGAGTTGGGGTGGGGCTAGACGTTAATAAAATATAATTACTGGTTAAATTAATAAATAATTTTCATTAACTAAGCTGTTTGCCATGTAGCAAAAACCCCAAGCTGCTATTGTATCTCTTCTGGTTCCTTTGTCCTGCAGTCAATTAAAAAAAAAATTATTTTGTGTTCACAATATTAATTATTATTTTTCTTTCATGACAAACTATATAACTAATATTCTCTCTTACTACTATTTTCAAAGCTTCTACTTGAGGAAAAAAACGCAATTGCTGGCAAATGGTTGAATGAGGCAACAAGGCACTAATCAGGTAACCTCATCTCAAAGCCTGCTTTTACACCTGATTGCACTTGTGTCAGTCGTTTATTGCCAAAGTTTTACTTTTGGAAATTCTTATAGGCTTCAAAACAAATACAGTTTTGATATAATATTCAATTGTAATGCGGAACAAAAGGTGTAACGAACATAAACTTAAATTGGTCACAGAGCCTAGTTCTGCACTAATCCAAAAGCTAGTGGGAAAATCGTGTTGGGCACTGGGCTAGCCTACAATATTTATATACAGTACAAGACCATATGCCATCACTGCAGCACTGAAATCTCGTCATATTACCACAGAATTATTTTGTATGCCCCTTTCTACAACCCTGTCAAATTGTAGCAACCATGGTATTTTACCTGTTAAGCAAAAGCTAAACGAGCTCTGCGCCCTGCATTTCTCAACTCCCTCCAGCGATGAAAAGCTCAGCTTATGTTCTCTTATCTTGTTTCTTTTTTAGGACGCTTCATTTTTTCCAACTTTTAGCATGGCTGTTAATTAATTAAATATGCGCCAAGTTCACGCTTAGCTTTCTGTTTCTCATAAATACGCTTCCTTCCTGCCCTGCTGTGAACGTGCAAAATAATTGATAGGAAGAAACTCCTTCCGATTGGCCAAGCGAGATTCTGACAGACTGACCTATTTAAATTTTAATTGTAATATTTAAGGCTGTGACTGAGATTGTATTGTTAGGTCAGGACAGTTTAATCATACTAGTATGATTACTACATATCAAAAGTGTGGGAATTACTCATTGACGATCGGGGGGTGGGGGGGGGGGGGGGGGGGGGGGGGGGGGGGGGGATGGTGGAGCTGTTAAGTTTTTCGGTTATGTTCGGTAATAGGCCTCAGTGAACCAAATTATTAGATTTAATTCAAATACATCTAATTTATTAATCAAACTTTACTAAAAGAAATGATGTCTGCAAAAGTGTTGCAAACTATTTATATGTGTTGAATTTAAACAAATGAAATTTAATTAAGTTCAACTTAATTTGTTTAAATTCAGCCCAAATAAATAGTTTACAACCACATAACTTAAAAAAATGGTAACTCTTTATTTCGATTGTCCATTTGAGTATTAGTAGACTGTCTGCTTAATATCTGTTGATACTGCTCCTTCAACAGACATTTAACTGACTATAAGAAACTTCAGCACACTTACCCTAACCCCAACCTAACAGTCTACATATAATCTAATAAGAATTAGTTTACATGTAGATGCAATGTAGCTTAAATAAAACAAATGGACTATCAAAGTAAAGTGTGACTTAAAAATCTAGTAAATCCAAGGAATCATCTTTGAATAATTTTTTTCAGTGTTGTTATTATGTTTTCAGTGATTTGAGGGATATTGAGTGATTCTCAGTGACATTTGTGATATAATGAACCTATTAGGATGTCCATGAAAGACTGCACGTATTTTTATTTTACTGTTTAACTTCCATGTGCAAGCAAGTGTATAAAAAATTACAAAGTACGCATCTAATTTTACTTATGCTGTCTGTTAGTGCTCTAGAGTTGTCGGTTTTTGGTGCAAACCATAGACTGTAAAATGGTGCAAACATATATTCACAATGGTACAGACCATTACAGGGGTGGTCAAATGTATAAGTTATCTATTATTTTATTTATTAATATTATTTAAGATACAGATCAGAGCAAACTATTTCCTAACTATTAAAGGGCAGACCTCCCATACATCTTGTTTTGATGTCATTCAGTGAGGATCAAGCGTTAATTACGGGGTCTGACACCCCCAAAGCCCCGATAATTTGCATTTGCATATCAATACTTATCAAACATTAAATAAATATTAAGTAAATTAAATATCAGAAGTGTAAAAACTAAAATGAAAATAAATTAAAGTTAAATTAAGCAGCAAAAGTTTAAAAAGTGGGATTTTTGTAAAGTTTCTAAGGAATGCAATTTCCTCTTTTACCAGCAGGGTGCAGAATTGCAAAAGAATTGTATTTTCATTAGTGTGCAATCAAAACATGCGCAAAATTGAGTCAAGCAGCAAGTTAAAGAGCGACAAATGAAGCAGAACACGGTTTAAAGGTGTTTTAATGTCAAAATCAAACTTTTACATGTCACATACCAAACTTTCAAACCATTCCAACCCCTTTTGATTTGTTATTTGTCATAACAAATGCAATGAACGCATAAAATCCACATGAGAGAGATAGAGCTTCAAAAGCTCCTCTTTCACATAGCATAAAAAAGAAAGAAAGAAAAAAACATTTTCCTCACAGGTGCAGGATTAAAGACCGTCAACATGCCTTTCAGGTTAAAGTTCAGTGGTCATTTCTACAGGGTAGCAGTAAAATGGCGGATGTTGGGCGAGTACATGAGTTCAGTGTTTTATCTCATAAAAAAGTTCAAGTGAATGTTACGCTTTAGACACAATGTTATTTTGCCCTCCCCGTCCCTCCCCGTTTTGCAGTAGGTGAGTTGAACTGTTAGGTAAACGTGCAGTAAAAAAAGAAGAAAACACACGGTTTTTCATATACATAGTCCGTTATGCACCCCATAATGTACACTAATTACAGACTGCTGTATAACAGCATATTTAGCCTATAAACCTGGCAAAGGAAACGCGCCATCTTTAGAGACAGATTCCTTCTTCGTCTCGAGTCCTCCGGTTTCACAAACCCTGTATAGGCCAGTTCAATGATTTCCTCTCATCCAGGCACTGAACTGCAGGTTCTGGGCTAGTCTTTTTCAGGTAAGTTTGTGCACCAGTACTTTCGGTAAAACCGAAAAACGCTGGACAAGATTTTGGCATAGATGGACTGGAGTCCACCAGTCCCGCTCCAGACCCAAGGCTGTTCCGTGAAGTGAAAGGGATGAGTCTGCGAGTCTCACCATGCGGGAAGCCTGGAAACACACTCACACAAACAAACGCACACACACTTTGGACACCGTCGCCAGGTGCAGTGTGTCTGGAAAAGGGGAAAGGGTGAGAAAAGAGGCTCCCCAGAGTATGGCCTTGTGAGGACAAATCGGAGCCTAAAGCTCACACTGATAATGGGCCGAGGACACACACTGAATCTCAAGTTTCCTGAGAGTAGGTGAAATACATGTCAGTTTGTTCTTTTCAGTCAGATTGTACAATGCATATCAAGAGCTAAAAAATAAACTCAATTTGAAATTTCTTGATGAGATGGCGACGACTAGGTCGAGGCTGCCATAAAATTCATTAAAACGCCTTGATTTGTTTGAAGTGTAGGAATTTGAACAACTACAGTACATTGTGTGTGTGTGTGTCATATCTGGCTAAAGTAAAGATCTAGCTCTTCATTTGCACACCGACCTCGCTTCGCGTTCACACACACGCTCACAAACGCTCCTTCTAAAGAGGTTACATCCTCAGAAAAACAACTAAATCGGATTCTTATTTAACAAAATAAGCATTAGCTTATCTTCATGCAGTGTTGCTTTGAAAGAAATTTGGTTTACATATGAGCTCTACTTAAAAGGGATGAGATACAGTATAGCTGTCGTTTATAGTATAATATAGATGTATCTAAACATTGTTTAATGCCCCTGTGTATGCAGTTTACACAGATGATTAGTTATTCAAATACACGTCAGTGTCTTATATACTAGTTGAAGATCAAGCAGGCAAAAATGCTACATCTACTTTCAAAAAACCGCTTCTTAAAAAAAAGCCTCAGGTAAGCCAAAATGTCTGTCTTTTTTACAGTACATACACACTTGTACACACACATCTGCACTAAATGGATATAGACATGTATCTCAGCGTGTCTCTATGTGTTTGTGCTGTGTACAGAGTATGTGTCGCATGATTGAGTTGGCTGATTTTAACTCTGAGGTCTGATGGGATGGTAATATAACAGTCATTGTGAAAATTGCTCCATTACAGGAGCGATGAAATAGCAAAGATTTCCATCTGAAAGTTTTGAAGCACTACTTAGAGTTGTAGTATATTCCCATATTGGTGTTAACAGAAAAACAAGCAGATTTACAAATGATATAAATGGATGACTGGATTTTTTCTTCTTCTTCTTTTGAAAGTCTGCAATGAAAGCATTTACATGTCTAATGGTTACCATGTGACTGCAATTAAATAACTGTACCGGCTCAGCAACAGGAAACTAGTTAGATTAAAATATTAAGTTGCCATATTTTTTTTCCTGATGCTACGTGGTGGTTTTATTTCCATAATGTGCCACAGTCAGGTAAAATGAGCATCCGTTTATGTGATCTTTGTCCATCAGTCCCCCATCATCCCCCCTGTCTGCGGACAGGCCTAACATGCAAGTGTTTGCCCTTTAATAAAGTCCATCAAAGTTTATGAAAGATGATTCACTTTTTCTCCTCAACTTTGATCTTTTGCATCCATAGAAATGAACCGATGATGAATTTTTGGCAAGGAGAAGACTCCTGTTTTGAACAGGTGTATGCGCTAGTCTCTTAAAAATGACCCTCCTGCTCCGATGCAGTGAAGTAGCTCGGAAACCTCCCATGGCTGCAGATCACAGGTACACTTCTCTGCGGGACAAGGTGAGGCACGAGGTGGTCTTATAATCAGCCCCCGTCCTCGTGAGCGGTATGACCTCTGGGGGATGCGAGTCTTCTTCATCGGGACGACGGCCGAATCCGGCGCTGCTGAAAGTATCGTAGGATGCCGAGGTCATTTTACGGTTCAGGAGGTTACGGTTATGGTCACCCATGTTCCTGTTCCGGTCCCGGCGGCTGAGTGTTCCCAGCGGATCTCCGTTTGCAAGCGAATCCCGCACCTCGTCGCTACCTCCGCTGCTTTTATCCGTTCCTCCATCTCCATCTTCCTCTCGGTCGCTGTCGTCCTCGGTGTTGTTGTTGTTATCGCCGGGTGAGGCGAAGGTGGAAAGTTGGGGTGGTTCGATGCGTCGTCGTGGTGAGGATTGCACGGGCATCCAGCAGGTGTCAGAGTGACCAAACTCGTTGCATTCGTGTGTGCATTTTCCTGTCAGAGCCACGTCAGGGAGCTGCCTGGAGTCTGAGGAAGAGAGAACAGAGGCCTTTTTAGGAGATCCTGTCAAGAACTGTCTCTACTCAAGTATGTACAGGTCAATAGGTCAACATTTTCGTTCAGACTGTCAAATTTTAGAGACTCGTGATGTCTCTGGAGAACCAATGAGTCTGTCTGTCCACAGTGGCGTCCAGAGGTCTGGGAGGCCAGGTTCATGTCAGCTTGAGATTGAGTGGGATTTACTGCTGGAAATAATGCAGAGCAGAACAAACCGAATTCAACTATTTTAAAATATAGTCTTTTTAAATGATGGAAATATAGTTTGTGATGCTAACAGAGAATGTAAGAAAATATATACATTATATCACAAAATTACCTGTACATTTTCTATATACATTGTTTTAATTTTTCGTCTTTTCGTTGTTGTTTTTTTCTTTTCTTTTGAAATTTATAAATCAACCAACTAACCAGCCAACCAACCAATCAACCAACCAACCAACCAACCAACCAACCAACCAACCAACCAACCAACCAACCAACCAACCAACCAATCAATCAATCAATCAATCAATCAATCAATCAATCAATCAATCAATCAATCAATCAATCAATCAAACAACCAGCCAATCAACCAACCAGCCAACCAACCAACCAGCCAACCAAACACTCAGCCAATCAATCTACCAATCAATCTACCAATCAATCTACCAATCAATCAATCAATCAATCAATCAATCAATCAATCAATCAATCAATCAATCAATCAATCAATCAATCAATCAAAATGCTTTGTTTGTTTTTACTGTGTATAAACTGCTTGATTGATTTAATTTTCTCATCAATTATGTACGTTTAAGTTTTGTTGCATAATTTTTGTTGCTGTTAAAATTAGTTTGTTTGTTTGATGTTTGTTTTTGCATAGTTTTAGAGTTAAACATGTTAAAATTTATATTTACATTTATTAATTTAGCAAACATTTTATCCAAAGCGGCTTACAAAAGAAGCACTTCAAATAACCAGAGAGCAGCAATATATAGATCCTATGACAAGTCTAAGTTAGTTTAGCATTTTTACCATTCGTAGGAAAGTGTCTAGTGCATATGCCGCAAGAGGAGATGCTTCATACAGATGGTTTGTCAATCTCACTCACCGTGTGTGTATATGTGTGTTTATATATAAGAATACAATTTTACTCATACATTCTGACAATAAATGGAAAGGTCACCCAAAAAGCAATTTCCACAATTTACATATCATTCCAAATTTATATGGAATTCTTTATACTGTGTACCATAGATGGAGATATTTTGAGAAATGTCTACAATGGAAATTAAAGTGCCCCTATTATGCTTTTCAAAAACGATCTTCTATACACTGTGTAATGTAGCTAATTGTGAATGAAAAGTTTTAAAGCTCAAAGACACAGTAATTGTCCCCTCAAAGAAAAAAAAACTCATCAGAAATATTCGCTTTTAGAGCTTGGGGATTAGATTGATCAACTCTATCAACTAGTTCTTCCAATGTTTCATTGATGGATTCAAATCATTATCGTAAAGATCAACACTATTACTGTCCTGTAGCGTGTATAATTACTGAGGAATTAAGCATCCTCAGAAGCTGAAATTAAAATTGCCCAATCACAACACGTTCCTCTGTTCATCTGACCAATAAGAGCAGATTAGACTCTCAGAAAAGAGGGGCTTCAGAAGAACACACGGATTTACAAATTGATTGTTTGACACTTTCTGTGAAAAAAAAAAATGTTCTGAAATGTTCCTACTCTGTCAACAGTCTCCTGTAGAATCTACAGTAACTTACTGTAAATCAATTACATCGAAATACTGTATTTACATTTACAGCACCATTTATACTTTATACTTGCTGTATATATGTATTTACAGTATTGTATATCTTTACTGTAAAATATACTGTAATTTCCACAATGCAACTTTAAAATACAGTAACATACTGCAATACTGTCCTACAGTAAAATAAAGTTCATATTACAGTTAAATACTGTAATTTACAAAAGTCGTTAATAGTGTATGTAGTGAATTGCAGAAACCTGTAAAATTGCATAATGGCTTTCTTTAAAGATGCCCTATAATGAAAATATGGGTATTCACCTTATTCTTAGCTTACGAGCGGGCGCAGCCATTTGAATCTTTTTGGCTCGAGACTTCCAATCTCATTCACTTCCATTGATTTTTAGACGTTAAAAACAGCTCGTTATGCTGCTTGTTGTTGCAAACTGATATTTTCTATTTTGTCTGTATAGTCATGCAAACACTTGTTTGTAGAGCAAGTAGTTTGACCATTTTCTGCGGTTTATTATTCCTAGTCATTTCTCCCATAGGCAGCTGAATTGGAGGTTCTAAAACAATTGCAAAAATGAGTGCACTTCTTCATTGAAGAATAAGATCAATACCAAGGTATAGTAGAATAATAAGAGATCAGTATTTACGGAAATGGACATACCGTGAGCCTCAGAGACCATTGTTTACTCGTTAAATTCCAAAAGTGTAAAACCCCGGTGGACAATGTGCCAATCAGAAGACAAAACAAACTGTGATGAGACTCATGGACCACGCCTTCTGCATTTGCATGTAAGACTACTTTAGGTCATTCATCCGTTCATCCGAGTCATGTAGCTCTGAGATCATTAATATGCATGCCTCGGGCTGTGTTTGATAACCAACAATATTTTCGAGTGAGAAAACATTGATAGTTTCCCTCCATTACTTATTTTAAAGCTTATTTTTAACTTACTAAGTATATGTGACTTTTATTTTGAAAATGCAACCGCAGATTGTTTACTATGCGTTACTGGGCAACGACTGTGCAAGACACGTGCTTCAGGATGCAAAATGCGAGATTTACAGATTCTACATTTATTCAGCTCCACTCTGAAGAGGCATAGGGTATGTTTTATTGTATCTTTTGTTAATTTATCATGTTTATTGTAAAATTCTAAGCGTATGTTTCAACAAACACGTGTAGACTGTTGAATCGTGTCAAATCACTCAGCTAAACTGTCATCTGTTTAGCAGATGATAGTAAGTCCTGGCTGTGTTTTCTTTGACTGTAGTTTAAAAATACAACGCTATACAATTTTTTTTGTCAAGTTTAATTGTAATTAAGCCTTTATCCACATCTCATGAACAAAATAGGTTAACGTTACTCTGATTGGACTTATATTTGACCTTCTGATTCTAGGGGTATTTTATGGAGTGATAAACGAGCTTATAAAACCATTTCTGGAGATTTTTTTAACTTACCAAAACCATAAACCTACAATGTTGATATCAGAGAACAATTTAACTTATTAAACCAATGCAGTATATGGCACCTTTAACTGTTCTGTTATCAACATTCTTCAAAATATTACTTTAATATTTACATTTCTGTGTGAACTATCCCTTTGAACTGAGAGAAGAACAAAAGACAAACATCATTCTAGGAAATTCTGAAACGCATGTCATTTTTTTGTTCACTAGTGGCCTCAAACCTTTCGCTCAGATGATTTACCATTTTCCACATGCTCCTCCTCGCCTACGCTCCCTTCTGGCGTGGTTCTTTCATATCCGTCCTCAGGCAGCGGTAAAGATCCCAGTCTGGGTCCAGAGGAGCTCTTGCTGCTGGGGGTCTCTGAGTCCTCCACCCCACTATCATAGCAGCCTTGATCAGGAGCCTGACTCACCACAGAAAATGTCACTCTTCTGAGGGGCTGCGCAGAGACACAGAGACACATGGGATTAACACATGAGAGGTGACAGCAGGTATAACATCAATGAGGATTATCTGCGAAAGACCCCTGATTGATTGGATTGACGATGATCTCTCGTTGACACTCTGTAGATAAATATATAAATATCTAACATGTACAGTAGGGTTATGTTGAGCAATAAACAGCATGTGATGACATCTGAATATCAAAGGCTTGAGGTGAGCTCTTTTGATTTCATTAACCACCCACAACACCCGGCATAAACAGAACCATGGCAACCATTCAGAGCTGGAATTGTTTGTACGCTACATTGCTTTTTATTATCTTGAATTTGCTTTTGTTTTTAGATTCTCAGTGATTTTTTTCCATTTATTTTTTATCATTACTTTTTAGGTTTACTTAATATGCAGTGAAAATATGATTTATATGATTTACAAAAAAACAAAAACATAAATAAGTTATATATTTGCAAACAATTCATATGGGCTGATTCGAATGTTATCACTCGATTGAATGGGCATTATTAGTGGTTATTAGCTGATAGATATGGGCCAGTATGGGCCTTCTGCGCCTACTGGTAGGCTCAGAAGACTGTTATCATCCATCCCAGAGTATATACAGGAATCAGAGAGTGAAATTTAATACCTTTTAAAACCTTTTTTAAGACTCTTTCCATATATATTAGGACTTTAAAACCACTTTAGGTTTCAACCGGAAACACCGGCGAGATTTTAGCTTACATATATTTACTAAATATTAATGTAAGAAACTAATCCAAACCTAAAACATTATTCATATACTGAATAAAAATTTAATAAATTTAGCGAATTTATCAGGTTGGTGCCTATAGAACTGCAGAAATAATGGTGCTGCCTTGGTTACTGTAGTAAACAAAGCAGCATGATGTCAAATCTAGAAGGATTTTATTGATTTCATAAACTATCTCCCTAGACTGATGGCATTTCATGCTGTTCAGCCTTATAATCTTAAAATGTGAGCAAAATCACCTGTTTTGTCATCACTTTAGACATTACGCAAGAGAACAATCAATCAATCAACAATCAATCAAACTCCTGGTGAAGGGTGCATTGTTGTGTTTCAAGTAAAACTAAAGAGCTTGTGACAAATGTAAACAAAATCAGGTGAAAATGTTTGTATTATAGATCTGAAAGAATTAAATGACATTAAAAAAGTTTGCTTCAGTTGGGAAAAACTTTCAAAATATATACAATAAATTGGATTGAAAATCAGGTAATGAGTTGCCAATACTTTTGTTATTTTGCATATTTATTAGTTATTTCCTACAGTATATCTGTTTATACAACTAAAAATGTCAATAAAAGTCACTTTGTTAAACTGCAGTGGCATTTTTAACATCAAAGTTATCAAGCCCCATAGTTACCATGTCCCATAATCCAACAGATTCAATCTTTACCATACAGTCAATAATAACCCTACAACCATCCTAGCATTCCAGCAGCGAGTTCTGAATGGACAAACATCACTTGCATTTTCTTCAAAAAATGTAAAAATCTAGTTACACATATAATAAGAAGCATCGCCTTTTAGAACACCTACTCGAAATACTTTATAGCATGTGTTTTATGGCCTCATCTAAGGGTGAGACTCCATTTCCCCAACCTAATCTCACACCAGCAAATCAGCACATCCAAAGTCTCCGACAAGTCACATTCAGGCTGTCTGAAACCAAAGGGAGAAGTGAACGCAAAGCCCAGCCAAGCAAACGAGTCCCACATTGTCCCTTCAGTGTCTACTGGAGCGGTGACTGACAGCTGTTAGGAGAACCGCCTTACCAGAAACGCATTTATATGCTCCGGCGTCTGCCTTAATCAAGACAATGTGAACTGAGAGAGAGAGAACGCGCTAAATGAACAGAGTAATTAACTGATGGTTTCATTTTTCACTGGGGGGGAAGTGGAGTCGTAACTGAGAGGAGAGAGGGTGATGAATCAGTCTTTATGGGTGTCAGGTGTCAAATGTAGCAAGCGACAAATGAACATTAATAGAACAAATCATCTGTTTTGTCTGTGAGCTGATGTCTGACACGGTTCTGACATTTGAGAGCATGACTGATTTTTTTTTGTCTTACAGACAGACCATGCCTATACTGTATGTTGTACTTTCAGAAATAACGGTAAGAAAACTTTCACTGGGGCGGTAAGACTTCAAAAAGTACATTTTTGTGCTTTTTAGGTACTAATATGTACAGTTTAGGTTGTAAGGTTTTGTCTGAGCAGTTTGGAGATACATTATTTTTGCGTGACTTATGCAACCCTGGATTAAAATTAGTCATAATGGTCAATTTTTAGAAAGTTTGTAGTATCTGAAAGCCGAATAAATAAACTTTACATTGATGTATAATTTGTTGGGATAGAAAATATATGGCCAAATATTAAAAAATCTGAATTTGAGAATTCAAAAATATTTAAATCTGAGAAAATTGCATTTAAAATGGTCCAAATTAAGTTCTTCACTATGCAAATTACTTAATTAAAAATTTATTTTTTAAAATAAATTTACAGTAGGAATTAAAAAAATCATGAAACATGACAATTATTTAATATCCTTGTGATTTTTGATAAAAAAAAAACTATTGATTTTGAAAATCAATAGTTTTGACCCTAAAAAAAATATGTCTGCCAAGTTGATGCAACCAATTTATATGGGTTGAATTTAAAAAAACTAATTAAATTTGGTAATGTTCAACTTAATTTTTGTTTAAATTCAGACCAAATAAACTGGTTACAACCACTTAACTTAAAAAAAAATGCAGTAAATCCAAGGAATCATCTTTGAATAATTATTTTTTTCAGTGTACTGTGTATTTTTTTGGCTGTTGGTAAAATAAAAAAGTGCAACATGACTGTTTTTGTAGTCAAGGGTCACATATAACAAAAAGATATAAGAAAACTACATACATATTATTTTCAGAAATATAAGGTTCAATCTTGCAAAAAAAAAAAAAACAGCTGAAAAAATACTTTTAAAAACACACACACAAAAAAGGTTTATTTACATATGAATTATTGCTATATTTGGTTTAAAACATGAATTAGTTTTGTAACAATGTGTCGGCATGTATGGAAAAAGTTACTTTCTTCACACTGATATTAAAGAATATTACAGGAACTGTTTAAATTTTCTTGGAGCTAGTGTAAAACCTATTAAGACTTTAAAAAGTACAATGCTTCAGCAAAAATGTTTCACAGCTGAACAAACACTGAAAATGTTTCACTGATTACACTTAATTAAATATAAGTATTTAAACTACGCAACAACTTAGTTTGTACCAGCAATAAAAACACGCATTACATATTACCTTACATCACTGAATGCCTCTCCATCATAACATCAAAAGGGTGAGATGTTCATGAAATGCCCTGCATTATACAATAATGTTAAAATGATCTTAAAAGGAATATATGTGCATGATCCCTAACCGAATTTCACCAAGTAGGACATGTTCCTGGTTTAACATCTATGTTGATCCTGGAACAACATTCCAATCAGCCAATCAGAATTAAGGGATACATTTGGCGTTTATGTTATGTTTAGGCTTATGGTTAGGTTTATGCACTTCTTGTTATCCAACTATTATTCTGCTTTGATTTTGTAAATAATTGACAGTTATGATTGGGTTTATGGGTAGGGAATAAGTATGGATTACATTTTCCAACAAAAATGATGTTCCAGGATCAACATAGATGTTAATGATCACATCGTACTTGGCAAAATCATAACATGCAATACATGATCTTTTTTTTTTTTTTTGTGAACTGCAGTGTTTTAATTTCTTCACCACCGCACTTTAATACGTAATACCTTAATATCACTTATCTTGGTCTCAGAGTTAACCCTGATTGATTGTCTGCATTCAACATGCTTATTGGTTTACAAACAGAACCTCATAGAGCCATATATTAGAAACTGACTTCATAGACAAAACCCAAATTGTTAAAAATAAGAAATTATGAATGACTCAATTTTGACAAAAAGGTCAGTTACTTACTTACTCCCAAGGCCGTTTATATCGAAGTAGATATTTAGCCGCACCATGTTGGTGTTTCGTAACATCTATTTTTTACGAGGTGGGTCCTTAGCCCAACGCTCAACCCCCTAACCTGATGATTACAAATATGTAAACCTTATGAAAAGCTTTTATTTCTTTATTTCTGAGAGTGTACATATGTTTTTTGCTTACACAGACTTTATTCCATCAATTTCTAATAATTATGGGTTGCACTTTGAGCATAGCTTGTAATAATTTTACACGAATGCTTACAGTCACTCCTAGAAGATCCTTGAATCTCTCATTTCTTTCTATCCTCCTCCATTGTGTACACTTTTCTCTGTGTGCATCTCTGGAGGCGCATAAAGAGACCCACACACACACACACACACACGCACGCACACACACACACACACACACACACACACACACACACACACACACACACTCAGCTTTATGTCGAGGCAATCAATGCAGTGCCCTTGACCCTTGCTGGAATCTCAGAGGAGCGTTGTTTTATTGACCCATAATTCCCCACCATCGTTTACTAACTCCACTCCTCACTTTTCTTTCCTCAGTATTTCTGCCTTTCAATTAAGACTGGGGATCTCCTCGGGTCTCGCTCATACATCCAGCACACTCTCCTGCATGCCAGAGAGACAAATATCACACCGCTACACAGGCAATATATATGTGCATTCTCAACCGCTGCGTATAGAGACCCACAAATAGTTTGCAGGTCTGTTCTGATTATAAACAGCAGGGGGAAAACAATGCGGAATGGAAATCATAAAACGAAACTAAGCATTTAATTATGGACAGTCAGTATGGCGTAGTAAACGGCTTTATGAGCGTTCACTGGTGATGTCACGTTGTAAAATACGTCTGGTAATTAGTGTGATTCATTGGTGTTTATTTGTGCTTTCGAATCTTATTATGGGACCGTGTTCTTACATTTATTGCATAATATTATACATAGAAATAAATAGACCATATAGAAATTATAAAACAAATGGGTAGCTTATAATGTGTTGTTATGATGGATTTTGCATGACCAATACAATATATAATTTCAAACTGGATAAAAATCCACATAAATAAATTTGTTGATGGAGCAGAGGTCAAGGTCTCATAGTGCAATTCAGAAACATCAATTGAAAACACATAAATCACAAAATACAGTTAATTAAGTGATATTTATGCATTTGAAAGAGGCTGTAATTGAGTTGTATTCAATAGATTACATTTTAGAAGCTTTCATGCATTCCTGAATCAAACATATGACCTTGCTGCTTTAAAAAAGTTTTAATCTTTCACTAATCTGTTTTCCATTTTAATGGTTTAATTATTCTTTAAATATTAGTTTTTTTATTGTTAAACAAGGTTCAAATAATAAAGTAATTGAATTAATAAATCTTAAAGAGATTATATATTGATTGTAATATATATATATATATATAGACACAGAAACTATACAGCCTCCTCATCCTTCTGTATTACTCTGCCCACATAGAGTAACAGTAGATCAATAAACTCACTACAGTTTGACAAATATTGCAGGTGTTGGGCAACATCATGTACTTTAGAGGCTTTTTACGGCAAGAATGTAGTTATTTAGATTGCAACTATGAAGTTTATTTACAAGGATAGTGCCTATTTTAAAAAGTTATAATTTCGGAGATACAGCGTGTCGGCATCTATCAGCCTGTCATACTGAACAGAGCAAAGACGGTTGACGTTCTGCCACAGGATGGCAACAGAGACCGCATATTAAGTCTATAGAGGAGAAAAACTCAGAGTATTTTCAAACTACAGCTGATCAAATCATTATAAACAGGTAAGTGACATGCTAAGTAAATCTCTTTCTTTTGTATGTCGTAGTGCTGTATTTATACCATGGTTGTGTTTCTGGTAGTGTTTGCGTTGCTTTGGGGTTAATTATTGTGAAATCCCGATTGCAAAAGAAAAAATACTGGGAAATCTCCCTAGACTGATGGCATTTCATGATGTTCAGCCTTATAATCTTAAAATGTGAGCAAAATCACCTGTTTTGTCATCACTTTAGACATTACGCAAGAGAATCATTCAAACGCTAGCTATAAAGTGACGTTTGTGAATTAGCAACGGTTTCTGCTGTTCTGACATCAGCTGCAAATGTAAAGCATTGGCAGAAGAAAGTAGTTTCTCATATAAAATAATTTGTAGACTCTCTATTTTTGATTTTCTTTTTTATATACATGACTATGCTGTCAAACTGTTGTATAAACGCAATATCACACTCATAGCAGTGCAATATGGCTGTATATCATCACTGGTTGGACACTAAGGCATGCACGCCTACTAGTGTGATATTGCCCACATATATAATTTTTAATTTAAGTTTTTTTAAGTTTTTTTAAATTGAATTTTAAGTTGGTGGTATGAATTTATATATTATTATCATTTATTATTATTATTATTATTATTAATAATAATAATAATAATAATAATAATAATAATAAAAATAATACTGTACATTCTGTGCTTCTGTTCTTTTTCATTTGGTTATCATATTGTGTTTAATTTATTATCAAAAATGGTAGTAATCAAAATGTATATATATATACTTTAACACCATGCAGTGTGATTCATGTCTGAATAGGTTTGTGCCATACAAATAAAGAAATAGACACAATTTCTAATATAAAATTTCCTGTTGTTTTTCACATGTTAAGACAAAAACTGACATGAAAAAGATATTTATTATGAGTAGCAGCATTAATGAGGGCTGGAGGTTTACTGTTAAAATAGAGAATCCTTCAAATATATAGTTTTAAGTGTATTTTAGGACACTGCAAAAATGCTTTGAGTTTTTGTTCTGTTTCTAGTCCAAATATCTAGAAATTCTTAAATCAAAAAGCATTTTCTAAATAAGCAAAACATATTAAAAAAATATTATGCCAAAATTAAGTGAGTGTTTTCATAAAACAAGTAAAAGAATCTTGTTTTTGCTTTGATATAAGATTATTTTGTTTGTTTTAAGAAAAAACACACTTAATTTTGATATTATTTTTCTAAAACAAGACAATATATTTTGCTTGTCTAGAAAATGCTTCTTTATTTATGAATTTTAGCTATGTGGACTAAAAACAAGTAACAAGTAACAAAAGCATTTTTTGAGACTATGTAAATGCTAGATGTTCAATAGTCATATAATTCTGTCATAATATCTTCAAACTTCAACTTTTACATGCAACGTTTTTGGCAAAAATTCAATATAAGTTTGACCAATTTCATGACATTCTGTGTCAATGAATAAATTCCATCCTTTATAACTGAAATCTGCAATTCTGCAGGGCCACATTCCCAAACAAACTTTACTAGTACAGTATTCTGGCCCAAATTCATGTTAATTTAGCGAAACCATGTGCTTTCTATGAGAACTGTACACGGCTGACTCATTTGACTGTACGAGGGAGGGTCTAGAGGCTCAATAACATGGGTGGCAAAATAAGCCTGTTTGCTGCATTGTTTTATCGACACAGTGGAACCAATCAGATTATGGCGGATTTCATATTGAATTGCCAAGCACTGCTGGCTCACGTTTGCCACTTTACACCATTTACCCAAACCCACATTTGCACTGACGGCTCTAGTTGATTTATCTGATGAAGATTAATTAACTTCATATTTAAGAACGATCTATCAGTAGCTAAAAAACGAAGCTTGCGATGAGCATCATTCATTCAATCTACAACTGCCTGAAGGGATTCAACAAATCATGCAGCAAATTGAGTTTCAGCTACTCATTTTTTAAGGTTTCATGAGTAATGTTGCTATATTGCTCTGAATAAAATCAATCGTAGTTAAATATACAGGTTCTTTTGCTGAAAAAAGTGTGTAATCATGCTTATTATGAGTGTGGGAGAGTAACTAAAGTTTTGTTTCAAGTTTTGTTGCAGTTTCCTTGACAAATAGCGAGCCATTGTTCTAAGTAGTTATCATTAAGCCTACCTTTAAAGTGATTCTCTGTGTCATTGTGTATTATCTATTGAGAAACGCTTTCAATTAAAGTCTTGTTAACCCGTGGGTGAAGGTCTCTCTATGGAAGACGAAAAAAAAAAAAAATCACAAATGAGATCTCTTTAATATCTTTGTTTCTCTTAAGTGAGTTTAAATGGTGAATAAATGGAGCCTTTACTGCAGTCTCCCTCTTCTCTAGTTTTTCTTCTGGGACAAAAGGACACTGTAAACTCAAGTGCTTCTTCTCTAGAGTTTCAGAAAAAAAATCAATAGATTTCATTGAGACTCATATACAGTGCATCTGGAAAGTATTCATAGCGCTTCACTTTCTCCACATTTTTTTTAGGTTACAGCCTTATTCCAAAATGGATTAAATTCATTTATTTCCTCAAAATTCTCCACACAATACCCCATAATGACAATGTGAAATATAATATTTTTTTTATTATTGCATATTTATTAAAAATAAAAAACCTGAAAAATCACATGTACATCAGTATTCACAGCCTTTGCTCAATACTTTGCTGATGCACCTTTCGCAGCAATTACAGCCTCAAGTGTTTTTGAATATGATGCCATAAGCTTGGCACACCTGTCTTTGAGAAGGATTGCCCATTCCTATTTGCAGTACCTCTCAAGCTCTATCAGGTTGGATAGGAAGCGACGGTGTACAGCCATTTTCAGATCTCTCCAGAGATGTTCAATAGGATTTAGGTCTGGGCTCTGTCTGGGCCACTCAAGGACATTCACTGAGTTGTTGTAAAGCCACTCTATTGATATTTTGGCGGTGTGCTTTGGGTCATTGTCCTGCTGGAAGATGAACCGTCGCCCCTATCTGAGGTCAAGAGCACTCTGAAGCAGGTTTTCATTCAGGATGTCTCTGTACATTGCTGCATTCATCTTTCGCTCTATCCTGACTAGTCTTCCAGTTCCTGCTGCTAATAAACATCCCCACAGCATGATGCTGCCACCACCATGCTTCACTGTAGGGGTGGTATTAGCCCGGTGATGAGCGGTGCCTGGTTTTTCTCCAAACTTAATGCCTGGCGTTCATTCCAAAGACCAGATAATTTTGTTTCTTATGGTCTGAGAGTCCTTCAGATGCCTTTTGGCAAATTCCAGGCGGGGAGTGGCTTCCGTCTGGCCACTCTACCATACAGGCCTGATTGGGGGATTGCTGCACAGACGGTTGTCCTTCTGCAAGGTTCTTCTCTCTCCACAGAAGAACGCTGGAACTCAGATAAAGTGACCATCGGGTTATTGATCACCTCCCTGACTAAGGCCCTTCTCCCCCGATCACTCAGCTTAGATGGCCGGCCAGCTCTAGGAAGAGTCCTGGTGGTTCCAAACATCTTCCACTTACGGATAATGGAGGCCACTGTGCTCATTGGAACTTTCAGAGCAGCAGAAACTTTTCTGTAACCTTCCCCAGCCTTGTGCCTCGAGACAATCCTGTCTCAGAGGTCTACAGACAATTCCTTTGTCTTCATGCTTGGTTTGTGCTTTGACATGTACTGTCAACCCTGGGACCTTATTTAGACAGGTGTATGCCTTTTCAAATCATGTCCAATCAACTGAATTTACCACAGGTAAACTCCAATTAAGCTGCTGAAACATCTCAAGAATGATCAGTGGAAACAGAATGTACCTGAGCTCAATGTAGAGCTTCACGGCAAAGGCTGTGAATACTTATGTATGTGATTTTTCAGGGTTTTTTATTTTTTTATAAATTTGCAACAATTTCAAAAAATCTTTTTTTACATTGTCATTATGGGGTATTGTGTGTAGAATTTTGAGCAAATAAATGAATTTAATCTATTTTGGAATAAGGCTGTAACATAAAAAAATGTGGAAAAAGTGAAGCGCTATGAATACTTTCCAGATGCAATGTATGCCATTCGGCGTCACATTTATTGGCAAGTTCTTCTAAAAAATCTGAGCAGTGATAAAAATAACTTTATATCGTTGTATTTAAAGCAACTAGCTTAATTGCTGAATGTCTAATAAATGTTTTAAGGGAAGAATGAAAATGCAACACTATGCATAAATAAATACTTTCATTTAACAAGAAATCTTTGATAATTTTTTTCTATTTTGGCTGTCAAACATTTTCTATTTCACAGGAATGCTATTGTCTTGATCTTTCTTTTCAACAAAAAATAGCTGAAAACAAATCAAGAAATATTATCCAAATACATATTCATTTTATAAGCATCAAATCCGCATTTTAAAATGATAATTTTACAATTGTGTAATAATAAATAATAGTAATAATGGTAAAAATCCAGCTTTGCCATCATAAAAAAAAGCATTGAAACATTCATTCATTCATTCTTCGGCTTAGTCCCTTATTTATCAGGGGTCGCCACAGCGGAATGAACCGCCAACTATTCCAGCATATGTTTTACGCAGCGGATGCCCTTCCAGCCACAACCCAGAACTGGGAAACACAAATACACACTCACATGTACACACTACAGCCAATTTTGTTTACCCTATTCACATATAGCGCATGTCACTGGACTAGAGTCTAGCATTTGAGCTCAAGCCCATCGGGGCCCGACTTTTTTATGCTTCTATGGCTGGGCCTCTGGCCAATTTTCACATCATAGCTAGCATGCATGTCGGGCTCGGGCTTGCTTTAGAAAACAACATTTAATGAGATCTAATGCATGTGGTACGGAAGCGCCAGTGATGTCTTTCACATAGAGATTTCCAGATGGAGAACATAAAGAGAAAAATTGCCAATGGTGAACTTGAAACTGTGAAAAACGCTAGAGGAACGACAAACTTCTGGTCAACTTTTCAAATAGTGACAATGATGAGCCAACTGGATATGCACAACGCACAACTTGAAAGTTGTGTAAACTCACTGTGGACCACATACCACTTGAATATCGATGTCACCTAAAAAACTCAAACTAACGTTTAAAAAAAAAATAATAATAATACATTTCTCTAAATTCATTCATTCATTTTCTTTTCAGCTTAGTCCCTTTATTAATCCGGGGTCCCTAAAGCGGAATGAACCGGCAACTTATCCAGCACATGTTTTACGCACTTCCAGCTGCAACCCATCTCCCAAGCTCAAATTATCTTGATAAAATACAACGAAACGAAAAAACATCAGCTTTCTATTAAATACAAATCAGGTCTATTTTAATGGCTGTAAAAATATAAAGAAAAAAGACGGGCTTCGGGTCGGACTCAGGCCAAAAATTTTGATAAGCTGTTGGACAAGGGCAGGGCTACAGCCTGTGCGTCTCTGGCCAAGGCCGGGCTAGGGCTTAGATGTGAGGCCTGTGCAGGACTCTACTTTGGACTGTGGGGGAAACCGGAGCACCCAGGGGAAACCCACGCAAACACAGGGAGAACATGCAAACTCCACACAGAGATGCCAACTGGCCCAGTCGGGACACGAATCAGCGACCTTCTTGCTGTAAGCCTAACAACTGAGCCACAGTGCCGCCACACATTGAAACATATTAAACACAGGTGTTTGAATGCACAATAATATTTCACAGTATTGCCTTATTCCACTGTATTTCCACAGCCATAAATGTGAGCATAAGACACTTCTTTCAAAAAACATAATAATAAAAAACATTCATAACCAGCATTGGAGCAGTAATAAAATGTCCCTCTGGGCTCTTAGTAAAGCATATTCAAAAGCTGCACCTGTAAGTCAAAGTCCATGAAAAATAGGATGTTTTACAGTGTAATAACTTTCATCACACATGCTATTCCATATTGTCGCAATGTGATAGGGCGTAAAGTTTGCGTGGGAGGCAGAAACAGAGCGCGCGTCAGTCACAGAGGTTAAGCTTTTGGCTTTGCGCTTGTTTGTGTTTGTGAGAGAAGAGTTTGGCTAAAGACACAGAGGTTTGGCTGTGTGAATGTGTGTGAAAAGCAGACTCGAAAGTCACAAAGGTTGGGCTTTTGGATGCGTGCGTGTGTGTGTGTCTGTGTGTTGTGTCCTGGCTGTGGTCCAGTCAGTGCACCAGTAGCAGAAACGGAGCTGATAGAATATTAATGGACTTTGACGGCAAACATTAAAAACCAACCCTTTAATCTGACACAGGCCATTTCCTTTCGCTTTCCAGCTTGACATCCAACTGTGTGTGTGTATGTTTACTGATGTGACTGTCTGTTAAACCAGGTGTGCATGAACGCCTGTGTGTGTGCGCGCTTGAGTGTGTGTGTGTGTGTGTGGTCCTGGTATTCACTGCGTACACTGTAAAAAATACTGGGATCCACACTATTGATTTGTGTTGGGACAACATGAAGGAAGTTCAACGTATTAGTTTTTTACAAATTTAAGTTGCTTGAACATAAAACAATTAAGTTGTCCCCAAAAAACTTAAGAACTGTGTTGTTTCAGCTCATTTTACATATGTAGTTTGGACAAACAGCAAACGTCATTAGGAGCGTATAATGGGGACAAAATGTTCTCTCATTTATAATAATACCAGTATTTTTTGACTTTGTTGGGACTTTTTTGGTCAATAGGAAAAAAAAAACAGCTCATAAATGTTACAGAATGAAATATGTTAAAAATGTGAGCCTGCAGAACGTTGAGTTTTGGTGTTAGAGAACAGGACATGCAGTCTGTACAAGGGCTGCACAATATATTGTTTCAGGATCGATATCGTGCTGTGATCATTCACAATAGTCACAATAGTCGTGAAATATGCAATGCTGAGTCTGAATTATATTTGCATGTTTTTTTTGAGGCCTTGAGTATTTTAGAAGCCTCCAGGCCTAATCAATTGTATCTTTGCAACTTTGATAACGATTCATTTAATCAAATTATTTATAAAAATAAAGACTATGCTGTATTATTTTAAATTTGATTGTTGAATTACTGTACCTGGATACTGTTATGGCCCGTTTCCACTGTGGGGTACGGTACAGTATGATTTTATGTCTATTTCCACTGTCAAAAGGTACCAAAAAGCGAACCGTAATGTACCACTTTTTGGGTGCCCTTTCCAAAGACTAAAAGTGTACCAAGTGTACCAAAAGACGGAGCAAGACACGCAGCTGAACGCTATTAGTTTACTGAGAAATACCACTAGCGTGTACACAAGCAGGAGAATGAAAACAAAGGAAGCGCCTTTTTAAATACACAACCGAGACATTACACCGTAATAATAAATACATATAACAATGAGCCATGGTCGGCCCAAGCTCAAACAAACCTTGTTGTCGTCTTGATGAACAGCCACAAAGCCAAGAAGAACAGAATATGCAGTGTCCTGTTTTTGTTTACAAGGCCGTCTAAAAGCGTAAGTGGTTTCGCTTTCTTCAGAGAGCTTGTGTGCTCCTGCTACGCGTTTATATTTGAAATAAACGTTTTGAGCTCATGATAATAATGTGCGCGTGATTATTGAAGTGCTTCTGACATCTGATCCTTTGAGAAACGGACAAACAACAGAGTAAAGCACGAAAAAAAAAAAAGTCGTAAAACACAAATGAGCAAATGATTCTTTCAGCAACCTAAAACATGAATAAACTGTTGTGTTTAACTACTATCATCGCCTTTTGGACAATTACGAGCTCAGAATGTCGGAATTACATTCTAACAGAGGTTACATATGATGGTAAAGATTAAAGATGCAGATGAGAGGTTTGCTCTGACTGTGGGCTATATCTTGTGTGTGTTTTTTTTACCTAAATAAGGATTAAATGTATGCTGTGTGTAGTTTTTCTGTAATTGGTAACATAAGACTGTAAGGGTCTGTATGTGTTATATATGTTGCATTTATTTATTTATTTTATATAATTGCAGATGTTACAGTAGGCTATTTCGCATCATTGATCTGCAGTTTTAATCAAATTATGTTCATAGAAAGGTTAGTAGTGAACATTTATACACAAGTATTTATGTGTATAAAACATCTGTTTTGTGAGACGTGATTCTAGTATGATATGTGAACGACTTGTACAGCTTTACTTTTACATTTCCTCGAGCAAGAATGACATCGCCTGAAACTTTCTGTCGTACACCACTCCCACCATTGGTACCCTTTTGACAGTGGAAACGCAAGCCTGATAAAGGTGACTCGTACCGATCCATACCGTACCGTACCACTCAGTGGAAACGGGTCATTAGGAAGTGGAGACACAAGCCTGATAAAGGTGACCCGTACCGAACCGTACCGTACCACTCAGTGGAAACGGGCCATTAGAAAGTGGAGACACAAGCCTGATAAAGGTGACCAGTACCGAACCGTATTGTACCGTACCACTCAGTGGAAACGAACCATTAGAAAGTGAAGACACAAGCCTGATAAAGGTGACCCGTACTGAACCGTACCATACAGTATCACTCAGTGGAAATGGGCCATTAGGAAGTGGAGACACAAGCCTGATAAAGGTGACCCGTACCGAATCATTCAGTGGAAACGAGCCATTAGAAAGTGAAGACAAAAGCCTGATAAAGGTGACCCGTACTGAACCGTACCGTACCACTCAGTGGAAACGGGCCATTAGAAAGTGGAGACACAAGCCTGATAAAGGTGACCCGTACCGAACCATACCGTACCGTACCACTCAGTGGAAACGGGCCATTAGAAAGTGGAGACACAAGCCTGATAAAGGTGACCAGTACCGAACCGTACCGTACCACTAAGTGGAAACGGGCCATTAGGAAGTGGAGACACAAGCCTGATAAAGGTGACCAGTACCGAACCGTATTGTACCGTACCACTCAGTGGAAACGAACCATTAGAAAGTGAAGACACAAGCCTGATAAAGGTGACCCGTACTGAACCGTACCATACAGTATCACTCAGTGGAAATGGGCCATTAGGAAGTGGAGACACAAGCCTGATAAAGGTGACCCGTACCGAATCATTCAGTGGAAACGAGCCATTAGAAAGTGAAGACAAAAGCCTGATAAAGGTGACCCGTACTGAACCGTACCGTACCACTCAGTGGAAACGGGCCATTAGAAAGTGGAGACACAAGCCTGATAAAGGTGACCCGTACCGAACCATACCGTACCGTACCACTCAGTGGAAACGGGCCATTAGAAAGTGGAGACACAAGCCTGATAAAGGTGACCAGTACCGAACCTAACCGTACCACTAAGTGGAAACGGGCCATTAGGAAGTGGAGACACAAGCCTGATAAAGGTGACCAGTACCGAACCGTATTGTACCGTACCACTCAGTGGAAACGAACCATTAGAAAGTGAAGACACAAGCCTGATAAAGGTGACCCGTACTAAACCGTACCATACAGTATCACTCAGTGGAAATGGGCCATTAGGAAGTGGAGACACAAGCCTGATAAAGGTGACCCGTACCGAATCATTCAGTGGAAACGAGCCATTAGAAAGTGAAGACAAAAGCCTGATAAAGGTGACCCGTACTGAACCGTACCGTACCACTCAGTGGAAACGGGCCATTAGAAAGTGGAGACACAAGCCTGATAAAGGTGACCCGTACCGAACCATACCGTACCGTACCACTCAGTGGAAACGGGCCATTAGAAAGTGGAGACACAAGCCTGATAAAGGTGACCAGTACCGAACCGTACCGTACCACTAAGTGGAAACAGGCCATTAGGAAGTGGAGACACAAGCCTGATAAAGGTGACCCGTACCGAACCATACCGTACCGTACCACTCAGTGGAAATGGGCCATTAGAAAGTGAAGACACAAGCCTGATAGCACTCGTACGGAACCGTACCGTACCGAACTGAACTGTACCACTCAGTGGAAACAGGCCATTTGACTAATCGAAAAACAAAAAAAAGCACTGTCTATTTCATTTGTATTGTATGCTTGTAGATACTTACAGAATCATCCCAATCAATATAAAATGTTTACATTCTTACATTCACAAATGCAGATATTCAAGTAATCTGGTGAAATTGTATTCATAATTCGCAATACATATCGCAGAATAATAAAATATTGCAATGTTAAATTTTTCCAATATCGTGCAGCCCTACTCTCTATAATAAAAACTATTTATGTCTATGGGAAGTCCTCATAAAACATGAAAACCCAGTGTGTGTGTCAAATCTACAGTGGTGTGCATGCACATCTAACAATCTTGTTTGTGATGTTTCAGACCAGTGTGTGTGTGTGTATCTGCTTTCCGCAGTCATCAACATAATTAGAGAGAAACACTCTTACCTGACGGCTCAAAGGAAATTAACGAGGCCTGATTAATTAGTGCTTAGCCTCTCCTCTGCGTTCCATGACTCTGCATATTGAAAGGGCATGCCGCATACAATGAATAATTCAGGCGAGCTGATTTGGATATGGATCTATAGTGTGTTGCAACTAAGTACATTCAATTAGTGACATCCCTCAAACAGCACAGCAGAGACACACAGGCTGCCACCGTTAGTCAGTTTTCTTCACGATTCGTGTGTGCAAATTGGTCTGTTATTTATCCGGCTTCTTCTGTAAAATTATTCATTTGGATTTTTAGTACCAACCGTATTGGTTCTTTAAGAGCTGATGGTGTGATTTGGAAGAATTAAATTCATTGGTTCTCATGCATTACGCAAGTATAGTTGAGCTTTCATGGTCAATTTTGCTGTGATTGTTCACTGATCGGAAATGTATTTGTGAATAAAGATCTAGTTTAAATCTGTGCCTATTCTTAATATTTTATTTAAGCCAGTTTAGTTTGAAGCATTTTGAGTTTTGGATGAACAGATTTTTCAACGAAAGAACAGAAACCTTATATTTGTGCTAAATTATATTAGACTAGCTTTTTTTTGGTCATGTTGTTGGTTGGTGAATATTTAATGGAAGTCAAAAACTAAAAGGATATTTGAGTTTAGAGTGGAATTTTGTGGAATTTAGACAAAATCCTGCCTCTATAGTTTTAACAAAAGCAAACGTGAGGTAAGAACTGTCCATTTCAACTTGCTTAAAAGCCATTGAGCTCTCCTTTCATGACTTCAATTTCATCATTCAGTAATGATTAAATGATTTTGTAACACACGCTACCAACACAAAATACCAACACAATCTCATAACAATTCATTATTAGTGGCTAATTTAATTTACAATCTCCTTGGTCTAAAATAATTTTACGGACAAGCCTAAACATTTTTTTCTCTCAAAATGTTTGTTATGTGCTTTATCCGTATGTTGCAGAACCTAAACATGTATAAGAGTTCGCTTTTTTCTTTTCTTTTGCTTTCGAAAACACTATTGTTTGGGTTTAGGTCAGGTTTTGTTTCTTTGGGTTAAAGACACTCACTTGTCGCCCCCCTAATAGTACACAAACATTGCAGAGAGGTCTATTGGATGTTTGTGTTTACATCTGAAAGGAATATTAGAGCATTTGCTCATCTGCAAAACATTTACTAGACATCCATTATCAGACATGAGTTATACATATTGAATATGTCTTTAAATGCACAGTATGTTTTTTTTTCATTCAAATATCCAAAAAAACACCAGAACAGTGTTATATATTTTGCTTACATTATCCCAAATGTTTTGAAGAATGTTCAAATCGAGAGAAATAAGAAGTTTTAACTAGCAACATAGACCGAGTCCTTTATCACCATGCTATTTTTTTATTTTATTCAGTTATTCAAAAACCACTGGAACAGTGACTACGTTTACATGGACATCAGTAATCAAATTATTTGCTTTAATCTAATTAAGAGAATAATAAGACTAAGGTGTTTACATGAGTTGCTTTTTGAGTGTTACTTTCATGATCGCGTTTTACATGTTATATCACATAATTCGATTAACGTCATTGCGTTATCGCACTATCCGCATTTCCTTCGGAGTTTCATGTAATTTCGGGTGTTTTTTCGGGTGAAGTTTTTTTTTGTTTGTTTGTTTTTTGCACTGTCTCCCTGTGCCGCCCCCAGCAAGATGCTGCACTAAGCGATCGGATCGCCCATATTGTCCATGCCTAAATCCGCCACTGGCCACCGACATTCACGGAGCTGTGAGGCCGATGTCTAGCCGATGATAGTAAATCTATTTGATGGCGAGAACTCTTCTTCTTCCTGTTTTAAGGTCGTCGACAACAAACTTTTGCTGAGTTACTCACCAGTTCGCTCTGGTCGGTGACATCGCCAACCAATTAGGCTAACACGAGAAATTAGCTTGATGTAAAAAGTGACTGAGGGAGAGGAGTTATATATATAGTTTACTGTAGTGAAGGCTAAAGTATGCTATGGTAATTACTATTAGTGCATGACGGTTACTAATGATACTACATTGTGTAGTGTAATTCATTAATGAATAGTTGTACAGTAGGTATACAATACAATATAATGCTTATTCCTAAATATTTCCCTATTATTTCCCTAGTATTTTAAATGTGTAACACCTGGTTTTATTGGATTTTTTGTTTGTGCTGTTACTATATATACTATAATTTGTTTCTGTTTAGTATAGCATATTATTTGCAGTAAATAATTGAACTGAACAATCATCGCTCATATTTTTCATTGACAGTTTTAGGGTGCTTTCACACTAGCACTTTTGGTCCGCACCCGGGTTCGTTTGACGTCATAGTACGGTACGTTTAGCTAGTGTGAACGTGTCTTCTGAACTCGGGTGCGCACCCGTGAACCGTACCCGAGTCCGCCTGAAAGAGGTGGTCTGGGGTACGGTTCATGCGAACTCTGGTACGGTTCACTTCTAGTATGAATGCAATCGTACCAAATAGCGGAAGTGAACCGTCAACTGTACAACAAACTATCGTTTTCATAACGTTCATTTGTGTGTGTGCGCCACGTATTGTACCTTGGTGACAAGCGGGACTGAGCAAAGCACAGTGATACACAGTGATGTCTGCTTGTCTCCTCCAGAAACAGCTTCTGCAGTCACTGTGTGATGTTCTGAATGTTTATAATATTTTTGCGGCAGATAGACGCGAGTCGCTTTCTGTATGTCCAAAACTAAAAGATTCAGTAAAAGCAAATCGACCGCGATGTGCGGAAGTCTCCATTTTGGCGCTTTGCTTTCGTGACCGTCACCTAGCAACAGCAGTAAACAAAACAGCAGCTCTATGACACAAGCGTACCGGGGTTCAGAAGGAAAAAAAGACAGTGTGAACACAAACCAACCGAGAAGGTGGCAAGGGGGGACAATCGAACTTGGGTACGGTCCAGGCAATTGAACCAAGTGTGAAAGCACCCTTATTGATCACTAAGATATGATTGACTTGGATTTAAGTTGCTTCGATTTAAAAACGAAACTTGCAAATATAGCTTAGATGTAGCTAATGACGAGGCTTTCTTACTTTTGCAAAGTAGCTTTTAGCTTAGCTTGCTACATTTCCCAGAGGGTACCTTTTAGTGTAGTTAAGCTACATTTTAAATAGAGTAGCTAATAGCTTAGCTCACTACGTTTTTCAAGTAGCTAGACCAACACTAACAATGTGAATGTTTTCCTGTGAGATTGGGTTGAAGACACTTTGCTCTGGGTCAACGTAACCCCTTTACGAAATGTTACTTTCGTATGATTTGCTATGTGAATGTTTTCCCATTAGACTAGGTTGACGACACACACTCGCTGCCACATTCTGTTGTAATACTAGTGTAATACCAACAGCTGCGGAAAAAATGCAGCTATTTTACAAAGTGGTCATTTCGTATGAATTTGTACATTGCGAACATTTCCTGGTGAGGTCGGTTTTAAATGAAAGGAAAGTCATATGGATTTGGAACAACACAGACTTGTTTTTTTGTTGTTGTTGAATTTTCTTTTGTCCCGATTCATGAAAGAAAACCCTCTGAACAACAAAGTGTCTTTTTGGAGAAGCAGTGCTTTGCAGTACACCATGCCAGCATTTACAAATAAGGACCTTAAAGCAGAACACAAAATTGTGCACACACAGAGAGACAATTTTCCATAGTTTAGTATTCACCCATATGCTTATCCTGCGGAAAACAATTTTACCCATACGTGTTTGTGTGTGTGTAACCGCAGCGAACACTGACAGTTATTAATACAAGCAGGTGGCAAACTGACAAGCGTGAGTTTGTGGACGGGAGAGACGGACAGACTCACACACACATCATTTACAATTTCCTGAACGTCTCCAGCTCAATGACATGAGAAGGATAAGTGAATGCGCGCGTTGGACTGGCGTTTTTCTGCAGGATAAAGGTCACGGAGAGCTGCGTATGTGTTGAGCGTGACGGATCCTGCCGATGATCATCCTCTGACTGCAGCATTTTCCCTCTCTCGCTCTCTTCCATTTCTACACTTTAACTCTCATCCCTCTTTCTTCCCTCAATTCCCTCGCTGTTTCCGTTCATTTATCCCACCTTGAATTCTTTCGTTTCTCTCTATATGTCTCTCATCCTCTCTCTCTTTCTCTCTCTCTCAGCTCCAGGTGATTTACAGGGCTGCTCAGCAGTATCTGAGTATCAGCACTGAGTCTGTGTGAGGAATAATAATCACCATGCAGTGAAAGAGGCACTGCAGAGAGAAAGGGAGAGAGACGGCGAGAAAGAGAACGAGAGAGGGAGAGAGAGAGAGAAGAGCAGAGAGCAAACAGAGGTAAGAAGTGGCTGCGCCAACACACACATGCACTAACACACACAGATATACAAGCGTGGATTAGTGCACATTAACTGTTGCAGGGGGTCATCGACTGACTGCAGCACAAAGTCAATGAGGAGGAAGACGAGCTCCAGCGCCGCCTAGTGGACAAGTCAAGCACTGACAGATTATAAAGCATGCTGCAGTCAATTTGGTCATGAGATTGAGGGGTGATTTTTAGTATTTGGTTTGCTGTTCATGTAGGCTTTTAAATTTTTTTTTTAAATTAATAATCTAGTTAAACATAACATGATAATACTTAGAAAACAGAATGGGGCCAGGTTTACTACGGTCTGATAATTAAGACTATACATTTAAAAATTGAATTATCACATTGTATTTGCGTATTGTATGTAAAATGTATATATATACACAACAGTTCTGTCTGGTTCTCGAATCTGATTGGCTGATAGCCGTGCATTTATTTATTCATTCATTTTCTTTTCGGCTTTGTCCCTTTATTAATCTGGGGTTGCCACAGTGGAATGAACCGCCAATTTATCCAGCACATGTTTTACGCAGCGAATGCCCTTCCAGCTGCAACCCATCTCTGGGAAACATACACACACTCATACACTACAGACAATTTAGCCTACATAATTCACCTGTACCACATGTCTGTGGACTGTGGGGGAAACCGGAGCACCCGGAGGAACGCGGGGAGAACATGCAAACTCCACACAGAAACGGCAACTGACCCAGTCGAGGCTCGGACCAGCGACCTTCTTGCTGTGAGGTGACAGCACTGCCTACTGCACCACCATGTCGCCTGATAGCTATGCAATATTACAGTCCTACAGCCTCTTCACCTTTCACCCTTGTGTATTACTCCACCCACATAGAGTGACAAGCAGAGGACCATACCTGTCAACACTGGGATGTAAAAATAAGGGATACCCCATCCACCCCCCCCCCCCCCCCCCAACCCCCCCAAAAAAAAAAAAACCACCCAAAAAATAAATATGTTCATCTGGAGCTGTTTCATTGTAAATAAACTGCTGAAACGATCAGTAATACGTTTTTTTTTATTATTTACAAAGGTTATAATAATTAGTATACATTAGAAAAATCTGCAAATAAATTAGCAAACAGTTCAGGTCATTTAAACTATTAGCTATTATAAAGAAAAAGAATTAAGTTATCAAATCTCATCTTTTCTTCACTGTATAATTTAAACATTCTGATTAAAGAGCAGCGGATGAATCTCTCATTTAGATTTTTTTGGTTTGATTACATTAAATAACAGAGGCGTCACTTTAAAACTGCACAGATCTATAATGAAAGCATTTGATTGTTTTCCTCATTTAAGACTAAATTTGTTGTGTTTAAATGAAAACCCACCAAGATCAACATGTCTAGATGTTATTATTATTATTATTAATTCATTCATTTATTTTATTTTCGGCTTAGTCCCTTTATTAGTCTGGGGTCGCCACAGCGGAATGAACCGCCATTATTATTATTATTATCATTATTATTATTATGATGATGTGTATATGTCTGTTCAAACACGCACCCAAAACCCAGTGTCCACTTGAGCTCAGCATCAAATCTCGTACATACAGAATCCGCTTGGGAAACAGTGTCTATTATCACTATGGAGCGCATCAGCTGACAGTCATGCATCTTTATATGAACTGACCGTTTTGAGGATTGCATAGGGGCAATGGCGCCTGTAATGAAAAGGAAATGAATCGCGCCGTTTTTATCTTTATTTCAAAGTGTTTCCATGAATAAATAAAATGAAAGCACAGAGCCGATTCACATTTAAGAGCAAGGGTGGCCCCTGGTGGTTTGGCGGTATGGGTTGCATATAGGGAGGATCGGCTCTTCTCAGAAAGATAAAAATATACGAGAGAAATACGGGAAAATACCTTTACGGGATGACAGCAGGATAGAACTGTAAAATACGGGAGAATACCGGGAAAAAACGGCAGGGTTGACAGGTATGCAGAGGACACTCAGTTTGACAAATATTGCTGCTGTTGGACAACATAATGTACATTTGAGGCTTTTTAGTCGAGAATGTAGTTGTTTAGATTGCAACTATGCAGTTTATTTATAAGGATAGTGCCTATTTATAAATATTTATAATTTCAGAACATCGGATTCAGTGCATTGGCCACCATCAGCCTGCCTAAGCAGACCAAAGAAAGTGGCAGTTGATGTTCTGCCACAAGATGGCGCCAGAGACCACATAATAAGTGCTTAAGGGTGAAAAACAGCATTTTCTCAGCTAAAATTTCAAACTACAGCTTAACAAATCATTATAAATCAGGTAAGTGACATTCTGAGTTGATCTCTCTTTTTTATTTTGTAGTGCTGCATTTATATGTACGTTATATCTTTCGGAAGAGACATTAAACCAAGGTCCCGACTCTCTGTGCTCATTAAAAATCCCATGGCACTTCTCGTAAAGAGTAGGGGTGTATCCCTGGTGTTCTAGCCCATCATGGCCTCCTAATCATCCACATCCACCGAATTGGCTCAATCACTGTCTCTCCACCTACAGCTGGTGAGTAAGCGCACTGGTGCCGTTGTTCTGTGGCTGCCATCACATCATCCAAGTGGATGCTGCACACTGGTGGTGGTGTGGAGAGACCCCCCCTCATGATTGTGAAGCGCTTTGGGTGTATGGCCATACATGGTAAATGCGCAATATAAATACATATTACATTACATAATACCACAGAAACTGGTAGTGTTTGAGCTGCTTTGGCTTTTTCGGGATTAATTATTGGGAACAATTACCTGTTTTGTCATCACTTTAGAGATTATGCTAGAGAATCATTCAAATACTAGCTCTAAAGTGACGTTTGTGACCTAGCAACAGTTTCTGCTCTTCTGACATCAGCTGCAGATGTGAATGAATGGCAGAAGAAAGTAGTTCCTCTTACAAAAAGGTACTGTATGAACTGTAAAAAAGGTTGAACTGTAAACTATAAAGGCAATATCACACTCATCACATCACATTTATTTTTCAATTGACTTTTTTTCCAAATAATTGACCACAAGGTATAAAAATAAGACAAAAAAATGTATGTAAAAATACTTTTTTGTAATACTTTACAAAAATATTTTTTATCAATATATAGATAAATTAACAGAATATCAACATTAAAGTACACTTCCAGACCCCAAACACACACACACACACACACACACACACACACACACACACACACACACACACACACACACACACACACACACACACACACACACACACACACACACACACACACACACACACACACACACACATAAAATATACAGTTGAAGTCAGAATTATTAACCCCCCTGAATTATTAGTCCCCCTGTTTATTTTTCCCTCAATTTCTGTTTAACGGAGAGAAGATTTTTTCAACACATTTATAAACATAATAGTTTTAATAACTCATTTCTAATAACTGATTTATATTATCTTTGCCATGATGACAGTAAATCATATTTGGTCCCACTTTATATTAAGTGTCGCTTATACCTGTGAACTTACATGGTAGTTAGATGTTTAAGTAGTATGTAACTACAGTGTATGTACACAGGTTTACATAGTATTTACTTTTGTATTACTGGTGTAACTACACTCATGTAACAACCCACTGAATAGTATGTGTAAGTACAAATGTGTAACAGGACATTGGTAACAACAGTAGGAAAGTACACATCTGTAACAAGAATTATGTAAGTGCATTGTGTAACAACAATATGTACTTGCAGATGTTTTCCCACTTCCACACCTGTTTGCAGATCATGCACTTGTGAACACTGTATGGCAGAACTAATGCTGCATTAGAAGGTTTCACCTTGTGATACCAGTGTACTTACATGGTAACTCTACAGGAACTGTCCACTTAATATAAAGTGTAAAATGGTCACAAATTACTGTGTAACTTGTAGAAATTCCAGCATATGTTTTACACAGTGAATGCCCTTCCAGCTGCAACCCATCTAAGCCGAAAAGAAAATGAATGAATGTATGAACAGTAATTTGTGACCATTTTACACTTTATATTGAGTGGATCCTGTGGATTTACCATGCAAGTACACTTGTATCACAAGGTGAAACCTTCTAATGCAGCATTAGTTCTGCCATACAGTGTTCACAAGTACATGATCTGCAAACAGGTGTGGAAGTGGGAAAACATCTGCAAGTACATATTGTTGTTACACAATGCACTTACATAATTCTTGTTACAGATGTGTACTTTCCTAGTGTTGTTACCAATGTCCTGTTACACATTTGTACTTACACATACTATTCAGTTGGTTGTTACATGAGTGTAGTTACACCAGTATACACAAGTAAATACTCTGTACCAGTGTGTACATACACTGTAGTTACATACTACTTACACATCTAATTACCATGTAAGTTCACAGGTATAAGCGACAATATAAAGTGGGACCTAATATTTGACTAGATATTTTTCAAGACACTTCTATACAGCTTAAAGTGACATTTAAAGGCTTAACTAAGTTAATTAGGTTAACTAGGCAGGTTAGGGGAATTAGGCAAGTTATTGTATGATGATGGTTTGTTCTGTAGCCTATCGAAAAAAAAATAGCTTAAAGAGGCTAATATTTTTGTCCCTAAAATGTTTTTTAAAAAATTAAAAACTGCTTTTATTCTATAGTCGAAATAACACAAAAAAGACTTTCTTCAGAAGAAAAATTTGATCAGACATATTGTGAAAATTTCCTTGTTCTGTTAAACATCATTTGGGAAATATTTTAAAAAGAAAAAAAAATCAAAGGGGGCTAATAATTCTGACTTTAACTGTATATAATAGGGCTGCACGATATTGGAAAAATCTGACATTGCGATATTTTATTTTTCTGTGATATATATTGAGATATAATTCATCTACACAATTTCACCAAATGATTGAACAGCACTATTTGGAAAGAATTTATAGATACATTTTACTTTAAGGCTCACTTCCTCTATTGGCCAACAATTAACTATGACTTTTGCTTCAATAAACTTCTGATTTGTTCCTTATTAACAGATATTAAGATAACTAAGATAGGTTTTGTAAATGCCAAAATTACGCTGCTAAGTTTTTGATGTATAAATAATTCAATACAATTATTCTTTATTAAACTTCCAATTGGTAAAATGTCTTGTTTAAACTCACAATAATTGTAAACTCGAAATAATTCCACAAATCTTGTGTTCTGAATTCTTGCTCAAATATAACCCCAATTCAACATAGCATATCCATGCGATGTGACTATTGTGGATGCACACATTGCGATATTGATGCTGAAATTATATATTGTGAGCCCATATATATATATAGTATATATATAGTTTAGATTTCCTGATATTTAATGCTTTCATGCACATTCCATGACCCTTATGCCGAGATTTCATGATTAGTCTAATGAAGCCAGACCATTTTTCAACTGTCTATGAGCCAGACGACTGCCTTCAGTAGAAGCGCCACATTTGAGTCAAAGTCAAACAAGAGTAAAGCACTTAATTCCTGGAGGAACCAAAGAGCAGCGTCTGAAGTAAAGCTGTTTAACCAAGCACACCGCGTTCAGGGCGGATTAAGCTCTTGAGTAGAGGGCAAACTAATCCATACGTGATTGGGCTCTGACTGAATAAAAGATAATGATTAGGTGCATGTATGTCTGACAGACAGACGCCTCTTGTCTCACTGAAAACAATGCTCACTTAAAGTAAGACGCTTCAGGGATCTTTTTTTTCCAATCAATGTAAAGACAACTTTCAAAATATACTTTTAAAGGGATAGTTCACTCCAAAATTGTTATTTATTCATCATCGATTCAAACTTGACTATGAGTTTCTTGAACATAAAAGAAGATATTTTGAAGAAAGCTGAAAACCAGTAACCGCTGACTTTCATAGAAGGAAAAACACATACTATGGAAGTCAATGGTTACCGGTTTTCAGCTTTCTTCAAAGTATTTTCTTTTGTCTTCAGCAGAAGAAAACAAGCAAAATATGTTTTAAATAAGTAAAAAAAAAACAAAAAAAGCTTAATTTATATCATAAACTGACCATCCTTTCAATTGTCCAATCGCTTTTAACATCACATTTTTTTATTTGATTGTATTTTATTCATAATATGGGGCACTTAAATGAAATCAATCGACTGGGAAAGTATGGTGATAAAAAGCAGTTGTTGTTTTTTTCTTATACCCTTTTCACCTGAAGTGTCTTGCCTTAATGAGAGCAGAAGTTTGTGTGAGAGACTGATATTTATGGTTTTTCCCTCATCACTGTCTCACACGCACACATAAAAGTCTCCATTGTGCTATATGTAGTAAACAGGATGCTTCATATGTGTGTGTGTGTGTGTGTGTGTGTGTGCGCAGGAATTTAACGTGTGTCTGTGTGTCTATATCTATGGTGAGACAGTGGAATTTAATGAATACCCACTTGTGACTAAAATCTACACCCACACAGACACACACGCACATACACACACACACATACATAGAGAGAGAGGCAGAGAGAGAGAGAGAGAGAGAAAGAGAGAGACACCGTCCCATATTTCGTACTGACCAGCATCCAAACAAAGCAGTTCTTTTACAGACACATACAAGAAACAATGAAGTGAATAAGGATGTCTGTCTGCAGTGTGTGTATAATGAGCTGTGTACGTGTGTTTGGTGTCGGGTGAGTTAATTTCATACGGAGATGAGCTCATGCTATAGAAGACAGAGATTTTAATCAGTTGTGCTGCATGCACGAATGCAAAGACACGGAATCCTGCGCCTGCTTGTAATCAGAATTGTTTTTTATATTCACAAGAATATATATATATATATATATATATATATATATATATATATATATATATATATATATATATATATATATATATATATATATATATATATATATATATATATATATATATATATATATATATATATATATATATATATATATATTTAAAGGTCAAAATTATTAGCCCCTTTAAGCTATATATTTTTTCGATAGTCTACAGAACAAACAACTGTTATACAATAACTTGCCTAATTACACAAACCTGCCTAGTTAGCCTAATTAACCTAGTTAAGCCTTTAAATGTCACTTTAAGCTGTATAGAAACGTCCTGAATTGTTCCCCTTTTTTTTTTATAAAATACGATATATTGTTAGATTTGACTGTTGGTCATTGTTTTTGGTATGAATTATTTTATTATTTAGTTTTGTTTAAGGAATTTACTGTTATTAGATATGTCCAGGAAAACAAAACAAAATAATTAAAATACAAATATATAATATAATAAAGAAGAAACCAGTAATTGTAGCAGAGACAAAGCAAAAATACAATACAATTTTAAATAAAATAAATATAATTTTTCAAGTGTCATTTTTGTCAATTTCTGCCACAGTTTGTATTTAGCTGTTTTCTTAGTTTTATTGATTGAAATTATCATAAATACATGTGTTTGAAAGACATGAAAAAATCCATTCTTTATTTTATTTAAAAAAATAGTGACAACTGTAAATTAAGAGAATATTTTTATTTTATTTTGAAATAGCCATAACCAAAGTTATAGTATTACACAAATAATTCTGTCCTTTAAATTCCATAAATAAATAAAACTAGATAACCTAATTATTTTATTTTATTTTAGGACCCACATTACAACAAATTTACACTAAATTCCATAAATGAAACTCGAAAGCAATAATTTAATTATAGTAACAATAATTTACTGTTAAACAGAATTTTTCATTTAATTAACATTAAACATAACATTGTTTTTTTTTCACAACGAAGCTATAATGTTTTATAATATAGCTATAATATTATAAATAGTATATGATATTCCATTGTTAAATTCTATAAAAAAAATAGAAACAAATATATAAAACTGTATATTTTGTATAAAAAAAAATTAACCAAAACTAACATTTCAATTGTCCAAACATTTAGACTAATAGCTCATTTAATTATATATTTTAAAACAGTCATATTATTAATTTTACAATTATTTTTCAAGCTTGAAACATTCATTTATTCATTTAGTCCCTTTAATTATCAGGGGTCGCCACAGCAGAACAAACCGCCAACTTATCCAGCATATGATTTACACAGCGGATGCTCTTCCAGCTGCAACCCAGTACTGGAAAACGCCCATACACACTCATTTTCACACATACACTACGGCCAATTTAGTTTATTCAATTCACTTATACCGCATGTCTTTGGACTATGGGGGAAGTCGGAGCACCTGGAGGAAACCCACACGAACACGGCGAGAACATGCAAACTCCACACAGAAATGCCAATTGAGCCAGCTGGGACTCAAACCAGCAACCTTCTTGCTGTGAGGCGACAGTGCTAACCACTAAGCCACCATGTCAAGCTTGAAACACTAAATGATTAATGCTCATTCCTTTTTGGTGACATTTTTGATACGAACACATCCACCATTACACCCCTAATAAATAGAGTTGGTGACAGATTGATGATCATCCTAAAACTGATCTCCAAACGGATGTTCAGGAGGAGCATCTTCATCTCATTCTGCTAATCACACCACTAAGGACAAACACACATCTGCTCCACTCGTTCCTCTGATGATTCCTCCAGCTTCGGCTCTATAATCACATCCCAAACCCCCTCATTGTGGACAGTAAACCTTCATCATATTGAGGGATTGGAGGAGCTTCTGAACTCCTGAAATTGATGTTTACAGCGGGCCAGTCTTTAAAGAGCACTGCCTGTATTGTCAGGTGTCTTTATGGTGCTTTATGATGCTCGTTATTCCTCTGGATTGGTATTTATTAAAGTGCCGAGTGATTTAATGTTTGAGTTTAATGGTCTGAATATTTTATGGAGTAAAACGACAGGGAAAAATAGAATAGCAGCTGAGCTGAGGGAAGACATGGATTGTGGAGATATGGTTTTGATACCACTGTAAGCTACTCTACTACACTGTCAAAAATAAAATAAAAATTGAGAAAAATGCAGGAAATTATAGAATTATTTTGTAGAAATTTCAAAGTGAAGTTTGTTTCTACACTTCTTATTTCTTTTATTTTATTTTTTAAATCAAACTAGTGAGGATCCTCATTTAAACAAATGTATTTACCATGAATAAATCTAGAAAACAAAATAACTTCTTTAGAAAACAATCTGACCATCAGTAACTTTGAATAAAATCTAATGTTTAGAAATCTACACTAACATTTTCTTTAATTCATTCATTTTCCTTCGGCTTAGTCCCTTATTTATGAGGGGTTGCCACAGCGGAATGAACTGCTAACTATTCTGGTATATGTTTTATGCATCATATGCCCTTCCAGCCGCAACCCAGTACTGGGAAACACCCAAATACCACACACTCATACACTACGGCCCATTTAGCACATCCAATTCCCTTATAGTGCATGACTTTGGACTGTGGGGGCAATGAACATGGGGGAAACATGCAAACGTCACCTAGAAATGCCAACTGGCCCAGCCGGGACTCGAACCAGTAACCTTCTTGCTGTGAGGTGACAGTACACTGATTGTATTTTCTTTTATTTTCTTTAATTTAATTTAATTTAATTTAATTTAATTTTTATTTTTGGCTTAGTCCCTTTATTAATCTGGGGTCACCACAGCGGAATGAACCGCCAACTTATCCAGCATATGTTTTACGCAGCAGATGCCCTTCCAGCTGCAACCCATCACTGGGAAACCACATACACACTCATTCACACAAATACATTATGGACAATTTTAGCTTACCCAATTTACCTATAGCACATATCTTTGGACTTGTGGGGGAAACCGGAACGCCCGGAGGAAACCCACGCGAACACGGGGAGAACATGCAAACTCCACACAGAAATGCCAACTGACCCAGCCGAGGCTCGAACCAGCGACCTTCTTGCTGTGAGGCGACATCGCTACCCACTGCGCCACCGCGTCGCCCCTTTTTTAAATTTTATTTAATTTGTCTGTAATTTTTGTTTTGTCTATATAAAAAAAGTACTGGCTGCTTTATTATATTTTACTAATTTGTTTGTTTTTTACAATTTACATCTAACATTAAGCTATTTTGAACTTTGACCGTGGCGCGTCTACAAGTCGACAACGCGTTCCACTGAAATTGATGTTTTTCATAGCAAATAGCTTTCTGTGTATGGTGCGAAAGGCGCTTCATACTTCACAGAGACTACAGCTGGAGAGATGAAATCTACACACTAAATACTACTGAACAGTGCGGCGCAGCATAGCCTTTTTTTAGCTCATATTTTTGCCCATTTTTCTCTTTTGGGAGAACACCGATAATTTTCAACGGCCTAAAATTGAGCACATCTGCCTATTTTAGTTACCTGACCTTTTTCTCTTTCACATTTGGTTAGGTGGTAAATAACTATTTTTTG
The DNA here is from genome assembly GCA_903798195.1 of Danio kyathit. Taxonomy (NCBI): domain Eukaryota; kingdom Metazoa; phylum Chordata; class Actinopteri; order Cypriniformes; family Danionidae; genus Danio; species Danio kyathit. Next base: position 22,038,976 of record LR812519.1, on the reverse strand, counting down.
CCAACACTTTACAATACGAGACACATAGTTTATGTTAGGTAATTTGTTTACTAATAAATTGTACTCCATTTATTAGTAAGTAATATGTATTTATATAGCGCATTTTATCATGTATGGCCATACACCCAAATCACCTCACAATCATGAGGGGGTTCTCCCCCCTCCACCACCAGTGTGCAGCATCCACTTGGATGTTGCGACGGCAGCCACAGGACAATGACGCCAGTGCGCTCACCACACACCAGCTATAGATGGAGTGGAGAGACAGTGATAGAGTCAATTCTGTGGATGGGGATGATTGGAAGGCCATGATGGGTAAGGGCTGATGAAGGGAATTTGGCTTATTAATCATAGTTCATCATATACTAATTAACTAATTGGAACTAACAATAAACAACTGTATTAACGAATTAATCGTATGTACGAATTAACAGTAACAAAGACAAAAAAATTTGTAATAAATGATTTTTTCATTGTTTGTTCATGTTAGTAAATTAATTATGTCTCGTATTGTAAAATGCTACCAATTTTTGACAAACTCATCTTTTAAATTAAGTTCCTAACGTAAGTTCGGGAGGAGCCTGATCAGTCAGGTGGATTCATCAATCATCACGTGTGTATATACTGTAAGTAGCAGTCTTTGCACTGTTTCGATCGACTTTTGCTCCGGCATCCCTCCATCTCCCCATCTCCTCAGCTATTTTGAGGGGTTGATAGCTTGGTCTCCCCACTTCAGGACAGCAACGCCAAAATTGTTTACCAGGTCTGATGCAATTGATTGAGCAGGTGAACTCGTGAACATCACTTTACCCTGACTTTAACATTTAAGTGAAATCGACTCATTTCACTGTTCTGTTTAACTGTTGAACCAGAAACACTGTCATTCTGAAACATGTATAATTACTCAAGCAGTGTCACTAGTTTAACTGGTCTTCTCCCGTACGCTGGATGTTAATGATGTCTTTGTGACAGAAAGAGTCTGTTCTCAATGTGGACGTCACAAACTGAACCCTGACGATGAAGATACGCCATTGAGAGCTGAAAGAGTTTAGTGTGTTCTTGTTAATAACGTCCCGCACACGCAAGCGCACAGACACTGAGCTTATTGTCACAGACATTTGCCTCATATTTATGTGTGTGTCAGGCTTGGGTTTGCTGTCTGGCCACTGACTGTAGGTGTGTGTGTGTGTGTGTGTGTGTGTGTACTTATTGTTTTGTGTTCAGAGACTGTGCAAATGGCATGATTTTCAGTGTTTCATCTGTCTGTTTGTCACCCCGATGACAGAAACAGAGTCAGGATTGCGTGTGCTGATGTAGCATGAGCTCATCTTCAGGTGAATATAACTCATCCAGCATGAGACACACTTACACAGCTCATTATACACACATTGCAGGATTTCTTGTACAATTTATTTTTTTTTTTTGCTTTGTCTGTTACAAAATATAGTGGGTTTTGGTTACTGGTGAGAGTAAAACTGGGGATTTTATTTTATTTTAATGTATTTAATGATAATAAGTAATTTGTATTTATTTATTTATTTGTTAATTAATTAATTCATTCATTTATTTATTTATTTGTTTATTTATTTATTTATTCATTCATTCATTTATTTATTTATATATTAAATTGTTGCGTATTTAGAGTATTTTATTTTTGAGAGTAAAATTGGGGATTTTATTGTACTTTATTTTATTTTATTTTGATGTATTTATTGATAATAAGTAATATGTATTTATTTATTTGTTAATTCATTCATTTATTTATTTATTTATTTATTTATTTATTTATTCATTCATTTATTCATTCATTTATTCATTCATTTATTTATTTATATATTAAACTGTTTTTTATTTAGAGTATTTTATTTTTGAGAGTAAAATTGAGGATTTTATTTTATTTTAATTTATTTTAAGTTATTTAATATTTATTTAGTTATTTATTTATTAATTCATTTTTTTCATTTATTTATTTATTTATTCATTCGTTAATTCATTTATTTTTTTATTCATTTAGTTATTTATTTATTCATTCATTTATTTATATATTTAATTATTTATTAAATTGTTGCTTATTTAGAGTATGTTATTTTTGATGGAGATTTTCATTTATTTTAATGTATTTAATAATAATAATAATAATAATAATAATAATAATAATAATACGTAATAATAATATTTATTTATTTATTAAATTGTTGCTTATTTAGAGTATGTTATTTTTGATGGAGATTTTCATTTATTTTAATGTATTTAATAATAATAATAATAATAATAATAATAATAATAATAATAATAATAATAATAATAATAATATTTATTTATTTATTAAATTGTTGCTTATTTAGTCTCCATCATAGTGGCACTCACTAATTAGGATTCCAAAATGACCAGGATTCTGACCAGAACCAGAAAATCAGAGCACATCACACATGTCCTCAGGCCTTTACACTGGCTCCTAGTTACATTCAGAATATTATTGCTAGTCTATAAATCACTAAATGGCCTAGGACCTCAATACATTACAGATACGCTCACTGAATACAAACCTAACAGATCACTTAGATCTTTGGGATCAAATAAACTAGAAATTCCAAGAGTTCAGTCAAAGCAGGGTGAATCCACCTTCAGCTACTGGAATCGGCTTGCAGAAAAGATCAGATGTGCTCCAACATTAGGCACATTCAAATCAAGACTTAAAACACATCTGTTTAGCTGTGCATTTACTGAATGAGCACTGTGCTACATCCAACAGATCGCATTATAATGTTTTTTTTTCTTTTATAACCGGTTTATAACATTTTAATCTGTTTTTAATCATTTTTAATTCTTTGGTCTTTTTATTTTCTTATACTTGTCTCTTTTATTCCTGTTTATAAAGCACTTTGAATTGCCATTGTGTATGAAATATGCTTTATAAATAAACTTGTCTTGCCTTGCCTTAAAATGTTAAATTGTTAACAAAAAAAAATCTAAACTAATACTATCAAATACATGTAATATACAGGTAAGGTCAAAAGAAAAGTAATCTAAAAGTAACTGGAAAATGTAGCTGGATTACATTAGTTCAAATGTGTAATCTACTTTATGTTACTAACTACAAATTTCATTTTGTAATTGCTAATCAGTAATGGACCACAATTACAAGTAATAAAACCCAGAACTGGCTACACAGCATTACTTTGGTTTAAAAGTTAACTCTAAATAAGAGCATTTCTTTACTAATATGCACTGTATTAGCTTATATATTCATTATGTATTACGTAACATATTAGTGATGTCATAATTTGTTCATTAAAACAGTTAATTTAAATAAAACAAGAAGCTATTTAATGTTTAGTCTTCTCCCCTGCTGCACTGAAAACATTATAAATATATATCTATAATGTTAATTAAAGAAATAGTTCAGCAAAAATAAAGAAATAAAATATAGCATATTTACAGATGTACCAAACTGTATACAGTTGAAGCCTTCCTGAATTGTTAGCCCAATTCTATATTTTTTTCTCTTTAAAGAAAATAAAAAAATGTTCAACACATTTCTAAACATAATAGTTTTAATAACTCATTTCTTATAACTCATTTATTTTATCTTTGCCATGATGACAGTACATAATATTTTACTATATATTTTTTTAATACTCTAGTATTTAGTTAAAGTGACATTTAATGGCTTAACTAGGTTAATTAGGCAAGTTAGGGTAATTAGACAAGTTATTGTATAATAATGGTTTGTTATGTAGACTACTGAAAAAAATATATTGCTTAAGGGGGCTGTTAATATTGACCTTAAAATGGTTTAAAAAATTAAACTGCTTTTATTCTAGCCAAAATAAAAAAAGACTCTCCAAAAGAAAAAATATAGGAAATACTGTGAAAAAAATCCTTGCTCTGTTAAACATCATTCAGGAAATATTTGAAAACGAAAAAAAAAAAAAAAAAAAAATCTATTTGACTTCAACTGTATGTTTTCTTTTGCCTCATTTTATTGATAGAAAATAGACAGGTGACCAAAAATAAAGAAGACCAAATGCTAGACTCAAACCCACATCTCTCAGATGAAAACCGCAGCGCAATGTGTCTAACCACTGGCCCGCAGCACAAACACATGTCCAATATTATGTGCAATATCACACTTCACGCCTTATCAGATCCGAATATAACTGATGGCTTACAGGGCTCCTGAGGGAGATTGTTGTCCATGTTTTCTTATGAAATACTAAAACTGTCAAAAGCACTGCATTTTCAGGAATGCTGATATAACCTGAGATCAGGTCAGCAATAGTAGCTAAATGCAATGCTCCAAAAAGCTAAAAAGGTTAGTTCTCCCCTCAAAAAATTGAAGTTTGGTCCTCATATACTCTCTTCCATGCTATTTTAAACCTGTATCACTAAGACAGGAAGGTGTAAAGTGAAAAGAGTAGAGGAAAGATGCAGTTTATAGTGCTGCCTCTGGAAATACACAGCAGGAGAAGAAGGAAAAAATCAATCTATTTAGCAACTATAAACAATCACAGCCCACATCTCAGCAATAAACAGGTTTTATGTGTGTGTGTGTGTGTGTGTGTGTGTGTAGTCCTGATAGTACACTGTAAGCTTTATTTATTTGGGGGACAAAAGGGCTTGTACAAAATAAGGCTTTTGTTTTTAAAAATGTAAAAAGTTACAGTTTATACAATATAAAAAAATAAAACCTGTATAAATACAATGTAAAAGTCAAACAAAACTCATGTAAATGTGTGAAAGAGCTAAAGAGACAAATGTGCTATGACCTAAAAACAAAGACTATACATTAAAGAGGAATAGAAGTGATTATGGAAATAAATAATACACTAGATAATAACTGAATGTCACATTTTTAGAAGCTTTAGTGCATGCTAATTGCAATTAAATATAGATGTATTACTGTTTAGCTTAATATTAAAGGTAACCGCCTGAACTACTGTTTTTCACTTGCCTAAGTAGCTTTTAAGTATATCATTATATAGTATAATGTCACTATAAACAAAATCAGTAGAGATATGAGCCGCGTCCCGTGCAATTAAATGAAAATGCATTATTGTTTAGATGTACGTATATTAAACGCAGCTGCCTGATCTTTGGCACTTTCACCCACTTAAGAAGAATGTATCTTTGTACATCATTTCACAATTATACTCTAAAAAAAGTCAGCAGAGATGTGAATAATATCCTGTGCGCTATTAAATGAAAATGCATTACTGTAGATGCATATTAAACACAGTTGCCTGATCTGAAAGTGTTTTCACCCATTTAATTAGAATCTAAGTACATCTTTAAATGTAATTACATAATTACACTTAGGAAAGGTATAAAAATGCTAAATATAAGGGCAGAAAATTAAAACTACTACATTTTGTGTTAAATTTACAGACGTTTTCTTGTCCTCTGAAACACAATGTTTCTTCACTACACTCAGAGAAATTATGTTTGCTGCTTGTTCAAAGTTTGTATTCAAAATGAGCTGAAACAACACAATTGTTGAGGTTTTTTAAGGGGCAACTCAATTGTTTTATGTTCAATCCACTTAAATTTGTCAAAACTAATAAGTTAACTTAATTCTTTCGATTGTGATCAATTGTGTGCAACCCAACATATTTTTACGGTGTAATTATTAATTATTTACTAAAGAAATATATATATTTTTGACTGACAAGCATGTTTGGTGAACATTAATGGCCATTAATTCAATTGAAACCTGTATGCCATAGGACCCTACCATACACCCAGTGCAATAAGGTGCAAGACGTGTTTGGTGCGATTTGCTGCTGTTTTCAGACTAGTGCAACTGTAATTTTTACGTTTTGCACCACATTGTTTAAATAGCAAATCCATATGCGCCACTTTGTGGACCTTATGGGTGTGCCGGTCTATAAAGGAGGTGTGTTAAGGCGCATTGTTGGCGGGTTCCTATTTTTAAGAACTAAAATAGACTGCGCCATTGGCCAACTAAAAGCTTGTCTTGTTATGCACCTAAGCTCGTTATGTGCCTATGTGGGTCCAAATGCTTACACATTGCTTAATACACACAGGATGTACAGCAATACACTTATATCTTTACATATGAAAAAAAAGATTAAAATGTTACAAAATTGTTATTTTCTACATGAATTTGGTTTTGGAGACGTATGCATCACCATATGAGGCATAAGAATAGGATGTTTTTTTTATATAACTCAGTTTTTTAAACACACTTCGTTATTATTGTTCATTTATTCATTTGATGGAAATTAGAACTGAATTTAG
>LR812519.1:21987715-22027715 GCA_903798195.1 Danio kyathit | reverse complement strand
GACTTTAAAAGCATTGATTAATTCAGTACTACACTGTAAAACATAATTTTTAATAAACATGTTCCATATTTTGTGATTCACAGGTTTTTCTGTGTATTGTTGTGAATTGGGGAGTTTTGGGAGTTTTATCTCTGTTCTGTCGACTTTTGATGTTGAAAATTCAACTCTACAGTTTAATAAAGCAACTTTTATTGACATTTTAGTATTTTGAGTCAAGATATTTTTTAAGGAATAATATATAGAAAAATAAGTTTGTGAAATTACAGAAAATGTACTGGCAGTTAATTACCAGGTTTTTCAGCATAAAATACAATACCAGCCCAGACAATAAATAACTTTAAACTATTAAAAAAAAGTCAATAAAAGTCACTTTTTTTTTCAACATCAAATGCTTTTGAAGGAAAGATTAAGGTCCCATAATGCAATTCAAAACCCTAAATAAGTGGAAAAAACAAGAAATACAAAACATGGAAAACTGTCAATTCACAGATATTTTTACAGTGTATATAATTTGAGTAAAACAAGTAGAGAGTAAAATACTTGACATGGATTATTCAGTATCGTAAGTAAACTTACACTAAACAGTTTTTAAGTTGCTTACACTGTAAAAAAATATTGCTGCCTTACATTTTTTTAGTTGAATCAAAATAACCTTTCTAGCCATCTCAACTCAATCTGGCTAAAAATATTAAGCTAAACTTTGTATAACTTAATACAAAAAGACTTGATTAACTTACTAAAATTATTTAAAGCAACATAAAAAATATTTGTTGTGTTGACAGCAGTTTAACAAGCATTTGCAAACTCATCACAAGCTTACAGCTCTGGATCTAGATGGAGAACTAAACTGGAGAACTAAATTAAACAAGTAAACTGTCTGCTGACCAATGTTTATGGGTAAAATCCAGCCGGATCTCACAAGTTTTGTCAGTTTAGTGGCTAATTTGTACGAATTCATTCATTCATTTTATACGAGTTCAGTCGTACAAAAATGTATGATTTTAAAAATGAGGCGTGTCACCAAACCCCGCCCCTAAACCCAACCGTCATTGGGGAATAAGCAAATCATAGTAAATTGTACAAATGAGATTGTTTGAATTCATACGAATTAGCCACTAAATCAAAAAGTTACGAATTGTCGTGAGATTGTGTTGGTAAAATCTGTTAATCTTAAAAAAAACGATCATGTTTCTTCAGAAGACTTGGATTAAACCACTCAATTCATATAGATTTTATTTTGGTCTTCACAAGAATGTTTTGAACATTAATGGAAGGAGAAAAATTTTGATTAGGGAGAAATATTTGATTCAAAATAACGTCACCAATGTCTTTTGCATCTCAAAAACACATTCTGAATTTTCATTTTAGGGTGAACTATCCATTTAAGAGTTAAACATACAAAAAACTAAACTATAATACCACAAACCTAGTAGAATAACACCACAGTGGTCTTTCTAACCACTTCTAAGACTGTATTTCGAAACCCCCATCATTCTACAGCCATTATTCTGCCACCCCATCATCACACTTTTCTCACACAGACTGTGTACAATGTGAGTAATCAAAAAATAAATAAATAAAAAGCTTGTTGACTGACACACTTTCCAACCGTACATACATGAACAAGTCCCTCAGGTGGTCATGTTCATACTGTATGTAATGATCAGGTCTAACAATATGATAAAAGGAGGATGAAAAAACACTGTATTTATCTTCTTTCCCTCCCTGAGCTCTCTTTCTCTGAGAAAAAGTTGAGCCAAGGTATAATCCCTAATTGCAGTCTTATAATTAAGTGTGCAAGTCCAAACAGCACACTTAAAATGCTAATTAAAGACTGCGCCCTGTAGTCTTTGTTATGCATACTGATGTAGGGTGCATATGGATTTTCAACGTGACCTCTTCAGTCATCACAAATCATTTTAGACAAAGAAGAGGCAACTCTAGCAGAGCAATTTAGAGACATTATGCATGCGTTTGCAGTGAGTGAAATTAATGTGTAACAGCTACAATTATTTAACAAATATTTGATGCATTTAATCTAGTCTGACATTAGCTACACTTAAAAATGAATCACAATGACTTTTAACATTGACTGTCTGTAACCTTTTGATTTTATTTTTGTCAGTTTTAAATGTTTTCAGATTCCTTAGAATCAATCTAAATCTATTAAAATGAATACTAGTAGATTTAATCGGTTAAATAATGTGATTCATGGTAAATATATCTACTGTATATATAAAAGCTAGATCAAATTAGTTTGATTCTATGATAGTGGTTTACTTATTATTCAGGGGCATTAAATTAATAAGATGCATTTTAAACATATTGGATTTATTGATATTACATTAAAAAAAAATTCTTATTTGTTTCATTTATGTTTAAATAAAAAATATCAATCACATTAAGTTTATTATTCAATTATGTTAAATGTATGTAATCCAAATGGATGGAATTTTATTTATTTTTATATGCAATCAGAATACATACATCTTATTTGTTAGGCGTATTTGAAACATTTGTGGAAGGATACACACGAGTGATTAAATACTCAGGACCACCCAAACTGCAAATGGTTTAAGATTTATTAAAAGTCCCATCTGGAAGTTAACAAGTAAATATGTACACATTATGTAAAATGTGAAAAATGTTTCTAAGTTTTTGATTTAATTAAGTGAGTCAGTGAATCATTTATTCAGCCAAACTGTTCAACAGGGTGGCCGCAGGGTCTTAAAAAGCATTAAAAGTTGATAAATCAATTATGAGAAAATGAAGGCCCTTAAAAGGTATTAAAAAGTCTTAATCGCGATTTTACAAGGTCTTAAACTTTGTCCAAACATTGTCAAAAGAGTTTGACTTCAAAACAGCATAATTATATTTATTTTCCTTCTTATATTTACAATGGCGTGCTTGATTTACGCGATTGGTTCGGGCCGGGGCGTGTCCGATCAAGCTCCCCTGCTCGGGTGATGTCTCGTAATTTGCGACAAAGGCCCTACGATAGGGCTTGTTGTCTAGTTTATTTTGTTAAAACCAATTACTGTGATTGGATGTTGAACATATAACATGCAAAATACATAATATTAAGTCATATGCATCAGATGCTTTCTTATAAACACTTCATTTTTCTAGAAAATATTGGTGAAGGTGATGCGTTGCTCTCCACATGTAGCAAAACCATAGAGCGAAACAGATGGCAAAATTGGAAAATGTAAGTTTGCTTACTCCTGGTTGGAGAAAGACGAGTTTAAACAGTGGCTGAAGCCTGTCGCTGAAAACAACCACGTAATTTATTCTCTCAAGCTTTGTTTCTTCCGAGCGTATCTGAGTTCTGTTGCATGGTTGAGCTCCTTTATCATTTAACTACAACTGTTTATTAATAACTGTTTATTAAGTGAAAGGTTTGATACTGATTAGAACTTGAAGTGGCGATGAGGTCTTAGAATATTTTGAGAAGGTCTTTAAAAAGGTTTTGAAATTACCTTTAGGATTCCTGCATATACCCTGTTCAAACACACTGATTAACACAGAAATGAAACAAGTGCTTATTATTCATTCAGGAAGCCAAATGTGATTGCCATCAGGAGTTGAATCATTTAATTAACTAATTTGTTCAAAAACACATCTTTCTTCAGGAATAAAACGTGTGATTTGTTGAAACAATCATTTAACAGATTAAACAAAACTTCTGATTTGCTTAGCTATGAAAACATAAGTAATCTACCGAATGAGTTATTTACTGAAATATCCATTCAACTGTTCCATTCAAAAATGCTGATTCAATCAACAACAACAAAAGGTCACTATTTTTATGAGTGAAGAGAGTCACTGAATCATTCACATAAGACAGGGCTGCCCAAACTCGGTCCTGGAGGGCAGGTGTCCTGCATATTTTAGTTCCAACCTCAATTAAACACACCTGAACCAGCTAATCAAGCTCTTTCTAGATATACTAGAAAGCTCCAGGCAGGTGTGTTGCAGGAAGTTGGAGCTAAACTATGTAGGACACCGGCCCTCCAGGACTGAGTTTGGACACCCCTGACATAACAGATTCATTAAAATTGCATATTATCTGTTCAAGAATAAAGAAAAGTGAGGGTGGCACGATGGCTCAGTGGTTAACACTGTCACTTCATTGCAAGAAGGTTGCTGCTTCAAGCCCCGGCTGGATCAGTTGGCATTTCTGTGTGGAGTTTGCATGTTCTTCCCGTGTCGGCATGGGTATCCTCCGGGTGCTCCGGTTTCCCCCACAGTCCAAAGACATGCGCTATAAGTAAATTGAATAAGCTAAATTGGTCGTAGTGTATGAGTGTGTAACTGAATGTGAGTGTGTATAGATGTTTCCCAGTACTCCTAGCTGCGTAAAACATATGCTGGATAAGTTGGTGGTTCATTCCGCTGTGGTGACTCCTGATAAATAAAGGGACTAAGCTGAAAGAAAATAAATGAATGAATAAATGAAAAAAGCGATTGCTGAAACATTTATTCAACAGACTGATTCAAAACTTTTGATTCAGTCAGCAATGAAAAGATAAGTAATCTACTGAATGAGGAATTTACTAAATAATTCATTCAACTGTTCCATTCAAAATGCTGATTCATTCAGTAACAACAATATAGTCCCTATTTTTATGAGCATTTTTAATTAATAGAGTCACTGAATCATTAATTTAACCAGTTCATTAAACAATAAATGTATTGTTGTTAACGAATAAAACATGACGACTGAAACATTCATTAACAGATTCATTCAAAAGTTTTGATTCGGTCAGCAATGAAAAAGTATGTGATCGAATGAATGAGTAATTTATTGAATAATTAGTTCAACTGTTCCATTCAAAAAATGCTGAGTCATTGAATTATTCATTTTACCAGTTCATTAACAATAAATGTATTTTTGTTTACAAACAAAACATATGACGGCTGAAACATTCATTAACACATTCATTCAAACCTTTTGATTTGGTCAGCTATGGAAAAGTACGTAATTAAATGAAAGAGTAATTTACTGAATAATTCATTCAACTGTTCCATTCAAAAATGCTGAATCATTCAGCAACAACACCAAAAAATATCTATGTTTTATTAGCAAAGAGAGTAATTGAATTATTCATTTAACCAGTTCATTAAACAATAAATGTATTTAAGTCCATGAACAAAACATGAAACATTCATTAACAGATTCATTCAAAAGTTTTGATTCGGTCAGCTATGAAAAAGTAAGTAATCTGCTGAATGAGTAATTTACTGAATAATTCATTAAACTGTTCCATACAAAAATACTGATTCATTCAGCAACAACGTCAAAAATCACCATGTTTTATGAGCAAAGAGAGTCATTGAATTATTCATTTAACCAGTTCATTAAACAATAAATGCATTTTTGTTCACAAATAAAACATATGACGGCTGAAACATTCATTAACACATTCATTCAAACCTTTTGATTTGGTCAGCTATGAAAAAGTACGTAATTAAATGAATGAGCAATTTACTGAATAATTCATTCACCTGTTCCATTCAAACATGCTGAATCATTCAGCAACAACACCAAAAAATATCTATGTTTTATTAGCAAAGAGAGTAATTGAATTATTCATTTAACCAGTTCATTAAACAATAAATGTATTGCTGTCTATGAATAAAACATGAAACATTCATTAACATTCAAAAGTTTTGATTTGGTCAGCTATGAAAAAGTAAGTAATCTGCTGAATGAGTAATTTACTGAATAATTCATTAAACTGTTCCTTTCAAAAATGGTGATTCATTCAGCAACAAGATCAAAAAAGTCACTATTTTTATGATCGAAGAGAGTCATTGAATTATTCATTTAACCAGTTCATTAAACAATAAATGTATTGCTGTCCATGAATAAAACATGAAACATTCATTAACACATTCATTCAAACCTTTTGATTTGGTCAGCTATGAAAAAGTAAGTGATCGAATGAATGAGTAATTTACTGAATAATTAATTCAACTGTTCCATTCAAAAATGCTGAATCATTCAGCAACAAGATCAAAAACCACCATGTTTTATGAGCGAAGAGAGTCATTGAATTATTCATTTATTAATTGACTTATTTAATATATGTAAAAACTTTTAAATAATAATGTTATGAATCTGTGGCATTTCAATCATCTTTGACTAGTTTTGGTATAAGATCTCTAGTAATTACATGTTCTTTTGTTTTGTAAGTTTTATAAATAACTGAAATTTTGAAAAAATTCAAGAATCATACTCCAAGACATAAACGCAAGTAAATACATAAACAAATACATCTATATTCTCACAGCTCTTCTTCATATTTGCCTATTTATGCACATTACACTAATGCTTCTTACAATCTGTTCAGTTGCCAAAAATAGCCGCTCTCTCTTGTTTCCCAGTATTTATTTATTACCTATTATATATTTATTAACTTGACTCTTTTTTTCTTTCATTACTCAGGGGTTTAACTATGCATCTCTCTCTCTCTTTCTCTCTCGTTCTCTGACAGGCAGTGACAGAAGCAGCCTGGGGTGTTTGAATAAAAGATGAATACTCAGGCTGGTTCATGACACTGGGGTAACCCTGAACTGTAACCGTAGAACCACAGAGCTGCAGTCAGACCACAACAAAAGGATCACCCCTCGAGAACCTTCAGTACGGGGAACCGGGGGAATCGGAGAGCCGAGTTAATGCCGGCTCAAATATGAATGCAATTCAGTAAGAGCTGAATAGGAAACGACACTGGGACTCTAAATGCTGGAGCTTTTCTACTCAATGCCAGCAGTGTGTTTAAGACACAATGCATAGGCCTAACAAAGAGGTGTGTTATTTTTGTGTGGCTGTTTGTTTAATTGCCTGCACAGGGTGTGTGTGTGTGTGTGTGTGTGTGTGTGTGTGTGTGTGTGTGTGTGTGTGTGTGTGTGTGTGTGTGTGTGTTTAATTGTGGGTGTGTGTGTGTGAGAGAGATTTTGTGTGCAACTGATGCCTTTAGAATGCAGCCAGCACAGGAATATCTCTAATAATAGCCATCCAGCATTTGGCCAGATGATATTTTGGCTGCAGAGCTGTATGGTGAATCATAGGAAGATGATGAAGAATAATTCTGATCCCTGCATTTCCATTAGCGTCTCTTTAGAAAGGATTCCCAGCGAGCGTTCTTCTAGTCAATACATTTAGACACAAATATTATTTTATCAAATGAAAACTTGATTAAATGATTCATTATAATGCTGTTGACGAAACGCGACGTGAAAGAAGCCACACTGAAAGATATTAACAATGCAGTAGCAGTGTTTTCAAAAAGGGAAACGTAAGAAGAATTGATTTAAATAATCCAATCACAGTACTTTGGGGATTGACCCGCTTGAGCTGGAAGAACTGAATGCTGGTAAACTGAACCACTTTGCAGACAGATTAATATGCTTACTCAAACGCATCCTATATATACACTATATGAGATTAGTCGGCTGAATCCATGACATAAATGCAATATTACAGCTTACTTTTGAACAGAAAATGAAGTGCTGCGTAAACAACTGAAATTTATGTAAGAATGTGTTGTTCTAAAAACAATATATTGCATGTTGTCATACGTACACATATAGCTATGGGACAAAATAAGTTGGACCTGACCTTGTTAATACTGTTTAATACTAAAAATGTTAATACTGTATATGTCTAATTCTATAATGGTCTAAGAACATTTCTTCCAAATTTCAAATAAATATACTGCCATTTAGAGCTTGTTTTATTTATTTATTTATTTATTTATTTATTTATTTAAATTTGGCTTTGTTTTTTTATTCGTTTATTTATTTATTTAAATGTGGATTTGTTTATTTATTCGTTTATTTATTTGTTTTTTATTTGTTTATTTATTTATTTATTTAAATGTGGCTTTGTTTATTTATTTGTTTTTTGTTTGTTTATGTATTGAAATGTGGCTTTGTTTATTTATTCGTTTATTTATTTGTTTTTTATTTGTTTATTTAATTAAATGTGGCTTGTTTATTTATTAGTTTTTTATTCATTTATTTATTTAAATGTGGCTTTGTTTATTTATTCGTTTTTTCTGTTTATTTATTTATTTAAATGTGGCTTTATTTATTTATTCGTTTTTTATTCATTTATTTATTTAAATGTGGCTTCGTTTATTTATTCGTTTTTTCTGTTTATTTATTTATTTAAATGTGGCTTTATTTATTTATTCGTTTTTTATTCATTTATTTATTTAAATGTGGCTTCGTTTATTTATTCGTTTTTTCTGTTTATTTATTTATTTATTTAAATGTGGCTTTGTTTATTTATTCGTTTATTTATTCATTTTTTATTCGTTTATTTAAATGTAGTTTATTAACTGCCCATTATTAAGAGATTCAACCCAAGCTCATTATTGATACATACCCTCTGAAGAGCGCCAAATACATCCCAGCGAAAAATTGTTTTTTTTTTTTTTTTTTTTTTGTGAATCTACCAGAGGCTGATGTGTATGCTTTTCCAATCTCAAATTTCGCTTTGTTTACTTATTTGTTTGTTTATTTGTTTTTTATTCATTTATTCATTTATTTATTTATTTATATGTGGCTTCGTTTATTTATTCGTTGTTTATTCGTTTATTTATTTATTAAATTGTGGCTTTGTTTATTTATTCATTTTTTATTTGTTTATTTATTTATTTAAATGTAGTTTATTAACTGCCCATTATTAAGAGATTCAACCCAAGCTCATTATTGATACATACCCTCTGAAGAGCGCCAAATACATCCCAGCGAAAAATTGCAATGTTTTTTTTTTTTTTTTTTTTTGTGAATCTACCAGAGGCTGATGTGTATGCTTTTCCAATCTCAAATTTCTCTTGCGAGTGCCATTTGCATCTGCTGTTCTCTCGTAAATCCACCAGAGGCCGCTGTCAACTGACTGACCGACCAGTCGATCCCGCTACCCCACCCCCCTTCATTCATTCATTCATTTTGAAAATTCAGTTGGTTTTCAGGGCCAAAATATATCCCCCAAATATTGATTTCTTGACTCTTCTGAAATAGAAACATAGGTATTGTGCTGTCTAAAATAAATATAAATATACAGTTGAAGAATAGAAGTGTCTTGAAAAATATCTAGTAAAATAGTATTTACTGTCTTCATGACAAAGATAAAATAAATCAGTTATTAGAAATGAGTTATTAAAACTATTATGTTTAGAAATGTGTTGAAAAAAATCTGCTCTTTGTTAAACAGAAATTGGGGGAAAAAAATAAACAGGAGGGCTAATAATTCAGGGGGGCTAATAATTCTGACTTCAACTGTATGTGTAAAAAAAACGGGCCACTTTTGGATATTTTATGAAAAAATAAACAAAATAAAATAAAAATAAATGAAAACAAAGTAATTAAATAAAAAAAAAAATTAAATAGAAAAAAAATAAAGTTCTTTAAATCAGTGTTTCTCAACCACGTTCCTGGAGGACCACCAGATCTGCACATTTTCCTGTCTCCTTAACCAAACACGCCTGATTCAGATCATTAGCAGTAGATAGTGCTGTCGCCTCACAGCAGGAAGGTCGCTGGTTCGAGCCTCGGCTGGGTCAGTTGGCATTTCTGTGTGGAGTTTGCATGTTCTCTCTGCATTCGTGTGGGTTTCCTCCAGGTGCTCCGGTTTCCCCCACAAGGCTAAAGACATGCGGTACAGGTGAATGAAGGTGAATAGGTGAATAGGTGAACGTAGTGTATGAGTGTAAATGAGAGTGTATGGATGTTTCCCAGAGATGGGTTGCGGCTGGAAGGGCATCCGCTGCATAAAACATATGCTGGATAAGTTGGCGGTTCATTCCGCTGTGGTGACCCCAAATTATAAAGGGACTAAGCCGAAAAGAAAATGAAAGACCAGTAATGGGTGTGAAAGACAAAGGAGACATCCAAAACATGCAGAGTTGGTGGTCCTCCAGGAACATGGTTGAGAAGCACTGCTTTAAATGATGACATTTTATTTTAAATTAGAAAGAAATAGTTTACAGATTATACCAAATATATAATATTTGTATATTTATATTAATATCAAATTTTACTCCAACACATACAGTATGTATAAATTGTAAACTATGACTTAAATCTGTCTTAAACACAAACTGAACACTCTGTTCTGAGCCTGGACACAGATGAAGAAATGGTTAAGAGTCATGGCCTAGATCTTGTGCTAGAAACTGATGTAAGAGGATGGGAACTTTTCATCTCCACGTGTACCTTTGCATCTCAGCTTAATGTGTGTGTGTGTGTGTGTGTGTGTGTGTGTGTGTGTGTGTGTGTGTGTGTGTGTGTGTGTGTGTGTGTGTTTTGGGTCTGTTGCTGCTTGCCTGGGAGTATGTGGGTAAGGAATACCCTGAATTCCTGTCGTGTCTCATTTTGAGGTTGAAACAGTCGGGCGAGCAGGTCTGTGCATTAGAAAACTCTGACAGCCTTGACTCTCTGACTCATTTCAGATTTATACGATGTGGCAAACAATACCTTTGTGTCAGCCACTGAAGGACAATGTTTTAATAAAACTATGTTTTGCCAGCATTTCGTTTTATATGACCTACTTAAATGAAACATGCTTTTCCTCTTTTTGTAACACTTTTGATTTAGCTCTCTATAGAAAAACAGCATGATTGAGTGAGGTAATCTGATGTTAAGTGTCTACATGCTTTTATTTGAGCATATAAAGTCTCAGATTACTCCCTCTGCTTTGTTAATGCATATTTGTGGCTCCTTAAATTGAATGAGTAATTGTTATTCAGTATTAAAAGATGGCTAAAATGACTTTTTATTTTACGCTGACATCCCTAAGCAGCCTAGCAGAAAACTTTAATCAATAGTGAAACAACTATTTATGCATTATTTTAGCAAATTTGCATTCAGCATGAATATATTCAAGTACAAAATGCTTACTTTTCATGATCAAATTGATTCGCCTCTACATTCCCTGCAGGCACAGGACATCAACATGACGTCATATTGACCTTGTACCCCAACGTACCCCAATGTCGTGGGGACTTTAGATTTTGTTTGGAAATGAAAATCGGTTTGACGTCAGAACCCAACGTCAGGACGACGTCAATGTCCAACGACCAACCTAAAAATCAACCAAATTTCAACGTCTAATCATGGTACAACTTGACGTTGTGTGGACGTTACCACTATGACATCTATCATATATCGGTCACTTTTCAACACAACCTAAAAATCAACCAAATATTAACATAATTTGATGTCGTTATTGGACATCAACATAACAATGTACTTAGATGCAGACTAGACATTGAATTTTGGTCACCTGACCTTATGACCTAAATATAACCTAATATTAACGTCTTATGATGTTGTGTGCCTGCTGAGTTGTTTCTTGCTGAATATCTTGTTTCAATTGGAAATGTCACATTACAGAAGTAAAATGAGTTGCGACCAGCAATTCACAGTCTCTGCTTGAACAACTCTTCAATAACTCTAAAAGCGTCTCCATTTTTGGAAAATAACAAAGAACATTTGAGCTTAGTTGTGTCCCAAATGACACACTATACAGTACACTATGCACTCATACACTCAACCGTGTAGTTTATGGGTTTAGTCGTCTCAAAAGGAACACTAACTTTTTCTTACTAATAGACATTCAAACTTTTTCCCAGTCGACATTTATTGGTTGCCAGATTGGTGAAATAAAAGACCAAACTGTGAGTACAATCACATTCAACATTGAGAGGTGGCTTAATCAACTAAGTTGGTGAATGTTGCTTGCAAAATCCAAAATAAATAAAGTAATCCAACCGTCGCACCAGATAGCTCCTACCCTTCCACTATGTGAGCAAAGCATTGAGTGTATGAAGTGTCAGACACTTCTTTTTAACAGCTAAATAACTGTACGTTCACACTGAAAGTGGCGAGAGCGTCAAAGTAGCCGGAAGTCATTCATTATCAATGGGAGCTATCGGCGATAAGCGGCGAGAAGCAGCGAGAAGCAGCGCGGTGCATGTTCACCAGTGTGGGCGTCGTTGAGAGTTGAAATTAAGTCAACCTAATGGTAATGAGCTATAACACGGTCAGAATGTAGAAGTCCATCGCTTGAGGTCCAGAGAACACAGTCACTGTGAACTTTGGTTCCGACCACAGTTGTTCCCAAGGGTTTGATTATTGTGGTCGTCAGATTTCCAATTATTTGCAATTATTTTGTTTTCTTACAGGAACAAACATTAAAAAAAGTTACTGGAGAGTTACTGATGTGCATTAATGTTTTATATATACATATATATAATTATGACGCTCTCCCCATCAGAGCTAAAGGCAGACAGCGTTGTCGCCAGGGCAGCCAGAGCAACCTTTGATGCTCTCACCGCCTTCGGTGTGAACACACAGTAAGTGCATCATCCAGGTATTTATTCATTCATTCATTCTCCTTCAGTTTAGTCCCTTTATTCATCAGGGACCACCACAGCACAATGAACTGCCAACTTAACCAGCGTATGTTTTACACAGCGGATGCCCTTTCACTGCAACCCAATACTGGGAAACACCCATACACACTCATTCACACACATACACTACGGCCAATTTTATTTAATTCACCTATATTGCACGTCTTTGGACTGTGGACAAAACCCACACGAAAACAGGGAGAACATACAAACTCCACAAAGAAATGCCAACTGAACCAGCCGGGATTTAAACCAGCAACCTTCTTGCTGTGAGGCGACAGTGCTAACCGCTGAGCCATCCAGGTATTTAAAGTGCACTTATTATTTTTAGAATTTCCATTTCAAATGCATAACTAATACAGGTCACACTTTATTTTGACGGTCCGTTTGTTGAATTTAAGTTACATTGCAACTAACTATCATTAGATTATAAGTAGACTGTTAGGTTGGGGTTAGGGTTGGGGTTGGGGTTAGGGTTTGTGTAAGTTGACATGTAATTGCAAAGTTTCTTATAGTCAGTTAAATGTCTGTTGAAGGACAGTTAAATGTCAGTGTCAACAGATATTAAGTAGACAGTCTACTAATACTCAAATGGACCATCAAAATAAAGTGTTACCCTAATACTATTTATACTACAACAATGCCATTAATAAGTGATTTAGGAGGCACATATTGTGTTAACATGGCTGGTTTACATACATGAACCACTGTCATTCTCAATTATTGTTCAGTTTCACTGAAGAAATATGAATAAACAGCGAGTTAACCCAGCACTAATGCCTGTTGTTGCAAAGATATGTGGTGGTCACATGAGAACACCTCCCATCTGGCCATAGCCATCAGTGTTACTAACCTAATGTGTCATCTATAAATGATTAACCTCTCATTTTTCAGCATGTTACACTTGGCCACTGAAAACCATCCTCTGTCATTTTTATAGCCTCACGTTTCACAGATGTCCGAGACAATTTAATGGGAAGTACACAGCACTGAAGTTATTTACTGCAAGTGTATTTGCATTTGCACAAAATTACGTATAATTGAGCGTCTGACATAAAATGTGATCCGAAAGGCAATTAGAAAACAATGATGCAGAAACAGAGAGAGGCCATTTTGAATATCTAAATTGGGACTGCTGATTGACTTATGCTGGCCTTAAATTAACATTATTAATTCTAATCACTCTAAATCACCCCTAAAATAAGCGTTTCCATTATTAGAGTTGGATAAAAGCATCATTTAGCCTCTTAATGAACCATTTTTTCCTTTTCACAATGTCCCTCAAATTAGATTTTTTTCCTCTTCGGATTTAGCAAACTTCAAGACATTATTCCTCCCAATAACATTGCTAGGTCAAACACACGCACACACACACACTTCCACCATCATTCACAATCCTTTATAACCATTGCAGTGCACGTCCATGTAAAAGCTTTCATAATGCTTTCCCAATGAAAATCAATACAGCCCTGCAAAAGTGAGGTGAGCATTAGCGATCTCCCCTCATTTCTCTCTCTCCTATCCCTCCATGTGTCTCCCACTGTCTCCTGGCCCCTCCATCACTAGCGGCCTCCATTAATTTATAATATCCATCTCTAGAGTCGGCCCTCACAAGCGTACGCACGGCCCCCGTGAGCATGCAAGTGTGAGTGTCAAGTATATCGGCTATCCATCTGACCTGTTGTCTGATCCCGAATGTGTGTGTTGAGTTACACAGACTCACCTAATGCCCACCTGTCTGACCGTTAACCCCGCACACCTGAGTGGGGTGTCTGGAAGTGTGCGTCGGAACGTTAACAAGCCTAGTATATTGATTGCCACGATGGCTATTCAAAAGATAGGACCGTGTGCCGCTGCGGGGGACAGGATACAACCGGTCGATAGATGTCGACATTAGTGGGCGGAAGTGGGAGGTGCTATAGAAAAAGTGTGCTACAGCAAAATAAAGAGAGAGAGAGAGAGAGAGAGAGAGAGAGAGAGTTTCACTTAGGAACATGCTGAGTTGTGCATTTCCAGAGGATGGGTGAGAGGGAGACAGATATAGGTCAACAAGATTTCCAATTTCATCAGTTTTACGCGTCCTCGGACAGGGCCTACATCCAAACAAGGTTATAATAGTTTTGGATTTTTAATTAGCTTTAATTTCATTCATTCATTCCTTTTCTTTTCGGCTTAGTTCCTTTATTAATCTGGGGTTGCCACAGTGGAATGAACCGCCAACTTATCCAGCATATGTTTTAAGCAGCGGATGGCCTTCCAGCTGCAACCTATCACTGGGAAACATTCATACTCACATTCACACACATACACTATGGCCAATTTATCTTACCCAATTGACTTATAGCGCATGTCTTAGGACTTGTAGGGAAACCGGATCACCCGGAGGAAACCCACCAAACATGGGGAGAACATGCAAACACCACACAGACATTCTCGCTGTAAGAAATTAGAAAGGTAATGCTGACTCGCAAGGGGGAGTATCACAATGGAGTGTCCGTCAAAACACTTGAAACAAGATCCATTTCGTTGGGTTTTATTCACCAATTCCAGTACAACCGCCAACTTATCCAGCACGTTTTTACGTAGCAGATGTCCTTCCAGCCCCAACCCATCACTGGGAAACACCCATACACTCTCATTCCCACACATACTCTACAGACAATTTAGCTTACTCAATTCACCTGTACCGCATGTCTTTGGACTGTGGGGGAAACCAGAGCGCCCAGAGAAAACCCACGTGAATGCGGGGAGAGCATGCAAATTCCTCACAGAAACGCCAACTGACCCAGTCGAGGTTTGAACCAGCGACCTTCTTGCTGTGAGGCAACAGCACTACCTACTGCGCCACATCGCCTTGACGTCATTATTGGACGTCAAAATAACATTGTCCTTACACTATGGCTAGACATTGAATTTTGGTCACCTGACGTCATGACTTAAGACTAACGTAATATTAGTGTCTTATGATGTTGTGTGCCTGCTGGAGAGACACTACCATCTACCCATCCTCAAATTTAAATACAACAGCCCACAAGATAGCAGCCTTAAGTAAAATATGTGTGCAAGGCTGCTTCTGAGGTTAGATACACAGTAGTGATGGGAAATCAGATTTTTAACGCGGATCTTTTGTAACAATCTTCCCAAGTTCGGACTTAACATATCAAAAATATGTAGTCAGCAATCATAATTTCAGTCAGTTAAATCATCACCATGATCTGAAAAGTTTCTTGCAGTTACGTTTTGCAACGCAACTGAAGCATGTTTCACTTATTTAAATTTCATTACGACTTTCTGTTATGAAATAAACTTACGTTTTGCCAGATGCTCTCATTTTAAGCCCAGTTCAATCACAGCAGGCTGTCATGAACTGTTTAAGTTCGGTTCACCTGCTGAATCACGCATGTGCGGTATAATCGGTTCACCGCTTCTTAAATCCGATATTAATGTACAGTTCTAATAACTGAATAACTCAGTATATATTGGTTTATTTCGAGTCAGATAGGGGTATCGGGCATGTAAAAAATAAGTTGTTTGTGGATAAGTGCTTAACGTTCCTGGAGACGCAAATTGTTTCAATTTATTCAGTTCGATTTGGTGAGTTCAAGCAGTTCACTTAGAAGATCCGGTTAAAAAGAACGGTTCGTTCGCGATTGCAAATACTAATACAGCAATAAAACCTATTATTGGGCACAAATGTGTTAAATTAATACTTTTAGTTGTCTGCTCGTGCTGCTGTCATGTCCAGCCATTGTTTTTGTTGCGGGAGCAACAGCAAGGATGAATGGTGGAGGACCGGCTTGATCTGGCCAATGGTATCAGGATTATAGACTCTGAGGTGCCGAACGGGTCAAACACCTGGTAGCGCGAAGTAAATAGATTTACTTCTAAAAGGCTTACAGTGTGTATTAAATACATTTACAAAGACGAAAACGAAGGACAATTGTGCTATAATTTTAGTTAGTTTCAGTTAGTTGTAGTGTTTTAAAAAACTCTAATTTTTATTTTAGTTAATGTTTTTTCAATTCTAGTTTTTTTTTTCCGTTAATTTTCATTAACTATAATAACCCTGCTTGCAAATTCAGACAGTGGTAAGGTATTGGCTTTCCATCATGCTATACCATCCCATCATGGAAGCCACAGCCAAAGGCACGCATACACTCTCCGTCTGCACTGAGCTCGAGTTAGGCTAGGTCACAAAGCTCCGCAGTAGAGGAGTTAATTACAGTGTGATCAATAATTGATTAAACCGTCAGAAAGAGTCCAACAAACTCTCTTGTAAGCATTAATGCTCTCTCATACTCATGAGCGCACACGCAGAAGCACACAAATACCAAAATTCTCTATTAAGCATTTTCAGGGAGGAAAAAAATGTTAGCAGATTAAGAGGATTGACTCGGTATTGGATTAACCCACCCACTGCGGTCAGGATCATACCAGCGTGGATGGATTGATTAGGCACATCTCCCTAACCACTGCATCAGCTGTTTTTTAGGCACTGGCTACAGGGAATTACAATCCGACTGTCAGTCATGCTAAAAAGACCAAAAATGACATGTCATTTAGGACTCAATATCTTGCATGTAGACCTCCGCGGATTTGGTTTAAGCTCCCAACACCTGTCAGAAAATGTAATGCGATGCCAGTGTTCAATTTAACCATGTCTCTCTATAGTACGAGGCCACCCTTTGGTTCGGGCTTAGTCCAAAGCACCTGTCAAAGGGCGTCCAGGTAATCTTTTTTTAATGCTTCCGTTAAGTGCTAAGCTAGCAGTTTGGATATGCTGCATTAAATACATGACCTGGATAAAACTGTAAAGATGACAGATTAAGTCAAAAACAGACAACTCTGCTGGCCTGCGTGGTTTCTCTCTCAAGCTTTTCACACACATGCTGTCAAACACACTGGCTAGTCTCCGCTCATAGTAGGTATATGTTCCGCTCTATATTTAACACTTCCAAACATGTGTCAGAAAAAAGAAAGAACGTGTAAAGGAGTAAAAAATACAAGGAGAGAATGATAGAAAGCAAGTTAGAAGGAGAGAGAGAAACTGAGCAAGTGGAAAGAGATCTATGGTGGTGTGAGAGAAAATGGGTTACACTTCTTCTCTCTTCGACAATCTATTTTCAGTAGCTACTCCTGGAAAGGAGAGCAAGCAGTTAGCACCATATAACCTTAAGCACTCCACATGCAGTGGCATAACAACCGTAGAGAAACATAAGACAAGTTTCCACATTTGTGCTTGAGTACAACAAGTTTTGTTTTTCAGAAGTTTGAGAAAAAAGGACGTCAATTTGAGCAAAACAGCTGTAATTCACCACAGAATTACAAAACAACACAAAGATCATTGACTGGATATAGACCAAGGCCCAATCCCAATTCTACTCCTTAGCCCTTCCCCTTACCCCCTTTAAGGGAAAGGGGTGTCCCAATTCTCTTTAGCTTGAAGGCGAAGGTGTAGGGCTAAGAGGAAGGGGTACATACCCTTTCGAACGGAGATTATTCAGGACCACACTCGAAACCAAGAGGTAAGAACATTTCCCAGAATACACAAGCTGCACCCGGAAGTAAGAAGATTCACAAATTTGTATTTTTTTGGTCATCATTACAAATTTTTACAATAAACAAGCATATGTCTTAATACAGTCATAACAGCGTTTGTATTTCACCGTCATACTTAAAAAAAAAAACTCTAAAATAAAAACCGCTAAGTATTGCTATCTATAATCCATAATAATAACTCCTGTATAGCAGTCCCACATCACTCTGACACTCAATGACACTCGAATACCCTGTCAGAATATAGTCTAGTGACTGGGAATGCTCTTTTTACAGAAATAGAATTGGGATTGAGCACAAATGTTGTACCAAAGTGCAATATCAGATATCACAATGCAATAGGTTCAATGTATGCCATTTCTGCCTGTAAAGTGTGACTTTACATCTCACAATTATTCATTATTGTTAATTATATTGTGACTTTATACATCCCAAATGTAGTTTTATATTTTAAAATGAGCATTTATTTCTCACAACTCCATATGTATGTTACAAATGTGAGTTGTTTGTCTCACACCGTTTGATTATCTCACAGATTGACTAAACTCCGTCTTACTTTTTTTCTCTGAGGAGATAACATACAGTACAGTATATGCCATCTTTTTTTCTTGGAAAATATAATTACAGTGTACTCAAAGAAAATGTGTGGGGTAATCCAATGGCTATCAGCATTTTCTATATTAATACAGGAATATCCCACAGGACTGACTGAATTCAGGTTAGTTTCAGGATCCAAATCTAGTTCAAGCCTGAGGCTTTTGTCCTGACAAGACTTTTAGAATTTTTGGTAAATGTTACCCTTTGCTAGCCAGACTGAACCAGGCCTTGTGCCATTTTAAGACACTTAATAAATGTGACCTGCATATACATGTTGAAGGTGAGGTAGTGAAACTGAGTCATAGATTATTTTATGCTCTTACCTGTTTGCTGTACTTGACGGTTTGACAGCCGTAATCGGAGCACTGGTCTGAGCTGAGTGACATAGCATCTGCGTTACCGCTGCCATTGCCAGTGAAGGTGTTGGTGGGGGGCAGTTCCTGCACAGCCTGGTGCTTCTTGCCTTCCACGGGTGGCGAGTTGGGCTGAAGATGCACTGCAGGCAAAGGTGAGCTGGACTTGTAGTGGCGGGCCAGATCTGGGCTTGACTGGTGGCGCCTTGGGCCTAGTCTTGGACTACTAGGGTCTCCATTAGCTGCTGCACAATAACGGGCAGCAATCCTCTCACTTGCACTGCTGCTCTCCTCATCCTCCTCTTCTTCATCACCTCCCCCACGTCTGCAGCCGTTCACCGTCATAATTCCACTGTATAAAGAACGCTCAGATTTGGCAGTGCCATTATTACGCTTGTCTCTGCGTGGTTTGCGCCCACGCTCATTTTGGGAGCCCTGGGCTTGTAGAGGGGGAGGCTGTGGACCGAAAAAGTCCTCTTCTGGCTCCTTCTTGCCAGCCTCATAGCCGTTCTTACCCTGCGCCCCACACTGTCGAGCTGTCACAACCAGAAGGATCACCAGAATAACGGCAGCAGCACCAGCCAAGACACCGATGGCAACGCTCAGGCGTTGTTTACCGAGAGCTCTCTCGCTGTCTGGGTCACCTGCAATATCCATATAGAGGGGGATTGCAAGGCTGCGGGCCACCTGAGTGAGTGAGAGAGAGAGAGGCATACAGAGGGAGAGAGAAAGCAAAAATGGAAAGTCATAAATGGTGTGTCTGCCTTTTGATAACTGCATCCTCATTTTATAGCACTGTCTGCTGAACCACACACGCACGCATACACATTCATCCCCACTGCAAGGCCCAGACTTCTCAATTATCATGTCAAGGCTTGGATATTCAATCATAGTTATTCTGCGCAGGCAAGTGTGACTGTGTATGTGTATGCCACTCTGTTTGTGTATCTTTCATCTTTGTATTTGCATGTGCTTCCTTCTATCCAATATCCAATGTGGGTCAGCAGCAATTTAATGCATGAATATTTATAAACAGCAATATCTTTGTAAATATGTGCTCTTTTGTGCTAGGATTTCCTAGTTGTGAAAAGTTATCAGTACATTCCTGATTGCACTTCTCTGGTCTATCCCCTCATATCAAATAAAATGACACTAGCTCGTTGTTAAGCTGCACAAACTGTTGTTGTATATCAAATTACTCTTTGTTTGTTTGTTTGTTTTTATTTTAACAGCATGGTGCAGTGTTGTGTCTCACCTGTGCATCCACCAGCGTAGCATTGGCCAAGCTCTCATTGATGAAGACATGCACCAGTGCTGTGGCACAAAGGGAAGGCATGCCGCTGTCATTGACCCGGACCACCAAGCGGTGCAGACCCCTGTGTCTTCTCTCCAGGGGCTCTGCCAAGGTTATGACCCCACTACTAGAGCCAATCTCAAACAGGCGAAAAGGGTTTCCGCCTACCAGAGCATAGCGCAGGTCAGCATTAGACCCTGTGTCTCCATCCGAGGCTGAGACTGTGCGGACTACAGTCCGGGCCCCACTAGCGGGTGGCAGAAGGGTGTATGATTCATTAGCGGGTGATGTGATGGATGGCGCATTGTCATTTTCATCAGTGACAAACAGGGAGACGGTGGCGGTGGCAGACCGTGGCGGTTCTCCACCATCAACAGCACGCACACGGAATGAATATGTGCTACGCCGTTCGCGGTCAAAAGATGCAGAGGAGAAAATGGTTCCAGTGTTGTTTTCAATTGAGAAAACTTCTTGCTTGCCTTCTTTGCCCTCCTCTCCACCCTCCTCTTCATCATGCTCCACAAAAAGACTCAACTCTGCATTCTCTCCTTCATCTGCATCGGTAACAGTCACCATGCCTACAGGGCTATTCGTGAGCAGGTTCTCTTTGACATAGAATGTGAAGACTTCCTGGACAAATTTGGGGGCATTGTCGTTCCTGTCCGTGACCTGGACTACAACAGTAGCAGAGCCCTGCAGAGATGGTGTGCCCTTATCTCGAGCTATCACACGAAATTCATAGCGTTCCCTCAGCTCCCTATCTAGTGCCCCAGTGGCACGAATATCACCGTTATCGGCATCAATGTAAAAAGCTCCATTAACAGATGGGTCGAGTGAGTATGCAATCTCTGCATTCTTGCCACTGTCTGCATCAGCAGCCACTACAGTGACCACTCGCTCTCCTGGGGCATTATTTTCTGCAAAATGCACTTCCACTAAGCTTTGGGCGAAAGTGGGAGCATGGTCGTTTATGTCTACCACGCGCACCAGAAGGGAACTGTTACTAGAAAGGCTTGGGCTACCTGAGTCCACTGCCACAATAGTAACACTATATTCTCGAGTAGCTTCATAATCCAAAAGTGCTGAGGTGTGGAGAAAATATTTCTTTTTATTTCGTTCGAAAGCATCATCTGTGGCTGGTGGAGGTGCTAGTGCTGTCTCACCCGCTGGTTTCAGTGTGAATGGAACATCCCCAACCACAGTGCAGGTCACCGCACCATTCTCTCCCTGGTCACGGTCTGACACCTGCACTAGGGCTACCGGTGTGTCCACCAGCACATTCTCTGGAACCATTGCAGCACCGTCCCGAACGAGGATTCGTCCGATTTTTCGTATTTCTACTATGGGTACATTGTCATTTTCATCCCTTACGTTAAGAACGACTGTAGTGCGGTCAGTGCGAGGTGGTTGGCCGCGGTCACGGGCTGTGATTGTAAAACGTAGCTGTGAAACTTCCTCACGGTCTATACGATGCAGAACACTCAGCCAACCGGATGCTTCATCCAGCCTCAGGAGGCGCCGCACTGATTCGGTTGCTGCTCCGAAAACATACTCAACCTGCCCATTCACACCAACGTCACGGTCTGTGGCACGCACCTGCAGGACAGGTGTGCCAGGTGGGGCGTTTTCTGCCATTTCTGCTTCATACACTGCTCTCTCAAAGCGGGGACTGTTGTCGTTAACATCTGTGATAGACACACGTAACAATGCTTGTGAGGAACGGGGCGGGTTGCCACCATCACGAACGCGCAGCACAAGTTCATAAGAATCCCTTGCTTCACGATCCAGAGGCCCTTTTACAATCAGTTGAGGCTGTTTCTGTCCTTCAGGTGTGTCAGCCACCTGCAGTTCAAACACACTGCTCCTAGTGGCAGGTCCTGTGCCTGTTTCTGGCCCTCTTCTTCGGTCACCACCGTTTCCATTTGTTGGTCCATTTGCGGGTCGCCGGGATGATGACCCTCCATCTCTACTGTCTTGGATAAGTTCATAGCGATCTATGCCGTTGCGACCAAAATCGCGGTCTGTGGCGGTGGGGAGGAGATAGAGAGTGCCGATTGGACGATTCTCCTCAACAGATAGTGTGAGTACTGGTGAAGGGAAAGAGGGTGTGTTGTCATTGATGTCTGTGACTACAATTCGCCCATCAAAGAGATCCACCCAACTCTGCAGGGGACCTATGACTGACACCTCAAAGTTTAAAAAGCACTCATTCTCGTCAAAAATCATCTGACACTGTGGCAGCTTCTCTCTGTCAATCCTCCTGCTGCCTGTAGTAAGCTCTCCGGTGACATTGTCAATTTTGAAAAATTCAGAGCCAGATTCCAAAGCGAATGTGACATCACCAGTCCCAATCCCAGAGGTGGACAGCCCCAGGTCTGAAGCCACGTTACCAATGTGCACATCGGCCGGCCCCTCTTCCGCCACGCGGTAGCGCAGCGCTGAATTGGCGTGCGGGAGCTGAGTCAGCAGCTGCAGGATAAGCACGAGGTAGCAGCGCGCGGAGTGCACTGCGCCAACGCTCCTGCTCCCCATGACTCTCTCTCTCTCTTTCTCTCTCGCTCTCTTCCTCTCTCTCTCTCTTTCACTCTCTATCTGCAGCTTCCTCTGGTCCAAGAAAGAACCGCCACTGATTAATTTTTATGAAGGCTTCCTTCGGCAAAATCTTATTTTGTCCCACAATCTTTCAGTTCTCCGGTCACGTTTTCAACACGATAAAATAAAACATCCACTTTGTGCAGAGCTCAGCATCGGCGATAAGTCTTTACAGCTCTTTTATGGACAATAATGATCCACTGTGCCTTTTAGGAGTAAACGAAAGTCAAATCTGAGCAGTTTAAACGACTTTGTCCGGCTCATTGAGATGCTGCGGAGCGCGGGCTCCTCTCGCGCTTTCACTGTTTTAAACTGCAATGCAGTAGAACACAAAAGAGATCTGTCTGTGAATTCAGCTCTCACATTCGCATCCCAGAGCTTGCGCTACTGGCTGGGAATAAGCCAAAGTGCTTTTTAAAGTCTTTTTTTCCGATATTGTATATTCTCTTACCTTAAAACCCAGCGCGAGGGAAATTGGAAAGCTTTCCCCGCAGTCTTACGCGCGCGTGCCAAGCTCTTATAGATTCCTTTACGGTGAACTTGACAAAGAGAAAAGCTTTTCAGTTCGACTTCCCAGAGCACGTAAATTAGCCACTTATGGAAAGATGGAGAGCAGGATAAAGTAGCAACAAAAGCCTTTAGTTATTCCTCCGGAGTCCGTGGTGGATGTGTGTGAAGTGTTTGAGGAAAAAGTCCCGCATTCTCCTCCTCCCCTCACCTGCACGTTCTACTGCACTGCATGTGAACGTCCCTCAAATGATGCTGCAGTCTCTCCCTCTCTCTCTCTCGCTCTCTGTCTCAACCTCTCCCTCTCTCTTCCCCCTCCGTTCACTGCAACACTACGCTACGTAACTCAACCGTTCAGATGAAACGGGAGACCGAGAGTGTCTCGAAGGAGCTCGCGCTTTCCTTTTAACCAGTCTAAAAGCGCAAATACAGGGGGTGTGTTTGCATACGACCACAAAACAAAATTTCTCAGAAGCTAAAAACACAGTCAACTAGACAACTAGAAATGCCACATAAAGCACTCGTGAGAAAATACAAGCAAAACAGAACTAAATAGATTGAAATCACCATATTCTAAATATGAACAGGCATTTAAAAGTAAAACATCAAATAAAACATCTTACAAAACATCTTACTTGTTCGTAAAATATGAACCAAACATAACAAAAGCAGTCCTTGTTGACAAAGACATTTATCTGAAACTGTTTTAAAACAAGCTATTTGAATTTAATATAATTATTGCGTAGGAATATTTTGTGTATATCTATAAAAAATAAAGCAAATAAAAAGCAACAAAAACAATAATTGAAAGTTATTTTGTATACAAATTTTGTTTCGGTGAAGATACCAGCCTTGTACCCAGTGATTAGAAGCTGTTTCGTAGGAAACAGACAGCATGTCTGGGTCACTGGGGCCTTACAACAAACCTGACATTGATGACGTATATAACTGTATGGCCTTCACCTAAACATATTTTGGTTTAGAATGTTTGGTTGCTTCTTGAACAATCATACTGAACAAGGTTGTTATGCTAGGTCAAGATCCTTGGGCACTAATGTGTTTGAATAGGATATTTATCTATAAAAACAGAAATTTAAATGTGCATACACATGGTATGCTCGGTAAAAATAAAGTGCAATATAAACATATACAGATAGATAGATAGATAGATAGATAGATAGATAGATAGATAGATAGATAGATAGATAGATAGATAGATAGATAGATAGATAGATAGATAGATAGATAGATAGATAGATAGATAGATAGATAGATAGATAGATAGATGTTATTATTTTATTTTGCATATGTACTATTTAAAAGTGTTCATTCGTCATTTGAATAGTGTTATCAATATCTACACTTGTCTTTACCTCGTAATTTATTCTTATTGTTTTGTTTTTGCAGTTCTGTTTCTGACTCGAGGAGTGTTTTCATTGTCTGAATGCGGCAGTGCTTTTCGCTCATCCTGTGAACAATGAGCATATATATCGCGCACACACGCACACACTCACTCTCTCTGGTCCCAGCACGGGCTGCCCCGTAGCCACGCGGATGCGCGAGCGCAATGCAGCACTGACTGAACGTAATACTACAGTCACACAACAAAAGGAGGAACCCTTTCTCCGTCTCTCCATCCCGCGCCCTCAGTCTCAAACATGCGTTTTAATCCGTGGGCCAGGATGATTTGAAACTAACGTAGGAGGGTTTCCCTGGTCAATCTCAGTTCGTTTGGTCACGGCAGAGGAGGATGCGCGTGGAGAAGCAGCACCAGATCTCGGCGCGGCGCTCCTGCTGCTGCTGCACCGGGGCTGGTTAACATTCCACCGGCGTCTCTGCATGCGCTTGCCGCTGTAAGCTCTGCGTCTCGCGCCCTCTGTTGTTCCACCGCGCGCGTTTTGATTTCGCTTCTGCAATCAATCGCCCAGTCCAAGTGGGTGGGAGAGTGGATTCAGCGTTCGTGTCCCGCAAACACCCTCCATCTTTATCCCATCACGTTACCGCGTAAGCCTAGTTAGCACACACCAGTGAAACTTTATCATCCTCAGAACAGGCACGAACAGCAAACACCCGTGGCTTTGAGAGAGAGAGAAATGTGCACATATCTCCTCTATTTAAAGCGTGTGAGAAAAGGCAGCATAAAATTATGTCTCCAAAATATACAGCGATAATATATCTTTTTTTTGTACCTCACCCTACCTTGCCATCTGCCTGAAAAGCGGCCAGTATAAATAACATACAACATTTTTATCTTTCTTATCCAAGGAGAAGACAAAAAGAAGCAACCTTAAAGCAAGTGCTGTATGTTTAAGTACTGTAGATGTATATTGATAAGCACACATGATGGGACATTTAAAGTTAGTTATTATATGTATTTAGATAATAAATGTACTATAATAAATATAATAAATGTATATATTATATTTTAACAATATAATATATTAATATTCCATACAGTAATATAATATAATATAATATAATATAATATAATATAATATAATATAATATAATATAATATAATATAATATGGGCAACCCAGTGGCGCAGTAGGTAGTGCTGCTGCCTCACAGCAAGAACGTCGCTGGGTCGCAGGTTCGCAGGTTCGAACCTCGGCTGGGCTGGGTCAGTTGGCGTTTCTGTGTGGAGTTTGCATGTTCTCCCTGGGTTCGCGTGGGTTTCCTCCGGGTGCTCCGGTTTCCCCCACAGTCCAAAGACATGCGGTACAGGTGAATTGGGTAAGCTAAATTGTCCATAGTGTATGAGTGTGAATGTGTGTGTGGAAGTTCCCAGAGATGGGTTGCGGCTGGAAGGGCATCCGCTGCGTAAAAATCGTGCTGGATAAGTTGGCGGTTCATTCCGCTGTGGCAACCCCGCAAGGGACAAAGCCGACAAGAAAATGAATGAATGAATAATATAATATAATATAATATAATAAACATTCAATAATAAATAAAAGCACCAAAATAACAGCAAGGCATAGTATGTTTATGAATATTAGAATTATTAATAATTATATTTACTGCAATTATTCTATACTTATAAAATAATATAACTGTGTAATTATATATTTATTTAAATATTAATCGATTAAATTATCATTTTATATAAACTTTGTTTTTAAATATAACTGTAATGAATAACATTATTTTAACTAATAATATATTTTAATATAATTAATATATGTTTGATTGTGTTAAAAATCTTGTCATTTTTATTCCAATTTGACTTTAGATAGATTAGTGCTGTTGTTAAAAGCAGTTTCTTTCAGCTAAGATCTGTTGCCAAAGAAGATGCTTTCTAAGATAAGACCTTGAAACTGTAATCCTGCATTTACTACCTCAAAGTTGAAATATTG
The DNA here is from genome assembly GCA_903798195.1 of Danio kyathit. Lineage (NCBI taxonomy): Eukaryota > Metazoa > Chordata > Actinopteri > Cypriniformes > Danionidae > Danio > Danio kyathit. The sequence goes on along the minus strand of LR812519.1, from coordinate 22,001,033 downwards.
CAACTCTTTATACCTCGGTTTGCCTATTTCGACCATGAATTGACCGTGGATGGTTAGATATTCAGCAACCAATCTATTGACAGTCACAAAAATGTGGTTACTGGTCAGATTCCAGATTGATTTAAAAATGTAGCTTTTTGCTCATAAAACTTCAATTGGACATACCGCTCAGTTTAGTGATCTTTTTGTCCCATACAATGCCCCAAGATCCACATGTTCTTCCAATTAGCTTTTTCTATCTTCCTTATTTTTGCAACAAAACTAAAGGTCTGAGGTCTGATTGTGGAACCCCATTCTATTTTTATATCTTGCCTAAAACATAAAACATGTCTGTATTCTTTATGTTTTTATTTAAGTTTTTTTTTTCTTTTTGTTTTATTTTGTTTCTACATCTGCGCACAGCACTTTGGTTGCAACTTCTGTGGTTTTTTTATGTACAGTTGAAGTCAGAATTATTAGCCCCCCCCCCCCCCCTTTTATTTTCTTTTTCCCAATTTCTGTTTAACAGAATTAAGATATTTTTCAACACATTTCTAAACATAACCTTAACTAGGTTAATTAGGTTAACTAGGCAGGATAAGGTAATTAGGCAAGTTATTGTATAACTATGGTTTGTTCTGCAGACTATCAAAAAATATAGCTTAAAGGGGCTAATAATTTTGACCTTAAAATAGCTTTTTAAAAAATGTAAAACTGCTTTTATTCTAGCTGAAATAAAACAAATAAGACTTTCTCCAGAAGAAAAAATATTATCAGACATACTGTGACAATTACCTTGCTCTGTTAAACATCATTTGAGAAATATTTAAAAAATAAAATAAAATTTCAAGTAATAATTCTGACTTCAACTGTAAACAGTTTATAATTTTTCACCTTTAATTGGGACAAGATAGTGAAGGTTACAGACAGGAAAGTATTGGGAGCAGAGAGAGGGTCAGGGTCGGCAAAGAACCTCGAGCACCATGGTGCTATATGTCGACACGCTTAACCACTAGGCTATTGTTTTAAAATCTGCTTTATTAATCAAAAAAATTAACAATGGATTTAGAGACCAACAGACAGACATTTGATCATATATACAGTATTTATATAATACATATACATATATTGCACAGCATAAATGTGTACACCCCTTTTGTAAGTTATTATTTTTTGTATCAATTGTTTAATGAATATGATCAATATACAGTATTTTGGTGCATTTAAATGAAATAGTTTTATCAAAGTTATATTCATGAAAATAAGAGTCACCTAACATAAGGATAGAAAGATAATACTTTTTAAATTCAAATTAGAAAATAAAAAACTGCAAACTTTTAACTAAATGTAATAAAATGTGGTTCTTTTGATTTTTCCTCTTTATTAATATTGCATTTAATATTTTCACAATATATTCATTGAGGTATACTTATGTTTTCCAGTTTTGGCTAATCTAATGTATATACACAAATGAAATCATTTATATTTATATAAAATAACTGTATATATTCATGTAAATATCCATAAATAAAAACATAAATTTATAGTTATTAATATCAGTAATGTTTATTATTATTATTATTATTATTATTATTATTATTATTATTATTGTTGTTGTTGTCATTGTTGATGATGATGTTGTTATTATTATTAATAATAATAACAACAACAACAACAAAACTACTACTACTACTATTACTACGACTACTACTACTACTACTACTACTACTAATAATAATAATAATAATAATAATTATTATTATTATTATTATTATTATTATTATTATTATTATTATTATAGATTTAAAAACAGAATGGTGTTCCACAGTCAGACCTCAGACCTTTAGTTTTCTTGCAAGAATGAGGAATAGAGAAGAAGCTAATTGGCAGAACAAATGGATCTTGGGGCATTGTATGGGACAAGAAGATCACTGATATACTGAGCGGTATGTCCATGTGAAGTTTTATGAACAAAAAGCTAAATTTTAAAATCAATCTGGAATTTGACCAGTAACCAATGGAGAGAGGCAAGCACAGGAGTAATGTGCAGTGACTGTCAATAGCTTGGCTGCTGCATTTCTAACCATGCACAGTCAGTTCATAGTTAAAATAGGCAAACCGAGGTATCAGGAGTTGCAATATTCCAGCTTTGAGGTAGTAAATGCAGGATTACAGTTTCAAGGTCTTATCTTAGAAAGCATCTTATTTGGCAACAGATCTTAGCTGAAAGAAACAACAGCACTAATCTATCAAAAGTCAAAAGATTTTTAACACAATCAAAAATATATTATTATAATTATATTAAAAATTATTATAATAATTAAAAATAATATTATTTGTATGTATACAGTTATATATAAATACAAAGTTTATATAAAATAATATATTAAAATTTAAGTAAATATATAATTACAATAATAATAGTAATAGTAATAATAATAATAATAATAATCATATTAATATTATTATTATTATTCTTTTTCAATGAAAATACAGTTTCAAATAAACCTGCACCTAGTTTTATTGTGGATAATATTCCAATTTTTGGCTGACGTGCAGACTTGGGAGGGAAAATTATGCGTCTCGGAGTTAAAAAGTGCTAGTAGCGTATGTAATTTGCATCATTACTCTAATGCTTTGGACATCACAAAGGCGTTCTCTCAGGTGTGTGACTCAAACTCCCGGCGCTGCGCAATCTTGCATCTTCTAACTGATGCGTGGAGCGAGGACATGAATTTTAAACATGTAAAACGAGCGGGGGGAATTGCCTATGTATTGGGAGCACCAATTAGTTCACTGCGCTTTTCTACTTTGTTTTTTTATGATGATATGTTTGTTTTCAGCATTGTAAAAGTGTTTGCGTGGAATTTCATTATATTTTTCCTTGTTGCATTTTTTTTAACCTCCTCACAAGTTTTTTTTTAAAACCAATTAATCGAGGATATGTCTAGTAATGAGGCATTTTCACCGCTTCCTCTAGTCTGACAATTGCTATACTTTATTTACACCCTCTTAAACATGCAATCTGTCAGTGAGTGTATTTATACTGTACAACATGTGGCAGATTCTGTCTTACTTCTTATTTTACCAAAGTAACTAAGGGTGTAATGTTTCTTTTCTAATGGGAATGTCACAGAGACCCAGAAGACAGCATCAAATATGAAAGATCTATAATTAAAACCTATAGGGACTCTACTCTGAACTTTTTCTCTGACGTGTAAACAATTGGAGAAGAGCACAATTTTAGCTCCCTCACAGTGGTTTCTATAGTTACATTTTAAAATTAAAACAACAGCAAAGCAATTTACTGGCATAAGTAAAATGTATGAAGGGAAGATGATATTAAGCAATAAAACTGGAGGACGTTCTAAGAATAATCTCTGATGAAAGAAATCTAATATAGGGAAATAAAAGAAAGATATAATTATTGAGGGCTAAAATACTCTACCTTGAACAAAGGAATGGGAGGAAAAATTGACCAGGGCACAGAAGAAAGCAGGGGGCTTATGAAAACATGAAAAAGAACAGAAAAACTGCAATTACAGGAAGTTAAAATAAGAAATAAAACAGAGTTCGAGTCCCATAGTGCTTCAAGCTGTAATGAATAACTTTAGTTGTAATCCAGTCCCATCACAATCAACAGTAACTAACACATTTCTCTTTAAAAGAGCGGCCTTTTTACCACAGAACGGGAATATCCAAGGGATAGCTCACACAAAAATTAAAATTGCAACAGAGGCTCGCTGGAAATACACTATCCAAGTTTTAGGAACAACAAATAATAACTTGACTTCTAGTTGATCATTTGGTATCAGAAGTGGCTTTTATGAAAGGCAAAGGCCTCTAGATTACACTTGTTTTACAAAAATAAAATATGATCATGCCTTGATTTTTAATTATTTAATTAGAACAGTAAGGTCTGACTTTGCTTAGACAAAAGTCTTGCCACTTAACAGAAATAATGTACAGTATAGAATATAAAGTCATGGTGCAGTGGGAAAAGAGTTAATATTGTGTATAACTCCCATGAGCTTGGAGGACTGCATCCATACATCTCTGCAATGACTCAAATAACGTATTAATAAAGTCATCTGGAATGGCAAAGAAAGCGTTCTTGCAGGACTCCCAGAGTTCATCAAGATTCTTTGGATTCATCTTTAATGCCTCCTCCTTCATCTTACCCTAAACATGCTCAATAATGTTTATTTCTGGTGACTGGGCTGGCCAATCCTGGAGCACCTTGACCTTCTTTGCTTTCAGGAACTTTGATTAGGAGGCTGAAGTATGAGAATGAGCGCTGTCCTGCTGAAGAATTTGCCCTCTCCTGTGGTTTGCAATGCAATGGGAAGCACAAATGTCTTGACACCTCAGGCTGTTGATGTTGCCGTTCACTCTGCAGATCTCTTGCCACCCCCATACTGAATGTAATTTTTCCTTTACCAAACTTGACTGATATCTATGAGAATCTCAGGCCCATGCGGGTTCCAATAGGTCTTCTACAGTATTTGTGATGATTGGGATGCAGTTCAACAGATAATTCATAGGAAAAATCTACCTTCTGCCACTTTTGCAAATGATCAACTAGAAGTCAAATTATTATTTGTTGCTCTTACAACTTGGATCGATGACAAGACTTTTGTCAGGTAGTGTACATTTCCGATACATAATAGATAGAAAGATGTATAACTGAAATGTACAAAAAAATCTACCCTTAGTATTGTATTTCCAGTTCACAAAAATGTAGTTAGCGCCCTCTAGTGGGTATGTTATGCGAAACATGCAACAAAACGTACCCAGACCAATGTTGTTTTACTTTCACAAAAATGCTGACTGGTGTATATTTCTAATGAGCCTGGGATGAAAAAAATGCTGGAAAACTATAGGACTGTAGAAGAATGCATGCATTGCATCTTCGTCGCCAACCAAGGTTATAATAATGAACGAAAACTAAATTTTTAAATCATTTTCGTTACCTGAAATATAAATTAAAATGAGATTTAAAAAAAAAACTAAGTTAAATTGTACTGTGTACGTACAAAACTAACTGAAACTAACTAAAATTATAGCAAAAACGTCCTTCGTTTTCGTCTTTGTACATTTATTTAATACATACTGTAAGCCTTTTAGAAGTAAATCTAAGTTTGCTTGTTCATTCGCTAAAAAAAAACGTTAAGCACTTATCCACAAACAACTTACTTTTTACATGACTGATACCCCCCCTGACTTGAAATAAACCAATATATACTGAGTTATTCAGTTATTAGAACAGTACACTGAGATCAGATTTGAGAACCGGTGAACTGATAATACTGTGCATGCGTGATTCAGCAGGTGAACTGAACACAAACAGTACATGACAGCCTGTTGTGACTGAAGCAAACTTGAACAATTGCAGCCGCGGGTAAACCGAGGGCTTAAATGAGAGCATCTGGCGAAACGTAAGTTTATTTCATAACAGAAAGTCGTAATGGAATTTAAATAAGTGAATCATGCTTCAGTTGCGTTGCAAAATTTAATTGTAAGAAACTTTTCAGATCATGGTGATGTTTTAACTGACTGAAATTATGATTGCTGACTACATATTTTTGATATGTTGAGTCCGAACTTGGGAAGATTGTCACAAAAGATCTGCGTTAAAGTCCTGAATTTTCCATCACTACTGTGCATCAAACCTCAGAAGCAGCCTTGCACACATATTTTGCTTAAGGCTGCTATCTTGTGGGCTGTTGTATTTGAATTTGAGGATGGGTAGATGGTAGCGTTCTTGTGTCAAAAAGTCTGATCTTTGGTTGAGTTTTTATTATACCATATTTATTTTGATGATTTTGAATCTTTGAACAAATATCTTAAATAAAAAAAAAAAAAATAATAATAAAAAAATAAAACTAACACTGAAACTAATAAAAACTAAACTAAAACCAAGCAATTTCAAAACATAAAAACTAAAAAACTAGTAAATCTACCTCTAAAAACTAATTAAAACGAACTGAATTTGAAAACAGAAGTCAAAATGAAAAATTTAAATGAAATAAAATTAATGAAAAATCCAAAACTATTATAACCTTGTCGCCAACTAATGGACTTAAATGCATAAAACAACATTTTTAAAGTCATTTTTTGTGGATACCTGTATAACAGAATGCAGCAAATGTACTGTATAAACTAACTAACTAACTAACTAACTAACGAACGAACGAACGAACGAACGAACGAACGAACGAACGAACGAACGAACGAACGAACGAACGATCGAACGAACGAACGAACAGACAAACAAACAAACAAACAAACAAACAAACAAACAAACAAACAAACAAACAAACAAACAAACAAACAAACAAACAACCAACCAACCAACCAACCAACCAACCAACCAACCAACCAACTAACTAACTAACTAACTAACTAACTAACTAACTAACTAACTAACTAACTAACTAACTAACTAACTAACTAACTAACAAATGAACCAACCAACCAACCAACCAACCAACCAACCAACCAACCAACTAACTAACTAACTAACTAACTAACTAACTAACTAACTAACGAATGAACAAACAAACTAACTAACTAACTAACTAACTAACTAACTAACTAACTAACTAACTAACGAATGAACAAACTAACTAACTAACTAACTAACTAACTAACTAACTAACTAACTAACTAACTAACTAACTAACTAACGAATGAACAAACTAACTAACTAACAAATTAACTAACTAACTAACTAACTAACTAACTAACTAACTAACCAACCAACCAACCAACCAACTAACCAACTAACTAACTAACTAACTAACTAACTAACTAACTAACTAACTAACTAACTAACTAACGAATGAACAAACAAACTAACAAACTAACAAACTAACTAACTAACTAACTAACTAACTAACTAACTAACTAACTAACTAACTAACTAACTAACTAACGAATGAACAAACAAACAAACAAACTAACTAACTAACTAACTAACTAACTAACTAACTAACTAACTAACTAACAAGCTAATTAACTAACTAACTAACTAACTAACTAACGAATGAACTAACTAACGAATGAACTAACTAACGAACGAATGAACAAACAAACTAACCAACCAACCAACCAACCAACCAACCAACCAACCAACCAACCAACTAACTAACTAACTAACTAACTAACTAACTAACTAACTAACTAACTAACTAACTAACTAACTAACTATTAAATAAACCAACAAACAAACAACTTTCAGTTCTTGTGCAGTCTTGTCATGTAAAATGTCTCTTTCTTGAAAAGAATATTTGCGGTGCGTTTATCACATGCTGTCATTTATCACCGACAGCAATTTTCAGTTTTTCAAACGAGAGGCACATTTACAGTAAATGCACTTACAATGAAAACCTAGCCGACAAATGTGCAGCACTCCAAAGAAATGCTTAAAATATGCAAATATAATACCTTTTGTGAAAGTACAGTATAATCAAAACTCTTTACATAAGTTAGCATGAGACTGAAGTGATAGAATTGATTATAAAGCCTGCCTGTGCAGCTCACATAAAAAAAGGTATTTCAGCTCACACCATGAACACCTCGTACAAATAAACTTGTTTACTTGCTTGCTATCTGTGCAAGGACATCAGCAACTGCACTGGTTTGGACCACATTTCTCCACCCACAGGATTTGCATTAGTAGTGCATTAGAAGTGCAAGTTCCTTCAAGTAGAAAAGTACATTTACTGAGGAATTCATGTTCATTATGTTCAGCAAGTGATTTACCAAAACACACACATTTATTTCTGGCTCTGACCTTCTCAGCTGTTTGTCTGCTAGTCTTCCACTGTCAATAAATGTGCTTTGCATTTTAAAAATAATTTGCTAATATAATTTTGATATGCACATTCCACAACACATTTTGAAACTGCATGTTTGATTATGGTTCACAATGAAACAAAAATCACCAAACCTACATGTAATTCTTCTAAAGTGAGCATTTTTTCTCAAGTTTATGTGTATAGGTGCAGTAAGTTCACTTTCATGGCAATGAATCCCTTTCACTGCCTTTAAAGTGAAATAAGGTTAGTCAATAATGTAATGACTTTGATTAGGTGAGGTATAGATAGATTCTGGCTGTAATATATTTTAAACATATGCTAAATATATTTATAAGTATGAGCCCCAATAATAATAATAATAAAAATGTATATATACATATATATAAATGTATATATATGTATATATATCGCTGGATCGAGTCCTGGCTGGTCCAGTTGGCATTTTTGTGTAGAGTTTGCATTTTCTCCCTGTGTTCATGTGGGTTTCCTCTGGGTGCTCCAGTTTCCCCCACAGTCCAAAGACATGCGCTATACAGTAGGTGAATTGAATAAACTAAAATTGGCTGTAGCGTATGTGTGTGGATGTGAGAGTGTTTGGGTGTTTCCCAGTGCTGGGTTGCAGCAGGAAGGACATCCACTGTGTAAAACATATGCTGGATAAGTTGGCGGTTCATTCCTCTGTGGCGACCCCTGATGAATAAAGGGACTAAGCCGAAGGAAAATAAATGAATGAATTTTGATATGCACATTCCACAACACATTTTGAAACTGCACATTTGTTAATGATTCAAATTAAAAATAAAACAAAAATCACCAAACCTGCATGTATTTCTTATAAAATGAGCATTTTTCCTCAAGTTTCTGTGTGTATAGGTTCAGTAAGTTCACTTTTATTGCAATGAATAGGTCCCTTTCATTGCCTTTAAAGTGAAATAAGGTTAGTCAATAATGTAATGATTTTGATTAGGTGAGGTATAGATTGATTGATTTCTGGCTAAAGTATATTTTAAACATATGCTAAATATATTTTTGTAACTGTGAGCCTCAATAGAAATAATAAAAAAGTATATACAGTTGCTGTTGCCTCACAGCAAGAAGGTCGCTGGTTCGAGCCTCGGCTGGGTCAGTTGCCATTTCTTTGTGAGTTTGCATGTTGCATGTTCTCCCTGTGTTCGTGTGGGTTTCCTCTGGGTTCTCCAGTTTCCCCCACAGTCCAAAGACATGCGCTGAACTGAATAAAGTAAAATTGGCCGTAGCGTATATGTGTGGATGTGAGGGTGAATAGGTGTTTCCCAGTACTGGGTTGCAGCTGGAAGGGCATCCGCTCTGTCACACATATGCTGGATAAGTTGGTGGTTCATTTTGATGTGGCGACCTCTGATGATCAAAGGGACCAGTATAGGAATAATAAAAAAATGAATAAATGAATGAATTTTGATATGCACATTCCACAACACATTTTGAAAATGCACGTTTGATCCTGGTTCAAATAAAAAATGAAACTAAAATCACCAAACCTGCATGTATTTCTTCTCAAATTAACATTTTCCCTCAGGTTTCTGTGTGTTCAGTAAGTTCACTTTCATGAATAGGTCCCTTTCATTGCCTTTAAAGTGAAATAAGGTTAGTCAATAATGTAATGAGTTTGATTAGGTGAGGTGTAGATTGATTGATTGGTTGATTTCTGGCTGTAGTATATTTTAAGCGTATGCTAAATATATTTTTGTCATTGTGAGCCTTAATAATAATAATAATAAAAAGTCATAGTGCTGGCCTGATAGCTCAGTGGTTAGTGCGCCAACACGTTGTGCAACAGTACTCCGGGGCGTCCTGAGTTCGAATCCTGGTTGTGGACTTATTCCGCCCTTTTTCCCACTTTACATCCTGTCATCCTACTGTCCTGTCAAACAAATGGCAAAAATTAAATCTAAAAAAATAAAATAAAAAAGTCAGCCATCCTGTGAAATTGAAGTTCTTTTAAAATATTTCCCAGGAATTATGGAGAGAACATTTTTTCAACACGTTCATAAAGAAAACTAGCTTTTCTATTGTCTTTGCCTTGTCTTGTTTATTTAGCAAGATGCTACTATCAAGCTAACGTATGATTTAAAGGGTTAACTTGTAAGTTGTACTAACTTAAAATGAGCTGAATCAACACAATTCTTAAGTTTATTTTAGGACAATTTAATTGTTTTATGTTTAAATCTACTTAAATTAGTAAAAACAATTAAGTTAACTTATGCCAAGTTCAGACTGCACAATTTTCAAAGTAGTCGTGTCACAAATGTTTTCACACTGCATGACTATATGGGCTAGCGTTTTGTCGCTGCTTTGTTTACACTGCAAGATGGATCAGCGACAGAGAGTTTCACACTGTATGACTTTACAATAGGAAGAATCGCTGACAACTTTGTTCAAACTATGTCTGACAACCAAACACACAGAAGTGACATGGAAACAGCGCGAGGTAGTAGTATATCATTTGTTAATGAAGCCTTCAGTGGCGTAGAAAATGTTCTTAATTAGCTCACCTGTCTTTTTGAAAGTTTTCAACTTTTTATCTTTTTCACAGTTGTGATATTGCTCAGATGACACGTCAGACAGGCACCGGTGCTCCTGCCAAATTTCCACTAGTTTTTCCTGCATTTCTTGGATCCAAATAAACTGAAAATGAGCACTTTTAACTTCTCCCCCAACCTCTCGCTGACCTGCAGACAGCCATACTAGTGGATGCTGCTCTCTGATTGGCTGTAGGTAACAGCCGATGTTATTTTCAATCAGAACACTTTTCACACGACAGGATTTAAATCGCAGACATCTCCAGATATTTAGCATGCCAAATATCTCACAGGCATCTGCCCGTGTCTGCATCAGCGATTCTCTCAGATGGCATCTTTGATAGTTCACACTGTGTGATTGTTACTCACGTGAATGAGCGATTTGCCTGTGATTTAAGCCATTTTCTGGTGATTTCTCAAAACCTGTCGGCGAGTCAAAATCTGGGCTAAAATCATGCAGTCTGAACTCGGCATTAATCTATTTGTACTGGGACAACATGATGGAATTGTGTGGAAAGCACAAGTCAAAATTATTAGCCCTCTTGTGAAATATTTATTCTTTTAAAAATATTTTCCAAGGAATCTTTAACAAACCCTAGGACATTTTCACAGTAGTTCCTACATATTTTCTTCTGGGGGAAGTCTTATTTCTTTTAGTTTGTTGAATGTCTTTAAATTAGTTTAGTAAAAACAAAATTAAGGGCATTACTATTATTAGCCCTCTTTAAAAATCTCTACAGAACAATCACTCAAAAAATATATGTGTTGTTTGTTCGGACTACTTGTTTAAAATGAGCTGAAACAACAGGATTCTTGAGACAACTTAATTGTTTTATGTTTAATATGCTTAAATTGGTAACAAATAATAAGTTAACTTGATTCCTTCATGTTCCCCCAATCAATCCTGTGTTAGAATAACTTGCCTAATTATCCTAACCTGCAGAGTTAACAAAATAACACAGTTTAAAGGGCACCTAGGTTACCCCTTTTTCCAGATTTAATATAAGTCTTTTGTGTCCCCAGAATGTGTCTGTAAAGTTTCAGCTCAAAACACCCATCAGATTATTTACTATAGCTTTCACTAGGTTGTATTTTATAGCTCTCAGCACATTTTTGCTGTTTTTGTGTACTGTGCCTTTAAGGCTAGTCCTCCCCACCCACCGTTTCCACATGCTTGTAAGCGTGCCTTAGGGTGCTTTCACATATGTGGTTCGGTTCATTTGGCTCGGACCAAAGGCAACAAATAATACATTGTAGCATTTTTCTGCCGTTTTGGGTCCCTTTCACACCACACTGATTGCTTTGGTCCGAACCACTTGAAACAAACCAAAATGCAGTCATGTGACAAAATCTACATCACTCACTGGCCAGATGTTATTGAACGCATTTCCTAAACTGCTTTTCAATTGGTCAGAATTGACGTGGAACTACCGCAAATAAACAAACCGGCAGACACACAATGTCGCTGCGCTGGCTGACGCAGTATCCCTGGTCATAGTATACTATGTAGTTTGTATGCATCACTTTAGACAAACTATACATTGAGAATGAAGGGCGGCTGGGGCTGGAAAACAATGTTTTAATGCATTGCAATCGGCGAAAGCATTAGGAGAAGGCGTTAAATAATTTAGCTAAACTGCGACATGGTCATCTTTCTGAAATATCACCAATGATCCATCAGGTAATGTTTCTCCCTCCCTCCCTCTCTCTCTCTTTCTCTCTGTTTAAAACTGTTGGTAAAGCGCTGTCAACAAATATTTTTCCTCCAAACCCCATAAGGTAGACAGCGCATCGCACTACGGTAGCTGGATTAGTCCAAAAAGGCGCAGTACTTTTTGCGGTTGGGTCTGTTTTAGTTTGGATCACGTTCTCACCACAAACGAACCGCTCCAGGGTTCTTTTGAAAGCGAACCGAGACCACCTCTTCAAGCAGGTCTCTGTACGCTTTTTTGGTGCGCTTTTGGTGCGCACCCGAGTGCGATTGCTATGTTCTCACCTGCCCAAACGAACCACACCAAGAGGGAAAACGAACTCTAGTGCGATTCAACCAAACTAAATAAGGCAGGTGTGAAAGCACCCTTACTCTCCGTACTCTGCTGTCTCAGACAACTGACACAGACATAAAGGAAGCAGATCTCACGTAACGTTTGTGAGGAAAAACTACAGTAAGAACTTTACCAATGATTATTTGATGCATTTGTTTTGTGGAGCTGCAACAACGAGTCACACACAATGTCGTTACAAAGTTCACGCACACACACACACAGCGCAGACACACACGCACACACATACAGCGCACGCGTTTAGATTTGCACTGTCTTTGCATGCAAATATGACAGGATACAGGTTAATATCCACTGCTGTATGGATATCTGTTACGTTAATGGACAAAATAAACCTGATTTAACTTCCACAAACCGGGATTGAAGCGTCTTCTTGTATAATTGTTCTGACACGCGGCTGTGGTGATGAAGTAAATCTGAAGTAAATCGCTGTAATTCATTACAAACATGCACTGTTTTAAAAGATTTTAAACTTTTAAAACTCACACTTGATCACATTTGATGATGATTGATGATGCCAGCGAACTGAACAGATCTTTTATTTACGTTGATTTGTGCACGTCCTGTTTTGTGTATATGATAATACAGGTTACTAGGGAGACATGTTAATACTCCGCTGTCAATCAATTCGGTGGGCGGGGGGACCGCACTCCTACGTCACGTTGCGGTCGGTCTCAAAACTGCTCCAATTGGTCCACCGTTTTTATGTTGTTAAATTGAAAAAAATTGACTGAGTGTGTTTATATCACCCCAATATGACGGTCTATACACTATACCTACACATATGTCTGTCCAAACAGCTTGAAAAGTAGATTTTTCACCATAGGTGCCCTTTAAGTCTTGAAATTGCACTTTAAGCTGAATAGTATATTGCAAAATAACCAGTAAAACATTA